>QRFJ01000130.1:0-359611 GCA_006176705.1 Cocos nucifera
AAAGCCCAATCTCCAAAACTCTACTCAAATGGTTCACTGGAATCGGTGGATCCACGGGTAGAAAATCCGGACCCAGGTGGAAAGAAAACAGCAGGCCCTTCTGGCTTCCACGTCAGAGGCTTCACGTGGGCATTGCACGTCTGTGGGGCCACCGATCGGATCAGCACCGCGCCCCAGATGAGCCTCGTGGTGGAGGCCGCGCCACGAGGCATGACGGTCCCCCGCCCTACATTTTTCCTTATTCTTCTCAAAAAATTATTTAAATATTGACCTATGGGAATATTTTAATTATTTTATATTTCACAAAGTTTATGTGAATAGATATATTCGACCGGCGAGATCGCCGCCTGCTGGGGCCCACTAACGCCTGGCTTAGGTGCGGCTCACGTGTCGAGGTCCCTCGCGCGTGGTGGAGATGTCGCCACATCTGACCGAGGGAATCTCGGGGTGCCACGTCAGCGAAGTCTTGCTGGAGGAAAATATCCGGGGGCGGGGGGGGGGGACAAGGCGAGCGTGGCTGCAGAAGCCGGGAGGGGGAGGCCCTGAGAGGATGACACGTGACAGTGGCAGTATTAGGGGGTAGCTGTTGGCTCGGCGAGGGGAACAAAAGCCGAGCCGAGAGAAGCCTGCATTTTCGAGGAGGGCCCTCCTGACCAATTAGAGCCCGTGGCACCTCTCCT
Source organism: Cocos nucifera (assembly GCA_006176705.1). NCBI lineage: Eukaryota > Viridiplantae > Streptophyta > Magnoliopsida > Arecales > Arecaceae > Cocos > Cocos nucifera. The sequence goes on from QRFJ01000130.1 coordinate 681, forward strand.
AATGACCAAGCTTACGCTTCTCCGAAACACTTACCTCCGTTCACCATGGTTCGAGTAAGAATCTGCCTTCAATGGTAAAATGTTTGGATTTGGTTCCTACAGTATATCTTCCCGCTTCATGTGCTGCATAGAATTCTGGATATTTTCATGCTGCTAAATATTTTTATATAAAAAATTATAAATCTTATATCTTAAAATAAATTTTTAAACCTGATTCTCTTAACCAAGAGTTTTTAGTGCATATTTTTGTTTATTTTTTCACAATTTCTTTTCAAATATTGTATTTTAAAACTTAAGAAACTACATCTGTTTTTTTTTCTATTTTTGTGATTGTTTTTTTAAAATATATAAATGTCATATCCATTGATTAATAGTGAATTTTTTATATGTAATATTTTTATATAAGAAAATATTTGCAAAAAGTATAACTTTATTTCATGAATTAAGTATCGGTCGGGTTGAGAGAAAAAATTGATTCAAACAAATTCAATTAGATTGAAAAAAATTCAATCCACTGCCGACCATTTATCATATATAAACTGTTTGAAATCAAATTTAATGGTTTGTAGCGGATTCATATGGGTTATATTAGTTTGGACTTCAATGTTAATCCAATATTGATTTTAAGCATTATAAATTAATACATCATTAAATTTATATAAAAACTAGAATATAATAATTTTATAATATATATAAATCAATACATAATATATCATAATTACTAATTTTCAATCTTCAAACATCTAAGTATTGAAAATACTATATTAATTGATTAAGTTTGATTTTATATGGATTAAAAATATATAAATTAAATTCGATCATAATTAATTAAATTTTTAATGGATCATAACTCGATTCAAAACTTTTAATCGATCGAAACTGATGTTTATTGGGTTAGATTTCTTCTAATTTTGATTATTTACTCAGCCCTAACTAACATTATAAATTAGTGATAATAATATAAAAAGATTATAATTACATAAAAATGTTCTTTCAAGATTGCCTATATGCCGGGTGATGCATGCTTCTAACAAAATAGGTGGTTGTGTTGAAAAAAAAACGAGATCTCAGGATCAAGTAATTATATGAGTTATAATAACGTACGTCATTATTATTATACCACTTTGCTACCATCTAACGTAAGTTGTTAACAAAGGTGAGTGCACGGCGAGTCATCAGAGGGCTACAGGGGCAAGTTTGTACCTTTGAGGAGCGAGGGGGGACGCCATAAGCCCAAACAGGTTGCTCCCATTTGGTGGTTTTTAACCATTAGTTACCAATCCGGGTGGAGGAATTGGAATTTGGAGGACAAGAAAACACCAGAGAGAGATCTATCAATCCAACTACCCATCAGGAAGATTACATCACAAGCGATCCATCAGCAAGAGAGAAAGAGGTGGGGGGTGAGGGAGGGAAGGAGGAAGAGAGAGAGGGGGGGAGATGAAGGGGTGCGAGCTGTGCGAGAGGGCGGCTCGGATACACTGCGAGTCGGACCAGGCGAGCCTGTGCTGGGAGTGCGACGCCAAGGTTCACGGCGCCAACTTCCTGGTGGCCCGCCACTCCCGCTGCCTCCTCTGCCGCCGCTGCCAGGCCCCCACGCCTTGGAAGGCCTCCGGAGCCAGGTTCGGCCCCACCGTCTCCGTCTGCGAGCGCTGCTGCCTCCAAGGCAAGCGACGGCGAGAAGACGTAGCGGATGATGATGAGAACGGGGAGGAAAAAGATGAGGACGCGGAGGAGGACGAAGGAGACGGAGGAGGACGAAGGAGACGATCGGATGGAGGAAGACGACGGAGGGGAGGAGGGAGAAGGAGAAGACGAAGGGGAGGCGGAGGAGGAGGAGGAGGAGGGGGATAACCAGGTGGTGCCATTGTCGCTGACGCCGCCCCCGGTGGCGAGCTCCTCCAGCAGCGAGGAGTCGTCCGGCCGGATCTACGATGGGTTCTTCAAGCGGATCCGGCGGAACGCGGATCTCGCCTCTCGGGTACCTTTGCTCTCTCTCCTCTACCTTTTTTCTTGTCGTTTTATTTTTCCCTTGAATCACTTTACAAGGATTTGATTAGAAAAAGAAGAAAAACCGTTTCTTCGATTTTTCTAAGTTGTTTACATACCGTATTTGGAATCATTGCTTGTTCTAAGACTTGTTTGATAGATCTTTTAGAAATTTACAAGAATGTGGCTAAATCGTGTTTTTTCCCTTGAGTTTTTCTTTAGTTTCTACATTTTCCGTTTTTCCTGAAATTAAATTATTTCGAAAAAAAAAAAATCCAACCATAGCTGTCAATGTTCATCTCTTTTCTATTTCCTTTCGATCTAGCAAATAAAGTTTTTTTTTAAAAAAAAAAAAAATCGAAACGAAAATCTCTTAATTTGGAGAAAACCTAATAATCCCTTGCTTCGTTCGAGCCTTCTGTTGAGGGATATCCCTAACGGCCTCTCCGCAGGACGACGACATCCCCTGCTCGTCCCCCCAGCCGAGCTACCTCGCGTCGGCGCCGGCTCGAGCTGTCGCCAATGACGAAGCCACCTCCTTCGCGGGCTCCTCCCTCGGCGACCGCAACAAGGCCGCGCTCCGCGGCTCGTCTTCTTCGGCTCAACCCGCCGCCCCCCCCGCAAAATCTCAGCCCGTCAATCCCAAGTCCATCACCGCCGGCTCTTCCGCCGCCGCCATCCTGCATTTGATTCGTCGTCGAAATCGCCGCGCCGTTGAGCTCGCTCGCTCCAACTCCCCCAGCCCTCCGATCTGAGTGAGGACTGTTTACCTTATTAACCTTTATTTCTTTTCATTAATTTTATTCCTTAACTCGTGGAGTGGAAATCTTAATCAAAAACGGAAAAATCGAAACTACCGTTGTGATGTGTCTGGGGCTCCAGTTTTTTTTCCTCTTTTTGGGAAATCTCGTGCGGACCGTGGACGTGACGGGTTTGGGTGGTGTCAGTTCATTCCGGTGGCTGCTGTACACGTAGCAGCCGTGGATATGATGGACCCTGATCCATCTCGTGGCAATTATTCCTCTGCGTTGAGGTGGACCACTGGATGGTGATTGTACGAGGCGCACAGTTTCGCTTTGTACGAGACCTGGTCTAACTTGCGCCTGATGGGCCCATTTTAGCCGGGGGAAGAGGGCATAACGTAAACGTAACGCGTTCTTTCTCTTCGGTTCGGGGTGGTTGTGGCAACGACCACCTGGAGAGAGAGAGAGAGAGAGAGAGAGAGAGAGAGAATTTGATCAGGTATAGGTAATAAAAATATAAAATTATATCTTTCAGCTGGAATTCGACCAGAGGCATTGGGCTTAAAATATTACTGTAGATTGTTTATAGGAAAGTTGTGTAATTTGACGATGCTGTGTATGTTATGTTTCTTATGCGGATTTTAACATAGTTTTTGCGGTTGTTTTCTCAAATGATTTGGCGTCTGACTAATTGATAGGACCGACAGGTTTCCATACATTTCCTTCTTTTGAGGCATTTGTAAAGAAGGATGACCATTCTCTTTCTTCCTTTCCTTCACGGCTTGTGAGTGTTGGGAGAGGGGCCGCGGCATGGACTCACCGTTGATAGTAAAATAATCTATCCATATTTTTTTGGTATATCAGACTTCGAAATCTATTATCTATATTTTTTTATATTATAATTTTTCACATAAATTGCTATGGTTTATTCATCTTTCCCATGATACCTTTCATGTTTCTAGCTCAAATACATCTTGAGAAACACATATCAAGAACATCCACACACACACACAAAAAAAAAAAAAAAGAGAGGTAAAACTCATGGTTTAAAAGGAATAGAAGGAAGGAGATTTTGAATGAAAAATATGAGACTCACTGGAGTTTGCCTATCTTTTAGCTAGAAATTGGTTGAGGATTGCAGCAACGCAACCTAGGTTAGTGTTAGTTAAAGACAAAAAGAGCAGGTGAGAGATTAGGATTTGTTAGTGTATCAACATAAGGACAAACATTTTAGAAAAAATAAGACCACTTTAGTCAGCTGATGGGAAACCAGCTTATCCATCTTCTAGATCAGCAAGTGTTTCTTCCTATTTGGTGGATAAATGCTGTCCATGGGAAATTAACGTAGCAATCTTACTTTTTTGACCAAAGCATGAGAGTATAAGTTGGTCAACTGCAAAGATGGCCGACCCAAAAAATGGAGCCTTAAGGAGGTTAAATTTGGGGAGAGAGAGGGGAGGAGGCTACAAATGAGGTGGGTGGGGCTAGCTAACTTTGGTCACAAGACCTTAGGGACCAGGGTGTGGCAGGTTTGATGCATGTGATCTTAATAAAAAAAAAACCTGTAAGCAAGAGTGGATGAACCTATATGTCACTCAATAAATATCCTTGGGTGGTTGTGCTGAATGGAGTGATGAAGCAATGAGCTACTTGTATTGAGCACAGCAGTCTGATCCTGGTTGTGGTTGTGGTGTTTAATGGGGGGAAAAAAGCAAAGAAAGATTGTGGCTGTGGTGAATGGAGTCATGGAGTGTTAAACTATGGGCACATGAAGTAATCCTGATTAGTAATGATGATTTCTTTTGTTGTATATCAATAGATGCTTGATTGGTTGTTGCCATCTCCTGCTGAGAGTTGTTGATCATTTATGAGAGGAGAGATCTGATGTACATGGCAAGTTTCTTATGGTAAATTTTTAGTGTCTTTACTTGAATGTATTAGGATTCATGAGAGGAAAGGTAAAGAGATTTTATGGAATCACCAAAATTGAGGTTATAAGTTGGATATGATCAAAAGTGAGACCTATAAATGTTGAAAACATCAAGCAAGGATCATCATCTTTAGTTGTTTCCATTGCAATAATGGATATTTGCACCAGTTGATTCGATCAGGTGCTCATATGGTAAATTTAAATCACAGTGACAATGAGAGGACCCACAGGGCACTTGTAATTGATCATCAATTTCATGTATGGAAAACAAAGGTTTGATGTAGATAGAGGACTGTTTTTGTTCTTGTTGGCTGCCGCTGTGGTCATTTTTGGGGAAAGATGCAAGGATCTCAATAAAGCTGGGATACTGCAGCGGAAAAACTACATGCTTGGTCTCTCATCCATTGCCTTCTTGCACGTCAGAGAGGATGCCGGCAGCATCAAAGCAAAAGAGCCAAAAGATAATCAGGCAAATTATATTATTGTACAAAATTTAGACCGCCATCAGAAGTCAGTGGAACGTCTACGTCCTAAGAAAATGAGTGGCCATTAGAGCTCCAGCTTTCCAGGCACACTGTAGCAAGAGGCGAGCTCTCAGTATATCCTTCAACTGAGGTTAAAGCGGGGCAGTGAGGTTAACTTTACCCGGTTTGTTGCAAAGAGATATCTGATCTTGATGTAGAACTTGATAGGAGCGTTAGACTTTTGGAGAACATAGACGAATTGATTAATGGTTCATCGAGCATATCGCTGTTGTCCCCACTAAAAAGCAGCGAAGGCGGCAGAGATTACTTTGTGGTAACTTTTTGTTACAAGGGTCCAGAATTTCTAGTAGGCACGTAGGTTTCATCATGCACGCTGGTAGACATCTAGGGCCTTGTGGTCCATGCGATGTCGATCCTCCACCTTCATTAGAGTTTCTGACCAAATGCTGGGTTGCACGTGCATCAGGACTAGATATGAAATTAAATTTGTACAAGGGTCTAGTTACTTTAGTGAGAGATTTGGGTTGGGCAGCAACATGGAATCTCTTACCATGAGTTTATATTAGATTGATTATTGAAGTACTTTTCACATAATGTAACTATATTATATCATTCTAGGTCAAGTCTCCCAGTAATGCTCATGGCTCAACATAGGGCGGACAATCTGTGAGGTTCATAGATATGACTGTAGTGAATACTTATTAAATTTGTACCCGATCAACCTAGCAGTATTGGATTCGCTGATCCTGTACCACCTACCTGATTCGATTATGACTTATGACCAGTGCTGGTCTCAAACTTTTTCCCCCTATCATTTTTCCAATCTGAAGTTGATTTTCGTATTCCTTTCTTTTTTTTCTTTTTTTTTGATGCAGATGGTGCGGGTGATGGGCCTTCCTGGATCCTACAAACACCGAGGGCTGCTGCTGCTCGCTGGTTCTCTCTGACACATTTCAATTAGGGAAAAAAAAACAGAAAAAAGAAAAGGTCACGCCCCCAACGTAGCTACTGACCATATCTTTAGCCACCGCTTCGCTTAAAAGCTCTCACGTCCTTATGTTGGGTAAATTTGTACATCCAAAGGTTGCGTGTGTACCGGAAATAGATACAATGACAGAATGGGAGTGCTTGTCATGTTAATGACTCCGTTTGTGTAATTTAAACACAGTCACTCGGTTATCACTTTGTCAACGGACGGAATATAGAGTTGGAGTTAAACAAGGGCTCCTGAAATTAGCATAACTATTTAGGACTCTTTATATCAAAAAAAAAAAAAAAAAAAAAGAGGTCGTGGGATTGTTCGTTAATCACAAGGGCCAAACTATTACCAATGGCTTAAACGATATTGTCCCTATTCACCGCTGCAAAAGGCTTTATAGACAAAACCTTGCAGCATGAATGAATATTTTCCGCACTGGCAAGTATATTGGCCGCCAGTAATTGTAGCTTATAAGAATTCATCTTTCCTAATGACTCGTACATGATCGTTCAGATAATATCATAAGGATCCCCCCTCCCCAAACAAACAAGCAAACAAAAATCAGCGAGTGGAATTTCTAATATTAATCAATCAAACATGGTGTATTCTTCCATCTATTTTATGCTGTCCTGTAAGGATTACTCCTTAGGCATGCATATACAATGACAAAGCATGGAATTAGACGCCAGTTGATCACACCACCAAACCCCTTTTTCCAATTCAGAGCCGAAATCCCAATGCTCTTTGGGAAACTACCGAACAAATAGAACTGAGGACCAATCATAAAATCTTGAATATAGCCTGGACTTGGGTAATGTATAATATCAGCTGAAACTATATCAGCCTAACTGGCATTGGAATATCTGTCATACTAAGCACCATTTCCAGGACTTTATATGGTAATTTATCTGTACGGAAGGTCAACAGCCTCCAAATTTCCAATATATCTTGTAATGACCCTACTAGGATGTAATGACCCTACTAGGATGTAATGACAAGGAATAATTGGTTCAAACCACATTGGTCCTACGCCAACAAAACAGAGATTTAACGCACTGGCATCCAGCAAATCTGGTCAGATTTCTGATCCTTCATCTTCTCAGGCAGTCAAAGAATCGTTAACAAAAGACTGGCCAATATCCCCAGTTGGATCTTTGAGGATTGGATGAACAAAAATCATATTTTTTCGATATCCTCATTTAAAGTACTGCTGGGCAGTGACTTCATATTCCCAAAGTATGTTAGTTGACAACTTGTTTGCTCCGAAATGATAACAATCCAGTCTGCTGAACCTATCGATATATATTTCATTGAAAAGTTGCTAGAAATAAATAAACAATGAAAGATGAAAATATTTAACTTAAAATTAAGGCATTTTTATGTTTTACAAGTGTGTCTATTGCCAGAAAAGTCTCTTATGCTCATCTTCTGGGTAGATATTGTTCAGTCAAGAAAGATCGATGGGCTTACCACATAGCTGCTGAAATTCTTCTTCTAGAAGTTGCAAAAGATTCGCGTTAGTGCGCCTATATATCCAGGATTTAGTTGCCGCAACCCAATCAAACCTTGCTGGCCCACTGCAGCGGACAAAGATGAAAAACATATCCTACCATCATCAGGCATGTGAAAAGGAAATAGCCGAAGAACTGACAAAAGAAGATAAGAGTGAACAGAATGGAAAGGAACACATATAAATCCTGAATATTCCTGTACATATTGACAAAATACTACAGAATTATGTGGAAAATATATATAGTGCATATTCCAGGCAGGAAATGGCGTTGGTAGACAATGATTCCACTTTCTATTTCTTGCTTTCTTTCTCTGCCATACAAACTACAATAATCTAGCAAAGATCCTTAGCTAACACTCTGGTACAAGAAACTCCATAAGAACTTTCAAACTTGCCTCCACTTGATCCTTAACTTCATGGATTTTTTATATTTAAATACACACCATCAAATCACATTATCTTAAATTTTCTTCTTTCTCCTTCTGACATATCCAAATCAACCATGTTGCCAACTCACAAGGTCTTCTTATAAAATTGGAATTCCTAGGAAAAATATTCTCTTGCTGAATAATTTTTAAGACCCAAGGACCAGCAATCTTGGAGGTTATTTATTTATTTTTATTTTTTGGGAGAGGGGCTAGCGAGGTGGAAGAGAAGAAAAAGGAACTCGAGCACTATCATTTAACACATACCTTGGTTCTTATGAGAATTTAGATTGTTTATCCCATTCTTGTATCAATATTAAAGACACCAACATATAATTCATAGGGTAGTTCAAGGTGGAAGAAATTATTGAAATATTTTTGAAGTATAGAAAAATTCATCTCAAATTTACATGCTAATCTATGTTCTAGACTTAAAGCAATGATCTTTTTAGTTGCTTTTGATTAGATAGTGTTTTTTTACACCCCACCCTACCTTTCAAGTAATCTGCCTTCATATCTATCATCTAGGTTATCCATAAATCTACAATAAGCTTCTTTTAGATAAAGTAGCATAACCTGACATTGCAGAATTCAAGGGGGGAAAAGTGAGATGCTTTGTATATGTACTCATGTACATTTCATACAGGCATTCACTTTGATTCACATGGAATCTGTCTAATATGTTGGCCTTACAAGCAGTATTGACTGGCATAAGTACCATGACATCACAATAGTGGAGCACCACAAACAATTTCAAAAAGTGCACAAGAATGACAAGATAGGACCTAAAACAAGAACATCATGTCATATCAAATCTGAAAAAAAGCCTGTAATCTACACATATCTTTCATGTCCAGCATGACATAGAAACAAGAATGTGCAGTTTACATAATTTATGCATGATGCTCTATTTAATCCATCCAATGCAATATCTAATGTGTCCATTCAAAACTAACATATCAAAGTTCATCTATTCAGGTTGCTCAAGAAGCTTCAGTGGCCTCCATGAAACCTATTACCATCAGATATTCAGGTGGCTTTAACAACTGACAAGAAATTTACCTGGTCAAGCTGCCTATAGATTATCATCCACAACAGCAAATACATAACCATGCAGAATCGTGATAGAGGAATACAAAATGCCTAATATGAAAACAAGTCACCACTACATTATAAAACAAAACAAATGTGAATGAATATATAAGATGCATGCAGAGTTGACATGTCTGTCCATTTATGCGCTCATGCATAAGCACTTGCATGGAAGAAGAACTCGCACTGAAAAAGTAAAAGATCATAATTAAATTCTAAGACATATGAAACAGGAATATATTTGAAATAATACCATGTAACAAAGTAATGGTTTTAGTTCACGTGAAATTGAGGCATGGGACCACTTACCATAAATTGGCTTCCATTCATCTTCATTTCATGACACAACAGATATAAGAAGGTACAAAGAGATCCCAAGCGATACATCTAAAAAAGAGCCTAACGCAGGCCAAAAAAAGTCTAGGTTAAAATGGGAGACTTGATGTCTCTTCCCAGTTCAATGAGCATTTGAATATGACCCTTGAGCTCCCTAGTTTCTTGAGGACACAAAGAAAACATTAACCATAGTTGGCCTTTAAACATAACAGCTTTTACTCTTCATATTATTCCATTTCTCTCTCCAAGCCTTAGTAGTTTTTCAACCATGGTTAGGGAAAGATGCGTTCTAGGCATGCTTGCTTCACAACATTTCTATAAAGAGTACCAGCAACCAGATCCATCTTCTACCAAGATGTTATATGTCAAGCAGCCTCATTTATTGTCAATGGTTGAATATTCTTAGCTATTATGCCACTGAAAATAGAACAAGAGAAGTTATTTTACTTAAGACAGATCTACAGAGCATGCAAAAACATGAAGCAGGTCACAAATTGCAGAGCACATCACAAATACGAAATACGTGTTATATTAACAAGAAAAGAAGAGATGATTTTGACATTCATTCTCCCTGAAATGGCATACCTTTTCATCGAGGATAAACATCTCATTTTGGAATATGCTCAACATGAAAACTTGTCAAACGCACTATGAAGCGAGAGCAGGGAAGGATCCAAGTCCATGTGCCCTTGGAGTGCACCGACTCCCTCGCTCAAAAGGAAAAACAATTTTAGCTCATTGATAATTCAGAAAGCCATCATTCTGTTCCCCCATCCCCCCTCAATTCACCAACCAAACAAGCCCGCACCCCACCCAATTCACCAACCAAAGAAAGGAAAAAAAAGAACAGACTATCCTTTAAAAGATGTGGTGTTTGAACCTTTTTTTTTCCTATTATCTAAGTAAATTCCATACTCCACCAGTTACTTGGAGGCCATCCACAAATTGATGCCCCAAACCAACATGTCTTTCCATGCCGTTACTTTATTTCCTTGCACACCTTTAAAGTCTCTCTAACAAAACATACTCTTATCTATCAATTTTGTGCATTCCTTATGTAGCCTTCTTAATGCCTGACATAGCCCCATAAGCCCGCAACATTCACCATATTTTAATATCAGAATATCTACCCATGAACCTTCATCATTATTCACTATATTTGTATTTGTTTCCTTAGAAAGGAATGCTTTACAAGTCTACTTCTTGAAATACTTAAATGGTAACCATCCATAGACCATTTCTCTCAGACCACTTTCCAAATTCATTTGCTCAAAAGGCATGTTATTCAGCCACAAGTTCCATTTCTATGAAAAGCAAATATTTATAGCATTGATTCATGAATCCTCATCGCTACCATCATCCAATTCAATGTCATCTGCTGAACAATAAGAGGTTGATGAGATTGTGATTTTGGCACTAGTAGCTGACCAATTCCAAACTTGATAGAGTCATCTATGTCATCCATCATGACTCCGAGGATCCTCGTATATCATTCAAACAGTTTCTCAGAAACCAATGCTTCAAAACAGGTAGCTTGCAAACATTACAGAGAGCTGTGAAACCTCAGAAGTACCTAGCATACATTGCTTGGTTTAGAATAATGGTACAATGGAGAGAGTAAAATAGTGGTCCACCATGAACTGAGAACAAACCAGTAAGCCTAGGAGGATACACAACAAAATACTTTCTTTTCTTTAAAACTTTATTCCTGGAAGAAACAAGTGATTACATGCCAAATCATCGAACAGGCAATAGTAACATCCAAAGGTTAGAGAACAATACCTTAGTGGTGACAACAACCAGATTTGTCTGTTTGGTGTTTGTTTGCTTGTTTATGCACGTGTCGAATTTTCCTTTTTTTTTTTTTTTTTTTTTTTTTTTTTTTTTTTGGGCCTTTTGGCTTCAAACCTCTCCTGAGCCCTCTGGAAACTTCTTGAGCCTTCACGATATCTACCTCCTCCCGCTATCCTCACTGCCACCTCCCATCACTCTCCACCATCGCCTTCCTCTCCGACGTCGGCTTTTCCCCTTCAATCTCCCTCAGGTGCTTTACTTTTCCTCCATCATTTTTATGTGGTAGTTTTTTTTTATTTTTTTTTTATTTTTTTAAGCCCTCGCAGATACCATCCACTTAGGACAGCATAGATGGCCGCAACTTGGGCCTCACCCGGCGGAAGCGCGGGAGGGGGAGGCGGCATGAGGAAGGGAGGGGAAGGGTTTTGGTGGTTGCGAGGAGCTGGGTGCGGTGCAGACAGCGGTGGGGCAGTGCCGCGGTGGCGGCGGTGTAATGGCCGTGACTTGGGCCTCGCGACAGGGGGGGGGGGAAGGGAGAAAAAGGAAAAAAAAAAAAAAGAAAAATGGGGGCGGTCGCTCCTTTTGTGGGGGGTGGCTCGGAGCGTAGGGGAAGGTCGCGGGTTGGGGGAGGATGGGAGAAAGAGAAGGGAAGGGGAAAAAGGGTGCCGCCTCCTCCCTGCAGGGGGTGTGGCCGCGGAGGGCACGGTCGCATGGATTGGGGGAGGCGCCGGAGTCCAGGGAGGGGTGGCAAGGGGGTTTGGTGGCGCCGGAGCTAGGGGAGGAGAGGGGGGAGGGGAGGGGGGTTGGTGGTGCTGGAGTCGAGAAAGGGAAGGGGAGAGGGTTTGGTGGTCGCACGGAGGTGGGTGCGGTGCGGACCCAGCTCCTAGCGACCCCACAGAAAAAAGATGGAGAGGAAGAAAAGCACCTAAAAGAGATCGAAGGAAAAAGGCCGATGCCAGAGAGGAAGGTGACAACAGAGAGGGACGGAAGATGACAACGAGGAGAGCGGAAGGAGATGGGCATCGTGAAGACTTAAAAAGTTTTCAGAAGGCTCGGAAGAGGTCCAAAGCCAAAAGATAAAAAAAAAAAATATGAGAAGAATTTGACACGTGGCGTATTGGGAGACCACCCCCAAAACTCCTGAGCTTCAATGTCAAAACTTGATTCTGTAGATTTGTACAGCAACTGACCCATTAAAATTAAGAATGAATGAGCTTCTAGATAAGCACCAATAAGAGAAACTTATCTCATCTCACCCCATAGTCTATATCATAACCATCTATTTGGACAGAGTCACCATACTCCTGTCAAGGAAAAATAGCAAAATGTGGACGTCTGACATTTAATTTCTTAAAATTAATATACATAAGATAATTAAAAGCTAATATTTTAAGAAAGAAGGGTATTTCCGTCTTTAGAATTGCCAGAAAAAGCGAGGGGTGAGGGAGAAAAATGACATGCTAGTCATTATAACTTAAATCATAAAAACTACCTCAAATTTTTCTTGCAAATCATGTATTGTCACATCTGCCAACCTATGAAACTCATCCTCCGCCAGAACAGACCCATGAAGAAATAAGAATTAATCAATAAAGATAGAACTTTTTTGAGGGAAAAATGAAAAGAATACAAGAACTTCTAAAAGGTGCAAATTTTCTTAAACCTCAATCCGAATTATCTCAATAACAACGTGGTTAAGACAGTTTCAAAAAAGAAATGCAGATATGACCCATATTTCTCATAAATGTACTAGTATTTGGACAAAACAGGAGAAGAAAAATCTTCCAAAAAACACTAAATTATTCATAGCTATAAAAATAAAAAAAATTAAATTTAAGGAAAAAAAACCAAAGGGGACTTAACAATTAAGTAGAACTTCTCAGAAGGAGAGCTTATTGAGTTTAAAAATTAACTAAAATTTCATGAAATACTATAATCTCTCTACCCTTTTGGAGCAAATTAGAAGACGAATAACCTGATGAAGATATATCACATCTAATTCAGTAGAGAATAACAGTCCTCGAAATTGCATTGCAAAATCCTAGCATTGCACCAACAAACCCTAAATCGTTACCCGTTCCCGTGGAAGGGAAGCAAACCCTAGAAAACTCGTCAACACAGTGAACCGAATCGACGGGGAGAAGAAGCCCACGCACCGGTAATCTACGACGGCCGGCCCCTGCGCTCCATCGATATCCGAAGTCCGAGTCGATTAAAAAAACCCTAGAAATCGATGGAGATCTGAGCAGCCTGGAAGCCCTCGAGACGGGTAGGAAACCGCCGTCGCGGACGCCGAGGTCGAGAGCTACGGAAGCTTCGAGAATCGGAGAGCAGCGGCAAGGGCAAGAAGCAGAAGAGCTGTAGAAGAGAAGAGGGGGGAGCCAAGCTGGCGCCGTGGTTAATAGGCGTCGGAGGAGAAGCCTTGGAGAGAAGGGAAACGCCATGAACCGCAGCGAGATTGCTCGAGAAGGAAAGAGCGAGCATCGAAGCTGGAGATCGGGCTAGCATCTCCTAAACTGTGCCAAGTCTGGGACCAATAAAAGGTCATACCACCTGGCCCAGTCCAGTCAACGCACGATGGTGTTAAATATGGGCAATACTTTCTGGACCGCGTGGTGCGGCATGACGATTGGCGCTTGGATGAGGCCCACGCAGGTTTAAAAGTAAAAAAATATATCGCACCGTATGTGGTGTAAAAAATATTTTCCATTAAATATGCAGGATGCGGAAATTTTTTTTTTTTTGGATTCCCAAAAGTTGGCAATCTGATTAGTGACACTATTGAATATTGCCATCGACGGTCCGCTATTATTCGTCAAGGCTGTTGAGCCCAGAGGAATTTTAGATTACATTATTAATTATTTATTATAATAAATTATTTATTAAATTAATAAATTAATAAAAAAATATTATTAAATTTTAATTTAATTATAATTATTAATTTATGAATCATTTATATTTTTGATATCCATAATAAAAAGTTTTAAAAATAGTTAATATATGTAAATAAGATTTCCATTCTATCTTTGAATAACATAAAATCATATAAATAGATTTTAATTTCATCTTTGAATAACATAATATTTTTATTTAATATTTTAAAAATTAAGAATTATTAAATAAAATAAATCATACATTTCAAATTAATATTGATCCACATGGCATTTAAGGATGTAAATGTATTGCTTACATGGATAGCTTAGCTTATGAATTAATCTTCCCTTAATTTTTACTTTCATATATATATATATATATATATATATATATATATATATATATTAGATTCCTAGGACTTCATATGATAATTCCAGCAGAAGATTTAAAAAAAATAAAAAATCTAATCATCAAAATATAAATTACTTTTTGCATAATTTTTATACTTCATTGAATGTTCAGAATCTTATATTTTTTTTAACAACGAGTAATTACTATCACAAAATTCTTCTCATTATTTAGCAGCTCACTGATTCACCAAATTTGTGTTACATGTTAACTTGTACCTAAAAAATACTTACTATTTGCAATTATCCAATTCTATAATATCTATTATGTATTAGGTAAACTTGTTTATTTTAGTATAATTTTTAATTTTAAAAAATATTTTTTTCTACTATTTATATAGATGCTAATTAGAATGCTTGATGCATGTAAAATATTTTATTATGATGATTTGTTGATTGTATAATATTTAAGATGTTTACTAAGATACTCAAAAGGATAGAAATATCATTTAATAAAGAAAAAATACTGATCATCTGATTCAATATGGATGGTTAAAATCTATCTATTGACATTTGTCTATAGCCAGCCTAGTGTGGACAATTTCGTAGAACTTTAGAGATATTTCATACTGATATTAATCGCTAATATGATAATTCTTTTGAAAGTTGATAAGATTTTTCAAAAGCCTATTCTTTTCCTTCTTCTTTCCCCTTCTTCTTCCTTCTTATGATCCTTCTCATTCTCCAATAACCTGTAAAGCCTCTCTATGGCCTCCACCCTTTGCCCTCCACCTTCTTCCCCATGGCCTCAGCCTTCTGCCTCTTCATTCTCGTTATTCCGAATGATTACCTTGAGAAGACTCCCAAATCTCTTAATCCCATTCCATCTATACCCTCCATCCAACTTCTTCTTCAATGACCCCTCATGAGGTCCTCTATCTTATTGGTGTTTATGTCATGATCTTCACTATTTTTTTCTACAATCTCACCATTATAAATTTCATTGCCTTCGACATCGATGTTGCCACCTCCATTGATCATCCCAACATCTAATCCACCCATTGGTTTATCCTTCCCTTCCTCTTCGTTGCTGGAATTATCAACCCACCAAGCCACCCTGAGTTCATAGATCCCTTGTGTTCCTTTTCCTCAAAGCCGAGGCCGACATGTAATTCAAGATAAATCTAAAATTCTCTAAAAAATTATGTAAAGAGCTCATCGAAAAAAATTTTGGAGATGATTTAGAAGAGAATAGATGAGGATGAAAAATAATAATAATTAATAATAAATATTTTTTATTCTAAAATATAATAAAATAGAGGCTGATGACTAATAAAAATAATAAAATATTTTTTTGAGAAAAATAATAAAAAAATGAAGAGATTGGTTAATAATAAAACATCTTATATATCCTATTCTACTAGCCAGTCATGGCCACTCCTAACTTTTTATAAAGTAAGGTAAAGGAGCACCCTAAACCCAACATTTAAAGACACTAATAATAGTAATAGTCTTATTTGGCTTTTGTGGAATTAATAACTAGTACAGTGGTACCATAGATTTATTGAATATATATGTTTATGGTGGGGAATAAAATTAAAAGATAAGTGCATGTGAACAAAAAGGGGACAGAGATTGGTGCCGTAGAGACTCTCTCTCTGAAAACTTGCAAGGAGGCTAGGTGGGTTGTCCCTGCTTGACTTGGTGAAAATTTTCTTTTAGTCATCCATTCCCATGATTTCTTGACTTCTTCACCTATGTTGACCGATAGTGAGGCGAAGGCTGTGTCATACTAAAGTTTTAACCATTGTGCAATCAGCCTAACTCATGTAAATGATATACGTTGTGCAATCTTGTAGACATGTAACCATATACTCATATTATACGTGGATGAAAGCTATAGGACAATTAAAAGCTCTTGCATCAACTTAGGAGTCAATCCAAGATAAGCAGAGATGCTAAATGCTGAAAAATGGTCATGCAAAATTGAAGTTAACGTGCTTGTGGCATGATTTATACTACTTCGTAATCCTTTTCTCTCTCTCTCTCTCTCTCTCGCTAAAACCGGATTTTATTTAAACCAATCTAGAGAAAATAGCTACTTTTTAATCTTTGCGATGCTGTATACAATCAATTTCCTTTCCCAATTGAAAGTGAAGTCTTGCTTGCGGCATTATATGCTTATTTCTTTTTCCATCACTTAAAAGGCAAAACTTGGAGAGAAGAAACGGAGAATTAGACTTTAAGAACTATTTTCTCCTGAGTGACACGCATATGGTCTGGCCTCTTGCTCTTCTTTGAAAGAGCTATATCTGGCTGGTAACAAGATCAATGAGGTTGTAGGCCTCCACCGTCTTCTCAAATTGAATATTCTTGACTTGCGTTCCAATAAAATCTCTACTTCGAAAGGTTTTGGTTAAGTGGAAGATAAATATGGTTCCTTGCAAGCAATAAATCTGGAAGGCAATCCTGCCCAAAAAAATTGATGGAAATGAGCAGCTGAAGAAATATTTATCAAGTCTTCTCCCTCATCTTGTTTTCCACAACAAGCAGGGAGTAAGATTAAGCAGCTCAAAGGAAGTATTGGATAGTCCAACTCGATCACTTTACTATCATTAGTTCGATCGCAGCATGAGATTAGACCACAAAAAACTCAGGGCGGGGATCCCTTGGTGCAGCCCTTTGCAAGTCAATCCAGGAACCATGGTCAATCAAGTAACCCTTCGAAGCCATCGAGTAGCTGGGATGGGTGCCTAGATTCAAGAGAATGGATCATGTTCCCATCATGGACTGATGGACATGAAACTATTAAGCTTGCCCATGAGTAGTCATGCATGGCTTTACTTTTAGTGGCTGATGTCCTGTGAGCCATTTTATGTGTCCATGTGCTGAATAACCAGCAGAATGTTCTGGTTTACTATTATGTTTTGGAACAATGATCAGGTTATTAGTTATGGTAAACCATCATAGCTGGACTATTAGTTTGAGTCTATGCTCGTGTTATCCTTCAATGGTCATTAATTTAATACGTGGCATGTTTATCTCAATTTTGAAGAAGTGTTTGTGTTTATCTACATTTAACTCGAAGGCTGGTGTACAAGAACAGTCCAATTGAGAAGGCTCCTCCTGCTGCTAGTAGAAGGCTCCAATTTCTTGGCTGCCGGTTCTTGATGCTCCAATTGGGTTTATCTCTCTATCTATCCATAGATGGATGGATGTGCCTTTATTCTTCGTATATCCTTGATGCTCATGTCTTCCTTAATGCCATTTGTCCCCCTGCCTCCAACATGCAAACATGCTCTCCTTCTCCGGTCGGAAGATTACTTCACGGCAACAAGGCGGGCCTTAAAATGTGCTTTCTTAGGTCTTCTGGGGTTTACCTCGTTGAGACGGCATACAGTATTGAGAGTTGTTAAATTTTCACTTTTTGAGGCTAGAAGGGCGTCGGACTGGTTTGAGTCTCAAACCCAGGATTTTTTCTTGGAAAAAGTTTTGTAAGATCTCAAGGGATTGCACCATTCAAAACTCCAGTCACCAAGCTAGCAATCAGCTCAACGAGAGCTGTTAATTTTTGAAGCAGAAATTTGCAGATACCAGAATGGACTGGGCAATCCTGAGATGCACACCATAACTTTGATCCAGCCAGAACTGGAAGGCACTTCAGCGGTGCTGGAGAGACATGCGAGTCTAGTACAAGACTCTTTTGCCGGTCGGAATTATAAGCATTTTGTATGACATTTGTGGTCAACAAAGCCAATTCATATTGTTAATGATCCCTTACGTTCAAGGTTCGTCTATTCCACTCCTCTCCAGAGCCCTAAACTTGATGGACTCAAACCTATATCATAATTTGAAACGATATCATTCACATCAAAATTTTCCCCTAATACTAAGATACTGTCCTAGGTAAGTTGGTTTCACTTCATGTACCGTGAGATGCATCTCCCTTGTCCTTATCTGCGGCCCTGCTAGAGACTTTGAAGCAGCAGCAGCCAAGCTCCTGCCGCTTATTCGAAATAGAGACCTCGGCATATTTTTAAAGAGATTTACCGATACAAGCTTCTGCTTGAAGTCTAACATTTAAAGCTTGGAAAGAGATGGTTCTATATCGTCAATGGCCATCTTGTCAATAAGGAAGAAACGGATAACCATACAAATAACAAGCGTGCACCAACTAAAAGTACAAGTTATGTTCAAAAGAGAGAGAAACAGTACAACAGGGCAACGTTTCAACAGCATAATTGTTTCAGAGGAGAAAGCAGTAAACCTTTGGATGACGTAGGACAATCCAACCCAAAAGTTAAGATACTCATCATTCATCCAGTTTACAGGAGGCAATTGACAAGTCAAACAGGGGATGGCGGTAACACTAGCACCACTTGGATACATAGCGGAGTCCCCTCCACAAAAACCTCAAGCTAGTTCCCTCCATTTGATTCGCGGCTTTTTGCTTTCTGTAACAAAAAACAAAATACCTCATCAGTTCAATCTGCCAATAGGAAAATGAATTTTTGTTTTAAAGCATTAATAATCTCACTTCGAGAAAAGATGATGACCAATGATTATGGATGAAGATGTGGGTGCCCGGTCATTGTACAGACTGGAGGAAAATGCAAATGATACAGGAATTCGAATTTGTCAGAATGCATGGAAAGCATCCAACCGTCTGAAGATTTTCAACACTCAGTTTAAGACACGCAAAGATCCAACTAGCGTGAGAAAAAGATAATAAAGTCAAAAGACCAAAAATCTGACGTTAACGCTCCAGAATGACAAGTGGCACAGGTAAAAGTTAGGAAATATATGGTTGCATGCTCAAGGATTCACAAAACTATCAACTTGTATTGTGCAGACTTTTATTGGAAAAGGAAAAAAAAAAAAGAAGAGAATGAGCAGACTGTTAATAACAAAAGGCATCAGTATAGTATAACCATAAGTTTGTACCACCTCACCTGGATTCAAGAGGACCACGCAACGACCCAGATACTCGTCAAGAATCTGCAAAAAGGGGAAAAAAATATAATATTTCAAAATTACTTGCTTAAGTTCATGCAAACCTGGAAAAAAAAATGCAATTTTTAAAGCTAAGAAAGCAAAAATTGTTATAATGTTGACAACACGTTCAAATTTGCTATTTTTATGAGATTCTGTCAAATAACAAACTATTTACAAAAATTGCATAAACAGCAATAACATGTCAGAGCACAGAAAATGGAAAAAAAAAAAAATCAATATATTGTATCTCCAAATATTAATTGCAGAATTCCCTCAAAAGATATTAATTGCAAAATGTAAAAGATAAATATCCCACTGATAGTTAAAGGAAGAAGATGCAGATAATGCTAACTGCACAGGGAAGAGCACAAAGAAGTATTTAGCTAATAGGAATGTAATGTTGTGAACAATTTTCACATAAAAAACTGAAAGAAAAGTTTTTGAGTACCGGTTTTGGTTCCCATACTGGCCAACTGGTACCATATTGGCAAGGTGCAGTTTTTGGTACCCAAGATCAGTATATTGGTTTCATACCGATACAGTATGGTATTCAAATCATGTCTGAAAGGACAGGGTTACCCACTGAGGTACATGACCTTCATCCCTAAACATGATTATTTAGGCACTGAGTTTTTTGTAAGAACAGTTCTTATAAATATTGTTTCCCTTTGGTAAACCACATATGGTTACATCATATAATAAGAAATTCTCTATAGTTCAGCTTCAAAAACATATGCATAAATCAAATTTAGATCTTCTGGAGGGCAATGAACACAGATCAGTACTGTATGCTGTGTCATGAAAATTAAAGCTCTTGCCTAGCTGCATCCCCCTAGGTTGAGTCCACAACCATTTTAACAGGGTTAGAAGATATAAAATATTCTTATTAATTTTCTAGACATATATTATGCACTATTATGTTTTAATGCTTGTATGCATAAAGTCCCGTGGGGTCATAGCAACCATCATCATAGCAAACCAACTCCTAAGGTTAAGTGAAACTTCTAAGATGGCAGGATATTAAATCACACCAGTACTTTACAGAGGCTAAACTCAACATCTAAGTTTATGACAAGGAAATATTTACTCTAAAACCTACTTCTAACAATTAAGCCTAAGAGTTGCAGCACAAATTTACAGGCATGGTAATTTCTTCCCTCAAAAGATCCACTGCCATGGCAAACCAACTCCAATGGCAAATGAAACTTATATAACAGCAGGACATCAAATAACACCTGTTTCTTATGAATGGCTAGGCTCAATACACAGTTTATGACATGAAACATTTTCTCTAAAATTTACTTCTAATTATTTTTTGGGTAAATGTAAGTCTTGCAGAAAAAAATACAGGGATACAAATTCCTTCCCTCACCACTAGAACTTTAAGTATCTTTAATTAATTTCATAACTTAAAATTTCTCATGCCAATACCACCTTCAGAGGTAGCAGGGAAGGCTTGGAATAATTCACAGTTTACTAAACTTATAGATCTCCATCGTTTCACTTTACCTGCTACTAGAAACCACAATCTGCTACTACTAGAAAACACAAGCTGTCAAAGCAACTTGTTTAGGTGATCCACAAGCAAAGGTCAAAGGCCCATAACCAAGGACTTCCAGCTCTCATCAAAACCATGCAACAATAACTCACCATTTCCACTAACTATTTGAATTCAAAGTAATACCTTAACCTTTAAAGCCTATATCATATGCATGGGGTCGGCATGTGCGTCAATGTGTGATCCTTCAAAGTTCTAAAGAGTTCTCAAGCCAACAGCAAACCCAAGTGGGTCATGGTTTTGAACTATTCATTGCCATGAAGCCTAGAAGACCCATTTGCACAAATTAAGCTTATCAAACCAGAAAGAAACTTTAAGTCAATGAACTAGAACAAATCTAACCAAAGAGGGGAGAAGAAATGGTTTGATGCAAGGAACTGCATTTTAAGGTGTTTGGCCATCCTCATGCACTATTTAAGGAAAAACATTTCATGGTATAACTACTATTGTCTTTGTAGAAATAGTAGATTGATTATAGCCATATGCAGGTTCAGAATTTACAACATATGCTGAGGATCTCTCTAACATAATATTCAGCTGAAATCTCGTGCGCCACCACTATCATCTTCAACGAAAGGCTTGGGAATTTGAACAAGGCATTGATGTTTGAGGTACAAATTATGAGCCAAAGAACAGTAAATAATTTATTGACCATGCCAAAAAAAGGGGAAAATGTAACAGTGTTGCTTATAATTTTACTAAGTGCAGGAACAATAAATCATGAGCATCAAGCTGTCTTGTAAAACTTGAATTAAATCCTAAATTTAACTCAAGAAAAAATACTTTATATTATAATTTAATAATTCTCTAAAATGGCACATGGAGAGTAAAATTTGGACAATGCAGATCCAAAGTCCACAATAACTCTTTGCATGCAATTCATGCAGATGCAAATAAGACCATGATTGCTAGTTTTGATGGAAACTAAACCAGTTTGGTATTTCAAAATTTTGGGCACAGTTATCCAAGACCAAAAGCTGTTGATTTGACTGAAACTGGTCAATTCTGAGCATGGACATTAAATCAAGCCTCAAGGATTCAGTTCACAAGTTCTATAAGATTTATGCGAATTTGCAAATAATGTTTGAAAGCAAAAAAAAAAAAAAAAAGGGAATTGGTGAAAGTTTCAACTTTATCTCCAAGTTATATTTGAAGTCACAATAAGAGCATGTGCATATTCTATATGATTCCTTAATGAACCCAGATAACATGATTCTGCTCTTGACCTTCCAAAACTCAATGACTTCCCTTATTGCATGATCATAGGTATCTTGTGAAACTAAAAGTTATTTGATTGTTCTTTAACTTTAGGGTATGTTTGGTTGCAAAGAAAACTGCCTGGGAAACTTCTGTTTAAGAAAATTTAGTTGTCTTTTTGTTTGTTCTCATAGAAAATTAACAAACATGGAAAGCTTATATCTGTCTTTGGATATATTTTGTTTTCCATGAATTTTACTGCAACCAAATTTTGACGGCCTACTGTTATTATTTTAGCTTGAGATTTCAATCTGATTTAGACTTTATTGGGCTTTTCAACCTTATCATTTGGAAGTAATGCCACATACAACAACTATGAACTACCTTGCAAGAGCTAGCAAGGACAGTCATGCAACCGATCTAAATAATAGCAATTCAAGTTGCACACCTTATGGTCTTCCTTCAGTTGTCTTGTGAGTTCAAGAATGACATAGGTACAGTAACTTGATCCCCAGAAGTTCAAATACATGGTCATAGGTTACCAATTAAATGCAACGTCTCCAAATTGGCCCTCCAAACTAAACGCAACTGTTCTTTTGGTAGGAAACCACATGTTTTAATCCAAAGAAAATCACATGTTTCAATCACATGTTTTTTTTTTTCGTTTTTTTTTTTTTGCTTTCCCTTTTATCTGCTCCATACAGTGGAGCAGATACCAATCCAAGAACCTAATTAAGGTTTGGTGGCTCTTAACAATGATCAGCATAGAGAAACTTAAACGTTAGTGGTGTTTTGAGTTTACAAATATTTGTGCTCCCAAATAATGTTTCGGTTGACTTGTCCTTCCAATCAACTATTAAGTGAGAGGATAAGAAATTTCATTACCCTACACTAGATCTTGATTCTAAGGATTTTGATTCCAAATTTTGAGTCAGCTATTTTAAGGCCTCGATTTTTAACCAGTACCAAATTGCATCTGTTTGGAGATAGGATAGACCGAAGCCAACTAAAAACAACATACACTCAACCTAATCATGTTGGACAAAATCTAGACTGTTTCCAAAGTTAAGATTGACAACATCCAATCAATTTGGACGAACTCAAGTCAGAATAGCCCAATTAGCTCACAAATTTAAAAAGGGAATGAAGGAGCATGCAGTTATCACATGTCATGATGTAAGGTCACATGCCATTAACCACCTTATCTTTTGATTCTCAATACAACAGTAGGGCCCAGGTAAGACACTTTACAGCAGCATTCCCGGATATAGTACCAGCACCATTGCTAGTCGGCAACCAGCACGGCATAGTATGGATCCATACCATACCGTGTTGGGGGTGTTTCAGCCTCCTCTTTTTTTTAATAAAGATTTTGAATTGAAGTCAACAAATGATGTGCCTACTTCAATTGAAAATTCGAAAATAAAAAAACAAAGGTTTGAAACCTCCCCTATTCCACTCTCCCATGTTCCGAATGAAAAAAAGTGGGAGAGAGAGGGGGAGGGAGGAGTAAGGGAGGGGGGGAAGAGAGAGAGAAGGGGGGAGGAAGGGAGGGACAGAGAAGGGGGGAGAGAGAGAGGCCATTCTTGAGAGAGAAGGAGAGAGAGGAAGAGGGAAAGAGGGACCTAATTGGGGCTTCAGGGACCTCGTCGTTAGTTGTAACATCATCATTTGGCATCATCATCAAGCATTGGGGATGTAGATTAGGGTTTAGGCATTGAGGGGAAGGATCAAAGCTGCAATCGAGGGATTTTAGCTATCGAATGGGAGCAAACTGAATTTACATCACAAAACATGCCAGTAGCCAAATGATCCAGTTCGGTATCGGCACCCCGAAGTGGTCAGTTCGGCATGGTTCAACCTTCTTTGCTTTATGGTATCCTCCAAAAGGGACAAGAAAGAGCATGATAGACCATTCCACTTAGACTAACATGGCTTAAACCTAGAGTAGCCCATTTCACTAACCCAGAAATCAACAAGTTACGTGGAAGTTAAAATGTGAATGCCACATGGAACGAAACAAGAGTCACATACAACAAATCACCACCCCTTATCCTCGAGACTAGAAGGGCACTAGGGGAGATTTTTTAGCTTTTTCTTCAAAACAATGAGAAAGGAATCATACAACTAATATCCTCAACATAAAATTGAAACAGGAAGCTGAGTTGTGGATTCTAAGCCACAAGTTGCACCTCACATTAAATTATTAGTCATATTTAGGATATCTATGAAATTTCAAATTGGCCCCAAACCAAACATCAAGAAGATGAAGAGCAATCAAAGTTTCAACCCTTGCAAACATATCATATTCCAACTCAAAGGGCTTTGTTTTAGAAAATACATATACATGGGCCCATCAAATAGGAAAAGAAAACAATGTGAGATAAATGTTTGATTTAATATTTTTAGGATGCATTCTAAAACAAATCATACAAAACCAGTCAAAGACTCAAAATGAAATGATTTAAGTTCATGAGATTATTCAAGATGTATGATTGAAGTCTCCTGGATTGGGCTAACTAACAATGGTTGAAACTTGAAAATTGGGGTATGATTGTTGGGACTAACACAGGAAGCACGTTCAGGTGCTCCAAACCTGATAAAATATCAAAGCCCTGCTGAAGTTCATTTACTTGATGAGATCAAATTTGAGGAACAGCAACTGAATACTTTGATAACATTCAAGTTAGAGTGGTCCACAATCTTCCCTACTAAAACTTTAAGGCCCTTTACTCACAGCTAATGAAAATAATCCACTTAACTGAGCATTTTAAGCATAATTACTTGTCCTTTCTAGTCTCTGACACTTGTCTGATCTGGTAAATGAATGAGCACCTTACGTGCTTTCATCTAAAAGTACGGGAAACATGTTAGACCACATTTAAAGGGCCTAATCTAGTTTGCTGGGTTCATAGGAATCTAAATTAAAATAAACCACAATCTAGTTGTTTCTCAGAAAATGTAAAGGAATAAAAACCCTCACAATCTGGTTGTTTTTCAGAAGATGTATAGGAATGAAAACCCTCAAAACATATTGGTTAAGCATAAGAAGAGTTACAAGATTCTGTAGATACCGGCCAAATGGGCCAATAAAGCACAGTAATTGCCCAAAATATTATCATTGTTTGTTCTGATTTGAGGCACCTAAAAGGAATATTTATCAAAGTTCATACGTCACGGATCAAATTACTCTTGTATGAACAATGGAGGAGATCTGCATGTATCCAGCTTCACAAGTCAACAAAATACCTTCAAAAAGCATCATTGATGATGCCCTGTCATCAATGGCATGGTAATCTAGCACTATGAGGTAAATTAGCTGTCAGAGGCAAATGCATTAAGTGCTCCAGCCGTTAGCACAATTTCATGATCATAATCCTAAAAACAAAAGATCATTCAAATCAATCAGTCCCTGAACTAATATCCGATCTGATTGATGTTTTGAAAGAATGTAAGATGCTACCCAAAGATTACGCAGCCCAAGATAATAAATCTAAAAATAACAGATAAAAAGTGAAATCAGAACAAGATATTTTGATCCAAATTTGAAGCATAACATATCAAATTAAACATACTGAGTCCAGAGTAGGGGTTTTGAAACATCCTATATCCAATTTGCCTGTGCAATAGCCTAGGCAGCTACCTAGGTGATCAGAGAGGTCTTTAGAACATTGTGATTGATCAGCCAATTCCAACACAGAATTATAGTCCCAATTAGAGTCTTCTCACATATAGCCAATTTGAATGATAGGGGATCACTCTATCTGCTTTCCAAAGCTCATAGCCAAACTTGGCACCATTACTTCTTCTCATTCCTCCTCCTTGCTCTAGAATTTCCCCAAGGCTGAATTCTCCAAGGTGGTTTTCCATTCACTGAGAGGAAAATGGCACACCTCAGATGAAGTATTATCTACCATGTAGACATTTTTATGTTCTGTTATTTGTTGCATTATTATAGAAAAATGATACAATTATAAAACCTCAACATTATTAAATACTACATAATATGGTATACTTAATGATACAGTAGAAGCTGGGCATGGTGCAGTGCCTTACCACGCCAACTAATGACTAGCATGGACGCCTTCGATTAAACATAAATATTGGTTATCGATTCTTACCTTCCAGTCATGAACATATAATAAAAACCATTTACCCATATATAAAACACTGAGAGATTACGAAAATCTTATAATAATGAATGGTTGACTAATTTAAGTTTAATAATAAAATTTTAAACTGCATAGCACATTGTATTTGTGCTTCATGCAAATTCATGCATATTTTCTAAAATTTGAGTCACAAAATATTATAAATAGTATAACCAACAAGGTTCGCTTGGATTTATCTGCAATGATGGTTTTAATTATTAAACATATAAGAATGGCAAAATCTTGTAGATAACCGGACCTCATCTATCATTTTGGAAGTTTAGACAATCTATAAAAGTATGAAAAATTTACTATAAAATTAAAGAACTGAAAGGGCTTGAGTGACACATTACTAAACACTGACAATGAGCAGAACAGATGAAAATATGAATCTTACAATTGATGCTTTAGGCGATGCATCATAACCAAAAAGTAAGAGAAGTGGGGATATAAGCAATGCCCTCATAAAACTTATGCATGCAAAGTGTATGAATTGAGTATACCATGCACCACTAAGGAGAAATGGATTGAATTCCAAATCATCAGCTCTTTGCAAATCAATAGAGCCCCTAAGTTGCTTGGGCATGGAAAACACTAGATATTCATAAACAAGATGACAACAGGTTGTCTGCCAGTTGTAAGAAGTTTCAGACACTAGCGGATTATACTTTAAATTATAGAGCAGATAAACCACCACAGATTGGATATGGTTTGTTAGTTAAGGTTTGGGTATACATTAGCACAGTATCTCTGAACTAAAAGGATGCAGATGATAAAAGGGATTTTGTAATTTGATCTCCAGAAATCCCAAGGAAAATTATATCAGCAACCAGTCAGCTCACATAAAATCATCTAAAGCAAAGAAAAAAACTATTAAAAAAAAAAAGTAAGACAGTCTCATCCACAATAAAAAATCATTATAGTCCACTGCAGCACCCTAAGCCAAAATCTCCACCCTTTCATTTTCTGTCCCTTCCATTGAACCAAAATATAATAAGGAAATCCAATATTTAGCTAAGGTTGCAGGTTTAAAACCTATTTAGATAAGTCAAGACTGGAGCAAGCCCTACCTATCTCTATTTTTCTCCATGCAACAGAGGCATGATAGGCATATAACGAAACAAAAACAAAGAAACTCAAATCTACCATAAGTTAGAGCAACTCTAGTCCAGAAAAAAGATCAAAGTCAATATTAAGATCTAAGTTAATATTTTCTATCACCCACTGCCTAAAATCAACAATAAAGATCACATCCATCCAAGAAATAAGATAGCAAATGTACTGATGGTAAAAGCCCGAACCTTTCTGCTCGTCAGAGGCATCGTGGTACTCCTGCTCCTCCTCCGGCACCGTATGCAACTCTGCCTCCTTCTCCAGACCCCCCCTGGCCGCCACCGCACCTCCACCGTCGGCGACGCTCCCGGTCCCCACTCCGGCGCCGGACCCCTCATCCGGGTACCGGACGACCACAACGGGGCAAACGCAGTGGTGGACACAATAGTCGCTGACGCTCCCAAGCCTTCCCTTGCTTGTCCTCCGGGAAGCCCCAAATCCCCGGCTCCCCATGATGACGGCGCTGAGGCCGAGCCTCTCCACCTCGAGGCAGAGCCTCTCCTTCATGTCGTGGTCCTTGACGATGTGGATCTTAAAGGGGATTTGGGCATCCACGAGCGGCTGGGCAAGGTCCTGGGCCTTGGTGGTCGTGAAGGCGTCGAAGTCGTCCTCCAGCTTCTGCTGCGACTCTTCGGAGTCGGCCTCCTCCGCCACGGCCGCGGCAGCCGACACCGAGAGATCGATAGAGCCCCAGTCGGCCCCGTAGAGGACGCTGGTGGGCCGGACATGGAGAAGGATCACGGCATCCCCAGGGCGGAGGTAGTTCTGGACGGCCCACTTCACGGCGTAGGCGCTCTCGTCGGAGAGGTCGACGGCGATCGCGATCCGGCGGTGGGACCCGGCGGAGGGGCTCGCCGCGGCGGCGGAGGAAAAGAAGTAGCGCGGGGAGGAGGGCTGGATCGTCTGCGCGGCCGCAGTCGCCGCCGCCGCCGCGGCGGCCTGGCGGTTGGATTCGGGCAGGGTCTGCTGGGGAATCATGCCTCAGATGGATAGGTTTCTTACCGTTTCGTTCTTTTCTCGCGAAAAAATTCGATCGTTTTCTGGTACACCGCTGAGAGACGAACTCGGAGGAGAGAGTGTTGGGACAAGATTTTAGGATGGTTTTTGGGAAAGGAGGAGCGAAGGAGGGGAAATGAAAGGGTGGGAGGAGGCGTGCTGAATGATGTAACTGGGGTGAGGGTAAACGGAGAGGAAATTACAGGAAGTCCGCAAAGGCAGGGAATTTTGTTTACGTAGACGGAAATGCCCTCCTACTTTTTTACCGTTTCTTTTTCTGGAAACTTTTCTAAGGTCATTCTGAGATATCATGGATGCTAAAGGTCTGCCGTCTAGTATTGGACAGGAAGCAGCCTTTTGTTGGGTTATGACTTCGTGGCCTGGACTCCACCCGATTGTTTTAGTGCAAACAAGCTAAAGTATCTATTATGTACCAATAAAAAAAAAAAAAATTTAAAATATCTATTCTATTTTGAAAAAAAATACCAGCATCCACGTAATATGCAGAATTTTTTTTAAAAAAAATTAATTATATAATATAATATATTATATATATTTATATTTAATATATTTTGGATGTGTGTATGTTAAATCTGAATGAAAATTAAAAAAAAAAAAAATGACATACTTATCCTAACCATTGTGATCATATCCGATGGTATAAAATCTCCAGCGAGATCCTTGGTCAAATAGAAAGCATTATTGAGAACCTGAATCTATCGAGCTCGAGTTTGTCTCGATCTTTATTTCAAAATAGAATTTTATTTTAATCACCTAAAGATAACTCGAGCTTTCTTTATTTATTTTTCTATGCTTTCGAGCTCATAACTTTTTTTTTATTTTTTTATCATCAAATCAATTTTTTTACCATCATATCAATTTATTTTTTGTCTTTCATTTTTTCTCTTACCTTTCATTGCCTTCAATTAAAATCTTTATTCCATTCAGGATCAATAAAAAAATAATAATAAAAATAAAAACTTATTTTATTTTTTTATCTTTCTTTCAATCTTTTCTATTAAAAAATGGATGGCTTTTTTTTCTGTATCTATTGCAATTTCTCTTTTTAGCTTTTTATATGTCAAATTGAGCATTTATTTTTCATTTTTATCCTTATTTTATTTATTAAATAAATTAGTTCCTCTATTTTTCTCAGTACGCTCATGCTTTCTTATAATCCTATGCTTGATTTATTTCTCTCGTATCACAATACGAAGGAGTGCTTGGTTTTAAACCCCTCCATCGCCCCCCACTCCTCCCCATCTTCGAAAGATGCAAAAGAACTCTACCTACCTAGGCATCCACCCCAAAGCAGCTACAAAGATCAGCGATGATGCCGACATCTACGAGGATGCTCCAGACGGCACCATATATACAACCCTTGCAAGCTTCCCAATCTCCCCACGCCTTCTGCCGCGATCGACAGCAATCTCCTTTGCCTTCTACCCCAACTCATCGTGGCCAACACCAGAGCCTTAGTCACGACCTCCTACTCTTGGGTGGGCCTCTTCATCCTCACAGAGCTCGAGATTGCCTAGCTTCCTCTTGTGATCCATAGCAGGGTACGATCTCTTTGGAAATGGATGATTCCATGGCAACCATGGCATTCTCGTGGAGAACCTCCACTTCATTCACTACTTCTTCCATAGAAATTGAAGGCGTCGCCACAGCGTCAGTATCTATCATTTGGGCAAGAAAGAAAATGGCCTAGAAAAAATCTAATCAGAATCTAAAAAACTCCTCTAATCTCTCTCAAGTGCTCTCCTTCCCCACGGATCTCTGAAAAGATAATGAAATGAAAAGAAAAGAAAGTAAAAAAAAAAAATCATCTATATTCCTTTATTTTCATTGATTTTTCTTATATTTCTCTCAATTTTCCTCCATTTTTTCTATCGTCAGGAGTCCCAACTGGGTGGGAGGCTTGGAGCGACCGAATAGGAAAGCTTAGATAATTAGGAGTGCAAATGGATCGGGTCAAATAGGATCATGAGTGATTCCGATCCGATTTATTTTCTTAATCGAGTCTGAGTATTGAATCCAAACCCAGTCCAATAGAAGATTAGATCGGATCGGGTCGGATTCATGATCAAATTTTTTGACCTAAGGGGTCATTTGGATTGGATCAAATTTATATATAACCTGGCCCTGATCCATGAAATACAAGTTTGATTCGAGTCTGGGTTATAATTGCCGGCTTATGTACTAATTTTCAAATTATCAAGTAGATGTTGAATCTATTGCTTATTCTTAATCCATATCTACTTCTACTTATATTCTTATTCTTATCGACGTTTTTAATGAAGTATATAAAGCTAAAATGAGTACCAAGATCTAATTAATGAAAGTATATAAAAATGAGTATCAAAATATTTGACATAATTTGAAAAGCTAATGATGACAACTAATAACCTTTGATCAATAGAATCTTTATTCTTTTCCAATCTATATGTAAAGTCTAAACGAATGAAAGTAGAAGGAAGTCAAGGAGTTCCATTTTATTCTTTTTTAAATTAGTATGATTCTATTACTTCTGTAATGTTGGACAAGTAAATGTATTAATTCTAATTCAGATCTCGTATTGGGTTTAGGTCAGGTCGGATTGGGTCATTTATATTAAGATCCAAATCAACCCAAATATCTTCATGGGTCGGGTTGGGTTAGGTTGGATCAAAATTCAATAAATTTATACTCAATCCAGAAAATGAAATGGATCCAATTTTAAAGCCCGACCCGGATCTGTGGGTTCTTTAAAATGGTTCGAATCTAGTCAACACGGGTTGGATCATGAGTCAATCTAATCCATTTGCAACCTAAGACAATAGCTGAGAGACATGACAGATAGAGATATCTACTTTGACGATACATAATGGATGGAGAAAAATGCTTTTATTTTAATATATATATATATATATATATATATATATATATATATATATATATATATATATGTGTGTGTGTGTGTGTGTGTGTGTGTGTGTGTGTGTGTGTGTATATATATATATATATATATGTATATATATATGTATATATATATATTAGATACATAATATTTTCAATTAGTGACAAAAACTGATAGATGGAAGATGGGAGAATTTTAGAATAAATTTAAAAGTTTCTAGAATTTTATATGTGTATCTATGTAAAAGGAATATAATTAGAAAAATATGCTAGTGTATTAATAACATTAATCTTACTAGCAAATATTGAGCTGAAATAATAAGTCTCAAAATTTTAATTATATCATCTCTATAAATATCATATATAAATCAAGTTCTTGATTAAGATAAATAAAAAAACTTTGTATGTAAGAAATGTGTCTAAAACATTTCATTTCTTTTGACATATGGAGGTGAAAAGATTAATAAAACATGAAGATCATAATATGGTAAAATTTAAACAAATATTTTAAAAAAATATAATAAATTTTGGTTGTTCCTAGCTCATATTTTTTTTGGAGAAATGATGCGTGCATAACTACAAATAATAGTTGGTTAGATCTCTTTAGTATTTTGTAATAAAGAATATTATGATGTCTATGTTTAAAGAATAAACATGGTGAAATAATAGTGGATATTATACTTTGGAATGATAAATTTTTGATTCCTCCAACTTTAAAATTATGATAAACTTGTAATTAAAATTATGATCCATATATCACTAGAAGAGCATATCAATTAACTAGTTTAAGGACAAAAAGCATGATAGGAAAACTAGAGTGTAATTTTATTCATTAGGCCACTATTAATATATAATCTCTAACTAGCAAGTTTGTACAATTAGTTATATTCTATCTGAAAATCATTGGCCTTTATAAATACCACTCTATGAAGAAGATATGGCAAGACTATCATTATTCTTTTTTTTTAAGGATATTTAGGAGGCAACCCTTATAAAATACTATGCCTAGGACAACCACATCTCAAAAATCTCAATTTCTCAAAAGTTTTTAGTTAACTAGGCCCTCATAATTGAGAAACCAATTTGTAACTATAAAAAAGAAAAATAGAAAGCATGTTTTCAAGTTACTAGAACATACCTTCACCCAGCTATAATAGCAATTAAATGGTACAGACAATTTAAAAAATTGTTGCTAACTCAATTTTGATAAATTAAAAAGAGTGGAGCATGCAAAAATTATTATTATGATAATATAATAGCAATAATAATAATAAGATGAAATAGCCTAATAAATCTTAGTTGCTATCCATCCTGAAAATCCTAAGAGTCATCCTCCATATAAGGTATGGTCTCTTCGATGGTCGGCCTGCTAACCCATTCTCTCCTTTTCTCTCTCCTATTTTTGTCTCTCTTCTCTACCCTTTTTATATTTATCCTTTCTAACTTTATGTGCAACTGTTAATCAAATCAAACCACTTCTGATCAATGAGTGACCATTTCTCTCTTCTTTCTTTCACTCCTTTCTCTTTCTCCTCTCTTTTTATTTTTGATTGCTAGGATGGTTGCCCCCAATCAGATCTAACTTTCATTGACCATACTTGATCATTATTGATTATTGGCTAGCCCCCTCTCTTTTCCTCCTTCCCTTTTTCTATCTTTCTTCTCTTTTCTTTATCTCTCTATTCCTCTTCCTCTCTCACCCCTCTTCAGCTTGTAAGATGGCTACTAGTCAAATTAGTGGCATCACTGCCTAGCTGCTACTCTCCTCGTTTTCTTTTTCACTCTCTTTTACCTTCTTCCTCTTTCTCCCTTACATCCTTTCTCTCTTTGGCTTCCATCATGGTTGCTAATATCGATATGGTTGGTGCTTGCCAGATCTGACTATCGTTGGTCATTTGTTGGCTCTCTCTCTCCCTTCTCCTCTTCTCTCTCTCTCTTTCTTTTTTTTCTTCTTTATCCATCTTCCTCCTTCCTTCTTTTTGGCTCAATCAAATTAAGACTAGCAGCAGCGGCATTGACAAGTAGTAGTGGTGATGAGAAGGGGCAACGACAACGGTGATAAGGAGCAATTGTAATAGTGACAAGGGACAACGTACATTAATAATATGATGCTATGCCAATAGAAACACCTACAAATAACTATATTGATATGTTATAGAGATAGTACTTGGGTACAGTGTTAAAGAATAGTGACAAAGCAAGATGTTTTTGTTATAAGGATGAAAAGATATAAGTCGATTATCTTTACAGAAGATTGGATAGCTAATATGAGAGGTGAGGTGGCCCTTGAATAGAACGAGAACTTACATAGAATTCTTTGAAGAGAACTTATGTCTAGATAAAAAGTGCATTTATTGAAAGAATCATCGATACACGACTCATTTGTTGGAAGAACACTTATATACACTAGAAATTATGTCTCATCCGTATTATATATGTTAGCTGGCTTCGGATTGTAGATGGTATAGAAGTTTCCTCCCTCCCTCCTTTCCTTCTTTTTTTTTTTATTATTTTTTTCTTTTTTCTATATTCATGCATCCTTATTTCATTTCTTTAGGAAAATTGAAGGTGGATGTTCTCATCGTCTTGTAACAGAAAAAGAGAAAAGTAATGGCCTGGAACTATTTTGCCTTCTTTGGGTGGGGGATTACTTTATAAAGATTTTTCTATATATCATTTATTGAATGAGTTATGAACTATTTGGTGACCATTAGAGGAAACAGATGGTCTCAAAGTTTTGAGATTTTTTGCATATTGTTTGATAATTGACCGCATGCGCTTCTGATGATTTGAAGTAACTTGGAAGGTTGCTGAATCAATACCATACACAAGGGATCCTTGGCATGCAGACTAAGTTTACATTAAATAAACAAAAAAGTGACGTTGGCTTGAGTGAAGACAAAGCTAAATCTCTTTCATACGACGATGGAAGCTGGGATGATGTTGGCTGTATGCTAACCGTTTGCTTTCACCTTTTCCTTTTCTTATCCCGTGACCGTGAGCTGACCTTTTTGCAAAAGTTCTCTCGTAAGCGGCGGGATGGTTTCACATTAACTCAAGTGGAACTAGCCTGCAAGACCTTTCGTTGGACTCTGCTTTTTTATATGATAATATGAAATTTCTGATTGCCTATTGAAGAGTTATATTAGTTATTACAGATTAACTATTACTTACATAAAAAAATTACTGATTAATGATCTCAAACCCAATAGTGCTTAAGTATGACACGTGCGAGAGATTTCATATCAAAAACCGTACTTGATTGCCATCGTGCCAGATTGACTTAAAGATTTAACCATGATTTGCTCGACGTTAGATTGGTTAAAAACAATATATGTAATATTTCATTGTTTGTAATGTGAGATCTACGCATGCAACCAATCACAGGTTGCACCACTCTTCTCTATCAGTCCGACATTAAACAAAAATCCTGGTTGGTTCTCGTACAATCAGGGGTGGACCATGCATTAAATTCACTTGTTTTTGAATAGTTATCTATATATCTTGTTTAATTTTTATTTCTCTCTGGGTATATTATCTTTTTTATTTAAAAAATTAAGAAAGCCTCTGACAAGTAAAAGAGAATCGCATGATTTGGTTAATCTCATGTTATTCACATTTTTTCCAAGATCGGGGCCAAAGTGATTTAATTACATGTCTTTCTTCGGAGGGTTGCATCTTTTGCATGAAAGAAGGATTCACCTTCCTTCACACGAGTCCCCCCCTAGGATGGTGTGATGACTACTTTGAGATTCGTGAAGTTTCGAGTGCTTTGAGATCTATGTAGGGTGAGGATGGATGTAATGTTAGATCTTCCTTAATGGGTATGATTGCTTGCAAGCAAAATGCAGGCCTAATCTTTTGGTGTAATGCTTTTCTCCAAGGGATCCATAGCCGTCTAACTGCATCGAGCAACCCACTTTTATCCTTCTAGAGTGTTTCTAGGCTTACAATATTTCTAAAAGCTCTACCATGAATCTGTAGAAACGTGCAGTTTTCCGTGGTTTAGCTTCCAAATTCACCTTGTCTTGAGATCTTACCAGATTGACTCGTGATAAACTATCCATCATTTCATTCAGTTCTCGGTCCATTAGAATTTAGGGATCTAGAAATGGCAATGCGCCAACTTGCATCCCTCCAACGCACTGCAAAGCTACGGTTATATTTTCTTTGGCTATGGAGAGAAGAAATTAATTAGGGAAAAAGAGTGTTTCAATGGAGTGCTCACCGACCATTCATCTTCCCATGCTCGGATTCTCTCCCCATCATCCAACCTGAAGGCAAGTTATTACAAAGTCTTATAGAATGTGGCAATGCCTGAGAAAGTCAGGATTTTCCTTTGGTTGGCACGGAAAGATCGACCACAAATTAAGGAGTATGAACAAGGAAATGAAGGTTAGTCTATCAGGTTGACCTGCTATTCATTCTTAACTAAAGGAATACTGTATTGATGCAAAAGGTTGACCTGTTACGTTGCTATTGGCTTGCACCAGCCGGTGGAAGAAGAGAGTTCCCGTCTCTGACCGTACAACTTGGGATCAGCTTTCAATGGTTGTTTGCTTGCACCATGAGGCAGTTTTGAGTTGTTTATGGAAAACCTTCTTCACTTGCTCTTGCTCCCATTATTTCTAACAAGTTGGTAGGCTTCATTCTCAAAAAGATAAGACTATAAGTGCCCCCTATCAGTGTGCCAATCTTAGGCGTGATCACCGGCGCAAGTATTTGTCGCACTCGAAAATCGCATGGAAAACATTAGTGATGCAGATCCAATCGTTTGAAGTAGATAAAGACAGGGAATGTGTGATTTATGCGGCATATAAAGATAATGCCAGTGTATATGTACCAATATTTCTTTGTGCGTACATAATGGAGACGTTGCTATTAACTATCAATTAGTAAATATATAGCCTGGCATCTCCCCATGTCTGTCTCACCTTCCACGTAACCATCATTGTGAAATGGACCTTACTTTGAAATTATAGTACCTGCTTGCCTTGAGGATTAATATTAAATGCATCTTGAGCAAAGTGAACCATGAGCTCCACACTGCGGCACTAATATTATGTTATATTATATTAATATTATTTTCAATATTAATAATTTTAGTATTATATTATTATTATATAATAATACTACTAAATAATATTATTATATATTAATAGTTATGTTGCAATAAATGCAACCAAGTTTGTTTTATTTCTTTGGTAGTTATTTGAATTTATACAAACATAGGAATCACATCATTCCAGGTAATTTCCTAGGAACGAAAAGTTTATTCCGGATTTCCATTCTTCATGGTCAAACATAGCCTTAAGTTACAAAGTAAGCAAGTGGAACTTGCTTAATTATCTTTTACTCTTCATTATCTCAATAAAGCAGAGGAAATCTGGTTCCCCTTTATGAAAGATAATTTTATTATCAAAAATATACATACTCCATACTCCATAGTGAATTTATAACCTATAAAGATGTTCTATCTTGTCCCTATCCAAGCCATCCTGGAAGTAGTATATCAGGGGATAACGTGGTTCCATGTGAACCTCTATCTATTGTCAAATCTGTCTTCCATCGACAACAACCACCATATATTCCAAGTAGGATTTGTTTCTAGTTGGACACTTCTTAAGTACATATTTTACGATTCTCTCTCCCTCTCAAGCAATCCACGGATTTGAATACGGGGAAAGCCACCAAACTTGTATCATGTGATTAAATATCCTACAGGGCTCCTAGCTTTGTGAGACTTCAATGGTACATATCAGAATTTGCTAGTTGGTTAGATGACAAGCCATTATCCATCTAAATTTTATATTAGCACAGAATAACATTTGAATATAAATAGTTCTATTGGTTAACTACTAATTAACAAGTAACGATCATTATAATATGGTAATATATTTTTATCCAAAGAGTATTTTTATATGAATGGATACATACATATATTCATACATGCATGCATGTATACATATGTATGCATGCATGATGTAAAGTAGAAGAAAGAAAGCCATCCATAAAAAATAAGGGACGTAATTGGAGCTTTATCTTAGGTTTGCCTCCATCATGAGCATAACCTGTACAATATCAATGTTACTCTCATTGGACACGACCCATTTCATGCAGTGCTCAATACATATTGTTGGTGCAAAAACTCGTCGTCGCCGGAGGTAGCCGGGGTCGAGGCCGCTGAGGTAGCCGCTGGGGACCTGCAAAACAAAGTCCCATCCGGAGCTGGTGGGGGGTGGCTCTGGCAGGACCCTCCGACGGTCAAGTCAGTTTTTGGCCAACAGGAATGGAGTGCTCGGAATGAGTTCCGGAGCTTAGAGATGAGGAGGAGAGTTTAGAGATCAGAGAGCTTAGCCTTAGCGTGTCGGGAGGGTCCTTTATATAGTGGAGCTTGATGGTGACAACTGCAGCCGCGTGCTGGCGGACCGCTCGAGGTTCGGCGGAGTCAGTCTCACGGGATGGTGCCGTGTGCGGCGGATTGAGGATAATAGCTATCGCCGCCTGACAGTGGATCGCTATCGCCTACGGCGGACTGACTGATGGTGATGGCTGCAGAGCTTACCGAATGAAGGATTGAAGGCTTTCATCGTGTGCCCATTTCGGAGGAGTTCGGGCCCCTGAAGAGGAAGATAGGAGGGAGTTCGGCTCCCATAGGCGTCTGGCTGGAGGTATGCAGCTAAGGCTCGTCCGCTGAAGAGTTCGGCCGCTGAGAATCCGGAGCTCGGCCGTTTGGGAGTTCGGCCGGCTGTTGGACTTCGGCTGAGGCTTGGACGCTTGAGAGTTCGATAGGAGCTCAGTCGTCCGAAGTTCGGCAAGGGCGACCGCTGAGGACTTCGGCCGAGGGGCGACTGCTTGGAGAGTTCGGCCGCTAGGCAGTTCGGTCGGCTGAAGGAGTTCGGCCGCTAGGCAGTTCGGCCGGCTGAAAGAGTTCGGATAGACCAGTGTGCTGAAGCTCTTCTGTGGCTACTGTTTGCATTATGCTGAGCGTCGGGCCGGGCTTCGGCAGGAGCGGAATTTATCCCCAATAGTAGTCCTCCCACTCCCGAGTTCGAAATTCGAAGGAAGGGAGTACCAAAATAGGCGACTGCCGAAGTCCTCTTCCGGGCTCCGCGCTTGTTGCAGTTGAAGCTCGGGGGAGGTCTCATCTCCAGCCGATGTTTGGAGTTGAAGCGGAACTCATTTCCGGCCAAAGTTGATGAAGCCAATGTAAATCTCGCCTTTTGTGATCAAGGTTGGAGTTGAGCTCCTCGGGGGCGACATTGTCTCCATCAGTCGAAGTTGACTCGGGGGAGACCTCCTCTCCCGCAGCTGAGGTTGTCGCGGTCGCTTGGGGGAGATCTTGTCTCCTACGGCCGAGGTTGATGTGGGCGCTCGGGGGCGGTCTCATCTTCTGCAGCCGAGGCTTGCCATAGACTTTGAGGCTCGGTCTCGGATCTTGCTCACGTTAGGACGGGGTTCCCCTCCTATTCTCCCATCTCGTTTTAGGTGAACGAGGCCTTCGACCTTGCTCGCGTTAGGACGAGGTTCTCCTCCTATTCCCAACGGGCTGTGGGGGCACATGGGGACCGTCGTCCTCGCCTCTCCCCCCATCTCGTTTTAGGTGAACGAGGCCTTTCGACCTTGCTCACGTTAGGACGAGGTTCTCCTCCTATTTCCAACGGGCTGTGGGGGCACATGGGGACCGTCGTCCTCGCCTCTCCCCCCATCTCGTTTTAGGTGAACGAGGCCTTCGACCTTGCTCGCATTAGGACGAGGTTCTCCTCCTGTTTCCCAACGGGCTATGGGGGCACATGGGGATCCGTCGTCCTCGCCTCTCCTCCCCATCTCGTTTTAGGTGAACGAAGGCCTTCGACTTTGCTCACGCTAGGACGAGGTTCTCCTCCTGTTCCTAACGGCTGTGGGGGCACATCCGGACCGTCGTCCGTGCTTCTCCCCCCATCCCGTCCTTTATGAACGGGGCCTTCGACTTTGCTCACGCTAGGACGAGGTTCTCCTCCTGTTTCCTAATCGGCTGTGGGGGCACATTCGGACCATCGTCCGTGCTTCTCCCCCCATCCCGTTCCTTTGTGAACGGGGCCTTCGACTTTGCTCACGCTAGGATGAGGTTCTCCTCCTGTTCCTAACCGACTGTGGGGGCACATTCGGACCGTCGTCCGTGCTTCTCCCCCCATCCCGTCCTTTGTGAACGGGGCCTTCGACTTTGCTCACGCTAGGGCGAGGTTCTCCTCCTGTTCCTAACGGGCTGCGGGGGCACATTCGGACCGTCGTTCCATGCTTCTCCCCCCATCCCGTCCTTTGTGAACGGGGCCTTCGATTTTGCTCACGCTAGGGCGAGGTTCTCCTCCTATTACTAACGGTCTACGGGGGCACATTCGGACCGTCGTCCGTGCTTCTCCCCCCATCCCGTCCTTTGTGAACAGGGCCTTCGACTTTGCTCACGCTAGGACGAGATTCTCCTCCTGTTCCTAACGGGCCATTTTTGCTCGCTTCTTTCTCCGAGGGGAAGCCACTCGCAGCACATATCCGTTTGAGGGTCGTCGGGGTGTTGTTCTTCTGAGTTCCCTCGGGCAGCGAGTCCCATCCAGACGACCTCCTCTATTACATGCTGGCCTCCTTAATTTGGAACATGCTTCTCTTGACTTTGTCGCTGGGGGACGATGAATCATCTATGTAGCTAGCTCCTAGCTCCTCCCCGGGGTGGCGTTGATGACGCCGCGAGGCGGCCGACCTTCTTGTCTTTTCTAGTTACGGCAGCGCCTTTAGCCGATCTTCTCCTACTTCAGACTGGCGTCGGAGGAATTTATCCCGTCATCCCTTTTTGACGAGCTCTTCAATCTCGTCTTGGAGCTGAACGTATTCCTCAGTGTCGTAGCCATGGTCGCGATGGTAGGGGCTTTACTTGCTTCGATCGCGCACGTTTGGGGAGGCCGTAGTCCTTCACATCTTGGCGGCTGGCTCTTAACTTCGCCGAGAATTCGAGTTAGAAGAGCGGGTCGTAGCTGCAGAATCCTTCGGGAGGAGGATTTCTTCGCGCCCTTCTGTCGGGGCTTCCTTTGCGGTGAGCTCGAGAAGTTCGGGCTTCGCTTGCATGAAGCTTCATTCCGCTTTCCCGCGAAACTTTCCGTGGGAGAACTTCATGCTTCTTTGTCCGGATTTCCCTGCTCGCAGAGAGGGGGTCGGATTTGCTTGCCCGAACTTTATTGCACCTCCCGTGAATTCATTGTAGCGACGTACTTGAGGGGGAGTTCGGCCTCGATCACCCTAGGGCGGTCTCGAGCACGGTCGAACTTCACTTGGGTGATCTATTGCGGAGTTCGGCCTCCTTTATGCTGAACTTCATGCGCAGGAGAACTTCGTTCCGCCACCGCTTGCGCCGAACTTCACTATGATGGTGGGCTTTAAGGTGGAGTTCGGCTTCACTTGCGCCGAGCTTCATTGATGAGCTCAAAAGGGAGAGTTCGGCCTTGCTTCTGCCGAACTTTATTTCGATGAGCTGAGGAGTTCGGCCTTCCTCCGAACTTCATTCCGTGGGAGAACTTCGCTCCACCCTCGCTTGTGCCGAACTTCATTCCGTGGGGGGCTTCGTTCCGTCCTTGCTTGCGCCGAACTTCATTTGGATGTTGAGCTTCGAATGGAAGTTCGGCCTCACTTGAGCCGAACTTCATTCCGAGCCTCCATGGGAGTTCCGTCTTGCTTCCGCCGAACTTTATTCGGATGATGAGCTGTGGAGTTCGGCCTCACTTACGCCGAACTTTCTGCGGGAGAACTTCGTTCCGCCCTAGCTTGTGCCGAACTTCATTGCGATGATGAGCTTCGGAGTTCGGCCTTCCGCCGAACTTCATTCCGACGATGAGTTGCGGAGTTTCACTTATGCCGAACTTCATTTCGATGATGAGCTGAGGAGTTCGGCCTTCCACCGAACTTCATTCCACGGGAGAACTTTCCTCCGTCCTCGTGCCGAACTTCATTCCGCGGGAAACTTTGCTCCGCCCTTGTTTGTGCGAACTTCATTGCGATGATGAGCTTCGGAGTTCGGCCTTCCGCCGAACTTCATTCCGATGATGAGTTGCGGAGTTTCACTTATGCCGAACTTCATTTCGATGATGAGCTGAGGAGTTCGGCCTTCCACCGAACTTCATTCCATGGGAGAACTTTCCTCCGCCTTCGTGCCGAACTTCATTCTGCGGGGAACTTTGCTCCGCCCTTGTTTGTGCCGAACTTCGTTTGGATGTTGAGCTGAGGAGTTCGGCCTTCCATCGAACTTCGTTTGGATGTTGAGCTGAGGAGTTCGGCCTTCCATCGAACTTCGTTCCATGGGAGAACTTTCCTCCGCCCTCGTACTGAACTTCATTCTGCGGGGGAACTTTGCTCCGCCCTTGTTTGTGCCGAACTTCATTCTGCGGGGAAACTTTGTTCCCTTCCTTGATGATGAGCTTTGGGGGGAAGCTTGGCTTTCTTCGAGCCAAACTTCATTCCACTTCGGCGGAAGAACTTCTGCTCTCCGTTTCTCTCCTAGGGGCGATTGGGCTCTTCCTTAAGGCCGATTCCTCGCGCCCTCATTGCGGGCTTGCTGGTGGAGTCACCATCGGAGGCTGCTGTATAGCCTGCAACGCCTCCGTGAGGCCACGGATCTGTCGGACAAGCAGGCCGAACTGCTTCACATCTACCACGGGTGCAGGTGGAACCTAGGCCGTCGGGGCTGAAGCAGAAACAGACGGGCCTGGACGGGATCGGATCGCGGAGGCCGCCGAGCGCCGTGCCGAAGCTCTCCTGGGGTGGCATTTTCTCTTTGGAAGAGAAAAGGAAGATCTCCGGAGAGGGAAGAGAAGGGTCACCGAGCACTCCTTTAAGAACAAGGGAACCACGAAGGTTCAGGCCCTCCTTCTAGCGCCAATCTATTGGTGCAAAAACTCATCATCGCCGGAGGTAGCCGGGGTCGAGGCCGCTAAGGTCGCCGTCGGGGACCTGCAAAATAAAGTCCCGTCCGGAGCTGGTGGGGGGTTGCTCCGGCAGGACCCTCCGACGGTCAAGTTAGTTTTCGGCCAACAGGAATGGAGTGCTCGAAATGAGTTCCGGAGCTTAGAGATGAGGAGGAGAGTTTAGAGATCAGAGAGCTTAGCCTTAGCATGTCGGGAGGGTCCTTTATATAGTGGAGCTTGATGGTGACAACTGCAGCCGCATGCTGGCG
Source organism: Cocos nucifera (assembly GCA_006176705.1). Lineage (NCBI taxonomy): Eukaryota > Viridiplantae > Streptophyta > Magnoliopsida > Arecales > Arecaceae > Cocos > Cocos nucifera. Next base: position 43,287 of record QRFJ01000130.1, read on the forward strand.
GGCCGCTCGAGGTTCGGCAGAGTCAGTCTCATGGGATGGTGCCGTGTGCGGCGGATTAAGGGTGACAGCCATCGCCGCCTGACAGTGGGTCGCTATCGCCTGCGGCGGACTGACTGATGGTGATGGCTGCAGAGCTTGCCGAATGAAGGGTTGAAGGCCTTTGTCGTGTGCCCATTTCGGAGGAGTTCGGGCCCCTGAAGAGGAAGATAGGAGGGAGTTCGGCTCCTATAGGCGTTTGGCTGGAGGTATGCAGCTAAGGCTCGTCCGCTGAAGAGTTCGACCACTGAGAATCCGAAGCTTGGCCGTTTGGGAGTTCGGCCGGCTGTTGGACTTCGGCTGAGGCTTGGATGCTTGAGTGTTCGGTAGGAGCTCGGTCGTCCGAAGTTCGGCGAGGACGACCGCTGAGGAGTTTGGCCGAGGGGCGACTGCTTGGGGAGTTCGGCCGCTAGGCAGTTCGGCCGGCTGAAGGAGTTCGGCTCGGAGCCTGGATGCTGGGGAGTTCGGCCGTTAGGCAGTTCGATCGGCTGAAAGAGTTCGGCTAGACCAGTGCGCTGAAGCTCTTCTGTGGCTACTGTTTGCATTATGCTGAGCGTCGGACCGAGCTTCGGCAGGAGCGGAATTTATCCCCAACACATATCATATCGCTTGGTGATACAAACTCGGAGATTCCTCTAGTTGATTAACCATAGCTCATCTTCTCCTTTCAAATATATTCTATGGTTCATGTACTATTTTAATCAAGATGTTAGTTCCCTAGGCTACGTTAAGGGGGCAATATATGAAGATCAACATGGCTTTAGGTTTCAACACACGCCACTCCTAAAATCTTGCCATCATGTTTGCCCCACTGTTTTAATTCTACAGATAAGTTTGAATTGTAAAGAAAGATAATTTGATTGGGAGTAGACCCGTAGAACCATGCTACCTTAAATGATAATAATAATAATAATAATTATTATTATTAAAATCTCGCCTAGAGAGTAAAGATAAGGACAGCCTAGCCAATGTGCCAAAAACCATGGCTTGTGAAATTTCCGGACGCCAACGGCTATCTAGGTTCTGGTTCCCGGTCATACGTCGAGCGAGCCCACTCACAAAGATGAGAACAAGACCACATGAGACGTGTTTTATGCCTGGGCCCCAACGCTCACTTTTCTCAGACTTCTGGATCACCAAAGGGTAGCGTATGCGATCCCTTTTGGCACCATTCCACTGGAAAATAGAAAAGTACACGATGGATTTATAGATAGCAGATGGAAAGCCACGCAGGACAGGGGGAGGAGGTTTCTACTGAGAGGTATGGAAGAAGGAAGCTGGGGCTGGAGTCTTGTGATACAGCTAGAGGGCATCGGTTTCAAAGATGAGGGTTAGGCCGTGGCCAGCTAAGGGCGACAATGACTCTCGATGGGTTTTTATCGATTTCTTTGGTCAAGCCAATCAGAGAGGGAGGACGTTCATTGAATTTGAGAGCCTGGTCGTGGCAGCTTCCATATTTGCAAGGCATCTAAAAAAATGGTTTAAATAATAGACGGAGTTTGGGTCGTTTCACGAAGTAACCTAACATAAAATCTGATAGAAACGCAGTATTATTATTAAGATATCATATTTATCAATTTAATTTAATTTTTTAAAATAATTAAAAATATATAAATGTTAGTGAGTTGGATTAAATTCATAAAAAAAATAGTATTTTTAGATTTAAAATCTTCAATTTTTTTAAAAGAAAAAAAATTTAAAAATAAAATTTAAAGTTAAAAATTAAAATTATGAAGTAAAAATTAAATTATGTAGAAAAGTAAACTTGGTACTAAGATCTACTAGTTACATCTTAGCATCTACTAGTAGGAAAAAAAATAATTAAAATATAAAAATTAAATTATAATAAAAATAAAAAACTAAAATTAAAATATAATAATAAAATTTTTATTAATTAAAATTTTAGAATTTAAATATATAAAATTTTTAAAAAATAAAATAAAATAAAATAGCCCGATCTCTGATCTTAGATCGGCATGGGTGGAAAGATGGTGTAGAAGCCCAGCTTTTTCTCTCGACACCATTTATCTCGAAGCAGCCATAACTCAGAGCTTAGCTTCACCTTGATCGGAGATCTTGATTTCTGGAGGCCTGGGATCCTTTTTATAGAGCTAGGAGGGTTGGAGAGTTTGCTTCTGGATAATGTGGGACTAAGGAGCTCTTTGATCGTCAAAATATAAAGAAATCTAAGTAAAAATTAAATTAAAAGGAGTTCTCGATGAATTCTGCTGCTTTGGATGAAATCTGGCCATTAATAGAAATCCAACGGTTCAAAAATCATCAAAATCGGATGTGTATCAGCCCAAATCAGATTGGATTAAATTCTGACCGTCTGATCGCACGTTGATGGAGGAAATTTGGTCATTGATCATGCATCGGGAGTCTTGATCACCGCCGGGAGCATTCTGAATTGTTGGATCTTCATTAGTTGGTTTTTTGGCCATCGGATTGTGCTAGATCGCTGATAGAATTCGAATCAAATCCGGAAATAACCACCGCCGTCCGATCTTAATCGCAATCAATCCCAGCCATCCGATCATACAATTACTGCTCCCATGGACCATATGGACCGGCCGCACCGCACACTGCAACCAATCAGCGCCTCTTGTTGTCGAGTGAAAAATCCAAAATACCCTCTGAGCCACGATGGATTTCTGTGGATCCTTTAAGGGTCTAGGTCCGCCACATGTCACGCCGTTATTTGCTGAGCTGGCGGTCCATGCCTGGATCATGGACCGATCGGTGACTTCTATGGCTGAGTCGGCTTTGACGGCTTGGCTTGGCTTACGGAGCCGACTGAGCCATTTTCTTTTTTTTATTTAATTTTTATTTATTTTATTTCTTTAGAAATTCATATCTTCTTCGTTTTAGCTCTATTTTGCTTCAAACTTATTTCATTGTGATTAAAAAAATGAACTCTTTCTATTGATTATAAAATTTTATTTTTTATTTTTTATTATTTTTTTAATTATTTTTTAATTAATAAAAATATGAATTTCTCAAAAATATGTATTAATTAATTATTAATTCTTAAAAATAAGCATAAATTAGTTAATAAATTGATGCTTTTATAGGTAAATTTATGGTACTTATCACACCCTCCAACTTAAACTTTGCTCATCCTCGAGTAAAGAAAAAATTTAATTTTAAATATCTTTTAACTTTAGAGTTTCGAATTTTATCTAAGCAGTTTTCAAAATGGCCATTGATAAAAGCTTAAATAAGACATATCATTGGGGTATTAATACTTATCAATAAAAAAATTAAGTAAAAAATATTAAATTTTTTTAAATTTTTTCTAAATTATTCCATCTTTATCTCTGATTTGTCTAAACTTTCATATAGACAAGTATATTGCTTCTTCTATCCTTCATTTATTGATTTTTATTTTTACATTACCCACTTTTTGATGCGAATATCATTGCTTATTTAGGCAAAAAGACTCGATTACTTGGTGAAAAATTAATATTTTTTTTTAACGTTGTACCACTATTGAGTGTCTTAATCCCTTAAGCTTTTTATTTGATTCATGTAGCAAGTCTTAGGTCAATGACTCCCAAATCAGTTAGCTTTAGGGCACTAGGTATAGAATACCCCTCGGGCTTACTAGCTCGAATCAAGGTTATGAGTTAAGACTAGCTTTACAACGAGCTTTTTTGCCCTTTCCATCTTTTGACGCGAAACTCAATGCTTGCTTAGGCAAAGAGGTCCGGTTACTCAGTGAGAAGTACTTAGAAACTATTTTAAAAAAAAAATTTATATGAAGAAATGTATAGTTACCCTACACAAGCCTATAAAAAGTAGACTTTTCTTTGATGCTAGTAGAAATAATTAGAAATACTCAAAAAAAAACTTTTTATGTTCTAGACTTAACATTTTATTAAATTTTCTTAATACTTGATTTCTCAATATCTCATAGATTCTCTTATCTGTGTATCAATTTTTTTTTAGAAAAAATACTTAGTTTGATTCAATTCTTAATCATAATCAGATGTCTAAATACTAAATACTAACTTTTTTTAAGGACTTAAAATTTTAAAAATTTTTATTTTTTTCTCCCTTAACTTAATCGATATTATCCTCAATGGAGAAGAAAAAATAAAGGATGTAATAAAGAACATGGAAGAATACACCTGACTATATTTTTGGTCTAGCATATGCCTTTGAAAATTTAAGCTCTCCCTCCAGCTTATTCAAATTATCCTAAAAAAAATAAATTAAAAAGATAAAATAGATAAAAAAATTAAGTGGGTTGCCTTCCAATAAGCGTTAAGTTTACCGTCTTCAGCTAGACACAATGCAGCTTACTATCCTGTATCAAATACTGGATTAACAAATTTCAATAATTTTGGATTGCCAATCTCAGAAAGTTGATTTATAATTTCATTATTGATATATTCATTATTAATTAGGAAAACATAATTTGTGATCCCATTCTCAGACCCATATTTATTAAAAAAATTTTCTATTTATTTTTCTAAAATGCTCATGAATGGAGTTTTTGTATTAGGAGTTAAGTTTGATTCAATAGATGCTGAAATAGTGACTAAAGATGGTTTTAATTCTGGAGGTAAATTAATGTGATCTTGTTTAAATAACTCTATTGACATTTCATTACATACCTCTTGATTAGGATTCAGGTCTGATGCAATAATTACAGGCAAGATTTTCTGTGAACCTAAATACTCAAGGAGGAGTTTCAACTCTATTTTGGGTGCCTCTTCTTTTGATGACTTAGGTGATGGTTTAGTCATTTCTATGAATAGTTCAATGGGAGGCTCAATAGACTCAGCACTCAAGTTTTCTCTAGTGTTAGGTGTATTTACCTTATTATCCACTTATTTTTCTGATCTCAAGGAATGAATAGCATTAACTTGATTAACCTGATTTCCTTGGGATGGTCTACCATTTTGATTTCTTGGGTTGGGCTTAGGTTGGCTAGGTAGCCTACCTCGTTCACGTTCACTTATGGTAGATGCCACTGACCAATTTCTAAATGGGCTATGGTCTGAGAATTTGAATTCAGAATTTGGCCTGTAGTTTGCATGAAATTGCTTAAGCTGGCATTGGTGTCAGTATTAGATTTGGCTAGGATTTTTAGGCTTTTCTCTAAAGAACTAAGTTTATTTTCATTAATATTAAAGCCTGGTGGTGGCAAGGTGTTTATCACAGGATTAGGCCTTAGATTCTACTGATTGAAACTTGGACCGCTTACATTTGGATTTTGTGACCATGAAAAATTTGGATGATTCCTCCAATTTGAATTGTAAGTGGGTGCATAGGGATTGTTCAATAGTCTCTGATATGTGACATCATTTACTTATGCACATCCATTATCTAATTGGTTCATTGGGAGAGGACATTCCTCAAGGATATGGTCTGGTGCATTGCACCCATTATACATGGGTGCAGATACTTGGTTCACACTGGCTGGTCTCTGAAGTTTTAAGACCTCTAGCCTACGTATCAACATTGCAATTTTGGCTTCTGCAGCTAGGAAGGTTCGGTAAATTCTATCTCTTAAAGGTGTGGATTTTTTTAATTCCCTAGTTATTTTTCATTGTAAACTTTTCTCAGCTAGATCTTCTAAAAATTGCCAGACTTTATTTGGTTTTTTGTACATAAATTATCCCTGGCACATGGACTCTAGCATTATTCAAAAATTTGAATCTAACTCTTCATAAATTATTTGGCATAGCCTCCAAGTTTCTATTCCATGGTGTGGGCATTGGGTCAAGAGGTTCTTAAATCGATCGAAGTATTTCTAAAATGATTCACTAGTTAGTTGATAGAATTGATTTATTTTATTTCTAATTCTAGTTATTTTATGATGAAAAAAATATTTTTTTAAGAATATTCTCACAAAGTCCTTCCAGGTCGTGATTGATTGATTTTGAAGACTATAAAGCCATTTTTTGACATTATCCTTAAGAAAAAAATTGATTAATCTTAGTTTGATTTTGTCCTCTGATAATTATTGTAGTTTCATGATTGCACAAATCTCTTCAAATTTTCTAATGAATATATATGCATTCTCTATTTCTATGAATTTTGGAAGCATGTTAATAATTTGAGGTTTAATTTCAAAGTTATTTGCTGTGAGTTAGGATAACCTGATATAAGAGGATTGGACAGAACCAACTTGATAACATAAATCCTTAAGGATTTGAGGCTGAGACTGATTTGCTAAATTCATTGTGCATGTTGAGGTTGTAGGATCTAAACTAGAAACTAAATCTGTTTTGACTAGTCGACCTGAAATCTTTCTCCACACAGGTGTTGGAGAATTCACTATATTCTCAATGTCCTTAATCTTCTTTTTTTTTTATATTTTTATTTATTTATTTATTTTTATTTTTTTTAAACTCTTTTTTTAAGTTTTAAGTTAATTCACCCTTTTCATACCCTAGGACAACCATGCAACATAACTTCTCGTTATACTAAGGCAACCTTATGTTAGGATAATAGAGATTAAAAATACCTAAAGTAAAAATTTTTATTTTCAAACAAGTTTCAAATAAATTAGTCTTAAGCTAAGATCAGCCTAGACCTAGACAGCTCCTAACTATTCTAAGTTAGCCTCCGAGCACTCCAAGTGTAGGATTAGCCAATCAACTGATCAGGTAAGTATAAGGTCGGTGGAAGTCCCTCCGTTGTTTGTCTTAGATACCAATTATGCTTGGCCAGATAAGCGAACAGAACCAATTAAGTAACCACCTTCTTTCGGACCCAGTCATCTCTGAACCACTTTTCTAGACACTAGTCAAATTGACTAACCCTAACCTGGTTCAACTCTAAGGTTTTCTTGTCCTATTGAGCTCGAATATCCTTAAGGGTCGATGTCTAATTGATTTTAAGAGTTAAAATTTGGGTTAATGCAATATAAGAGTTAGTTATTTATGGGTTAAGGAAGGGTGATTAAATCCCCACCTTATCTTGATTAATTGAGTTGTGCCCTTAATTTGATTTAAAGATGAATATGCACACAAAATTTTCAATCAAAGTATTCTATGCAACTTAAACTAGATGCATGCAACTAATTGAATTCTGAAAGGCTTACCTTGCCTCCAGCAATCACCAAAAAAATAAAAATAAAACTAATATGATGCATGCTCTAAACAGTTAGAATTTTTAATCTTATCATGAGACTTTTAATTAGGTTTAAATGAATATTTTTTTAAATTAATTTAAAAATAAAGTAAATAAATAGATAAATAAATAAATAAGAGGACTAGGGTTAGGATTGATCTCACCAAGCAAAACTTCTGATTCTTTTTATTCTTTAATCTCTTTTTCTATAAAATAATAAAAAAAATTAGCAAGCAATATTTATAAGAAAATAAAAATTTTATTTATAATTTATTTATAAAAAAATCAAAGAGATCAAAAATTTAAAGTCCGTGCCTTCGTCGGCAACGATGCCAAAAACTTGATAGAAATGCGATATTGTCGTTAAGACACCATATTTATTAGTTTAATCTGACTTCTTAAAATAATTAAAAATACGTAGATAGCAGTGAGTCGGGTCGAATCCATAAGGAAGGTAGTATTTTTAGATTTAAAATCTTTAATTTTTTTTTTTTTTAAAAAAAAAATAAAAATAAAATTTAAAGTCAAAAATTAAAATTATGAAGTAAAAATTAAATTATGTAGAAAAGTAAACTTGGTACTAAGATCTACTAGTTAGATCTTAGCATCTACTTACAGAAAAATAAAAAATAATAATTAAAATATAAAAATTAAATTATAATAAAAATAAAAAACTAAAATTAAAATATAATAATAAAATTTTTATTAATTAAAATTTTAAAATTTAAATACATAAAATTTTAAAAAAATAAAATAAAATAGCATAATCTCTGATCTTAGATCGTCATGGGTGGAAAGAGGTGTAGAAGCCCAATTTTTTCTCTCGACATCAGTTACCTCGAAGCAGTCATTAACCCAGAGCTTAGCTTTATCCTGTACCAAAGCTTCACGTTGACCGAAGATCTTGATTTTTGGAGGCCTGAGATCCTTTTTATAAAGCTAGAAGGGCTGGAGAGTTTGCTTCTGGGTAATGTGGGACTAAGGAGCTTTTTGATCATCAAAATATGAAGAAATCTAAGTAAAAATTGAATTAAAAAGAGTCTTGGATGAATTCTACTACTTTGAATGAAATCGGACCGTTGATAGAAATCCAACGATTCAAAAATTATCAAAATCGGATGTGTATTAGCCCAAATCAGGTTGGATTAAATTATGGCCGTCCGATCGCACGTTGATGGAGGAAATCTGTTCGCTGATCGTGCGTCGGGAGTCTTGATCGCCATCGAAAGCATTCTGGATCGTTGGATCTTCATCAATTAATTTTCTGGCCATCGGATCACATTAGATCGCTGATAGAATTTAAATCAAATCCAAAAATAACCATCGCTGTCCGATCTTGACCACAATCAACCGTAGCCGTTCGATCGTGTAATTACTGTTCCCATGGACCAGCTACACCTCACATCATAATCAATCAGCGCCTCCTGTTATCGAGTGAAAAGTTCAAAATATCCTATAAGCCGTGATGGATTTCTGTGGACCCTTTAAGGGTCTAGATCTGTCATGTGTTGTTCTGTGATTCATCGATTTCTACTGAGCTGACAATCCATGCCTGGATCGTGGACCGACTGGTGGCTTCTGCAGTTGAGTTGGCTGTAATGGCTTGGTGGCTTGACTTGCGGAGCCGACTGAGCAATTTTTTTATTTAATTTTTATTTATTTTATTTATTTAAAAATTCATATCTTTTTTGTTTTAGTTCTATTTTACTTCAAACTTATTTCGTTGTGATAAAAAAAATGAGCTCTTTCTATTGATTATAAAATTTTATTTTTTAATTTTTATTATTTTTAATTAATTTTTTAATTAATAAAAATATGAATTTCTTAAAAATATGTATCAATTAATTATTAATTTTTAAAAATAAGCATAAATTAATTGATAAATTGATGCTTTTATAGATAAATTTATGGTACTTATCAAAATCTCATCTACAAGCTTATGTATGCATGCATCAGGTTATGGCTAACCTCAAAACCCTAGACTGAGCAAGGACAATTTTAGGCTAGGTTTCTTTGTTGATGCTTAAGAAAGACGAGTGAGAATTTTCGGGACAATCAAATAGTATGTGATATGGCTCTATGTTTGATGATGTAAATTTGCATAGGATGTCATCATTTATTTGATACTGAATCTTGAATGTAAAATACAAAGATAGAGTTCCACATGGGAGAGGTGTTGGACCCATTTTGATGCTAAATCTTGTATATAAAATACAAAGTCAATGAGTTCTGAAATTATTTATTTATTTCTTTGGTGACCACAATTTGATTTTTTTTTTTCAAGGATCCTTACATACTTTCAATGCATAAACCTCGGTATCCTCGATTGTCATGCCAAGTATCCACACTAGATCAAATCCAACCCTAAACACGTTTTATATCTCACCATTTAAGCTCTAGCATTGTTAAGGGTCCGAAATTAACTTAAAAGATCCTTGTCGTAAGGTTTTAGTCAACATATGGGTCATAGATTATCTGCTCTAATATTATTTGCAACAATCTAAGTTCTTACCTAGAGAAACTAACTAATTTTGGCTTACTTGATCGATATAGATGGTCAAAGTTTTCATAGTGCATAGTTAATATGGAACTAAATACAAAATTATAAAAGTCATCATGTTCTAATTGCTCCACAAACTAGCAACTTAGTTCATATTACCATAGGATTGCTCTTTGGATATAAGGATGGTTACGACTGATAGTGAAGCTGAAATATGGAGATTTTTTCTTCCTTCCTTCTTATTACTTTTTATTTTAGTAAGGACTTGTTTGATTGTCTAGGCCCATAATCTCATAGAATTCATGGGATTAGGCCAGCACCATTAGGAAAATTAGCTTGGGTTAGGCTTTATTTAGATAAAAACCTACAGTCCTTTGGAGTGGGCAAGTTTTTTTTCTTCCTACAGGATTTGGGCTGATCTGCTTCAAAGACTTTGGGTTTTTAAGACTAGTCCAGGCTGATTTTTTTGATGGTGCTGGTTCAATCCCACGAATTCTATAGGATTTTGGGGCCAAACAACTAAATAGATCCTAAGTAGTATTTTCATTCTATAAGACTTTAGGGCCAAACAACCAAATAGATCCTAAGTAGTATTTTCTGTCATGGAATTTATGATGGCTTTACCAATAGATTCTACAGCCGAGCATAGATGGTGGCTCTCTTTGATCCAAGGCCCAGTTTTTGTATGCTTGAACTCGTTTGGGCTTGAGGTTTATGGCAGCCTAATATTTTTGGGCCAAAATAAAGGCTCTTGTTGGTAGAATATGGTGGCGAGCAGAGAAAATAGTAATCTTTCTTTTCTCATCTGATAAATCTGGCGCAGGCTTTTCGATCTCGATCTTCTGTATCATTTCACTACTTTATGAAAAGGCGGGTGGGTTCTCCAGAATTTGCTCAAATAATAGAGAGAGGAGTTTGGAAAGCAGAAGAAATAAAACCAGAACAAGAAACACGTATACTAATAATTAGGGACGATCTCCATGCAGAGAGCTTAATGTCTGTTTAAATTTCAACTCTTCAAAGCATAAGTTTTTATCAAGAAAATAGGAAAACCTGGTTTCTATGTGGCTTTTGAGAATACTAAATCAATCATAGACTTTGCTTCTAAATTTTAGGGTCTAGCTTTTATCAAGAGCGATGAAGTCTGAAAATATTTTCATAGCCATTCAAAGGCCACAACTTCTTTATCCAAGAATTCTATGTTGATTATTGTTAATATTCCATGCTTGATGTCACTTATCCTTGAGAGAAGTGCTGATGATTTTTTATGATTTTCATCATATTCTATGTAAAAAATAACATTACTCTCAAAATCTGGCTACACATCCTAGACTACCTGCCCAAATTATATAGTAGAAAGGCCGAATCAAGAGAGGAGTATAAGAAGCAAAGGGCACTCAAACTTTTATTACACAATGCGATGGACTTACTTGGAAGCATTGTTACACTCACTCAATTAGTAACTTACTACTTAGTTGCTTAGTTATCCTCACTTACAAACTAATTGATTATAAGGCTATAGATAGATATAATATGATCTTTTTTATACCTTTCAAGCAGCGAATGATCGCCACTAGGTGCTGGAAGAATCTTTTGCCTAATTCTAAATACTATTTCTTAATATTAGGTAGATATTTTTTTATCTTTTTAACTATGGCCTCTTGAATACTATTTACTAGAGGTAGCAATTTACTCTATCATGTACTTGATCCAATCTGATTTTAATGGTGTGGGTTAATTTTATCTGAGCAATACATAGTTGGAGGTGGGGATAGGCCTTCATTCTAAAACTCATAGCAAATCCAGATAGTTATGGATAATAGTAATGTTTACTTCGAATCTTGATAATTATAATAATTGATGATTTTAATGATAATGGAGAAGAAAGTATTATAATTGATAATGAGAAAGATTAGTCATGTGAAAGACTACATACATACTTTATAATTCACTTTTTTAATTGATTACTTTTCTTAGTTTTAAAAATATTGAACTTCCTTAAAAAAAGAAAATATTTGTTGTTGCTCTTATTGTTCAAATTTGATTTGTCATATTCTATATCTTCGACTTTTTTGTTTAATATTATATGAAGTACTAAAATTTATTTTTATTTATTTGATTTATATCCTTTTTTTTTTTTTGTAGGTTGTCCATCTTAACTCATTTCAACCTATCCTATCTAACTCTACTCATCCCATCTTATCTCAAGGTAGGTATAGAAAGGGTAAAAGTTATGGTCTATTAGATTCATATTCATTTCATTGCCATATCTACTATTTATTAATATTTTCTAGATTTTTAGACTTCTCGCATGAAATTCTTTTCTTCTTTACTTTGGTGATGTTTTGCCCTTGAATTTGCTATCATTCTATCAATACTAATGTATAAGAAGTTCTTATACTATTTTATCTAAACTTAGTAATGATGCATGCACTTTCTAATATTATTGAGTTTTTCATTATTTTTGTAGCACTTTATAATGGTGCTATGGTTGATTATGATAGCATTAAAGTTGATGTTATGGTTTTTGATATTGATGTAAAGCAAAATCATAGGGATAGAGTAGAACGAGAAAAAGATGACAGCGATAAGAAGGATGGCATAGAGACATTGTAGATGAAGTTGAAGATAGTGGTAGGGTAGTAGAGGCACTAATGGAGAAAAGAAGGTTAGCAATATGGGAGAGGAGGGGAGGAAAATAATGAGGCAAAGATTAACAGAAAGAAGGGATTAGAAAGGGAGTAGATGGAGCTTGGGATGAGGTTAGATAGAGAGAAGAGATAATGATAATAGTGGGATTTAGAGAGAAGAAAGAGAAGGTATTGGAAGAAGATGCAATGGTGGGAGTGGATGGGATTTAAGCTTAGGTTAAATGGAGAGAAGAGATGTAGAGGAGGGATAAGGATGGTGACAAGGCTTAAATAGGAGTTGGAAGAGGAAGAGATAGTGGAAGTGGGTGGAGTTCGCATGGAGTTTTAAAGCGAAAGAGGATGGTAGAGAGATTTAGAGAGAAAAAGGATTATGTATTACAAGAAGAGAAAGTGGTGAGAGTGGATGGGGATCGAAACCTAATTAGATATAGAGATGGGATGGAGAGGAAGGATGAGGATGAAGGAGTTTAGAGAGTAGGAGGAGGTTGTGGTAGCATGGGAGCAGGTGATGATAATGGATGGAGGTTAGGATGGATCAGATTAAATAAAGAGAAAATAAGAATATCAATGAGATATAGGAGGAAGAGGTAATGGAATTGAAGAGGGATGATGAGAAGAGTAGAAAAGAGAGCATTTATTTTATAAATAAATTATTTTGGTAAGGATACAATCATCATTTATAATGATGTATTAATAATGTTGGATGTTGGATTAAATCATTTGATAATATTTTGAAACTTTTAGAGCTCTTTCCATTTGATGGAGGAAATTTTTAAAACTCAAAATAGATCCTAAAATAAGTGACCCAAAAGAGGGCTGGAAGTAGACTTGAGCTAGCTTGAATCCTATTGGTTCGGGCCGTGCTACGCGCTAAACTCAAAATATTTTAGACTGGGTTTAGGATTAAAAATAGAGCCTATATATTTTTCGGATTAGACTTGGGTTTATCATTGGCCCAACGCAAGTTCGAGCCTAAATAAGGGCCGATGTAGAGCCTAAATTCAAGCCTAAATCCAATCTAAAAAACTCTTATTTATTTATTTTTTTAATCTTTCTACTTAATATTGTTATTTTTTATGCAACCCATTTATATTTGATGCATACTCTATAGGCTAACACCATTCACGAAATATGCATTTCTCTTGAATATATCAGCATTTTTTGTCTATTGAAACCATTTATTTATGTAATCATTTACTACATATCTTTAATCAGGTTTCGGCCAACTCAGTTTTTGGTTCAAGCAGATAATTTGGTCTCGCCCAATCAAGCTCGGGCCAAACTCGGGCCTCGGTTAGGGCAAGGTCGGATCTAAATTTTTTTTAAAAATAATTGGACCTATCTCCAGCCGAAAACCCAAAAAATATTGGGCCGCTGCGTGTGGATATGTTGCCCGGACCAGCCCGGCCCATTTCCAGCACTAACCCAAATAAAAGGGCGTCCAAGTACTTTATCTTTCCGTCGGATCCCACCGCGTTCTCCTTTTAGCGACGATAGGGTGACGTTTCTGGGTTCTTGCTTCTCCTTCGAGCTAGGGTTAGAGGTCACGGTTAAGGCTTTTTCCATTTTCTTCTCCGAAGGTTTTGATCGAGGAGGAAGAGGGAGGATGCCGCAGCGGCACTCGAAGAACAACAACGACCTCGCGTTCTTCACGTACGACGAGAAGCGAAAACTCGGGTACGGGACGCAGCGGGAGCGGCTTGGGAAGGACTCGATCAAGCCCTTTGACGCCTGCTGCCTCTGCCTCAAGCCCTTCATCGACCCCCTCTGCTGTCAGAAGGGCCACGTCTTCTGCAAAGAGTGCATCTTCGAGTGCCTCCTCGCGCAGAAGAAGGACATCAAGAGGTGCTCTCGCTTCCCCTTCTCTCTGATTCTTGGTGTTTTGATCCCAAGTGCTGACGTTTTTTTATCTCTTTTCGTTGATTTGCTTTGCTCTTTTCATCTATTTGAATATTCTAGGAAAAGATTGGATCTTTCGGATGTTTTCATGTGAGGTGGTGGTAGGTTTCGTCGCTAAGTAACTTTGATCTGTCGCTAATTAAGTTACTTTGGGAAAATTATGGCGGATTAGTTTGATTGGTGGGTTGATTTGACCTATCGTGTGGCGATGTTTAGACGTCGCTCCGTAATTTGGGATTCGTGATCATCTCTGTCTTGTGTTATGTTTTAGGATTGATTAATTTGATTGATGGGTGGATTTGATATCTCTTTTGTAGTATATGTACAGGGATTTGTCTTTAATAGGAATTATTGATCAATGACGATTCATACAGCGAAGACCAAGTAATTGGGACCAGGCTTGATTGCAATGGCTCTGAAGCCGATTTTAATTTGCAAATCTGGTAATAGTTGTTGGTGCTTGAAAAATTCATATTTGGCGAGAAGGTTTCGGCATAAAAATGCTGGAAATATAAAATAGTAAGGCTTATGAATGTTATATTTGAGTGTTTTATCATTACATATTCTGTGAATCGGCAGATAAGCACCCTCGTTGTCATCTTGTGTAAATCTTATTCTGAATAAAGGTTCTGACTAGTTTGTTCCAAGAATGTCTTTTTTGATTCTTGTTTCATAAGTAACAGGATACTTGTGACTGGTACTAGAGAAAAAAAAAGCTAAAAAGCATGATGAATAGAGCAAACTGTGTTTGTGATCTCAAAATTTGTAAGCAAAGCCTGCAAAATGAAGCACATTGCTAGAATAAAATATAATCAATTACCATTTCTGCTTGTGGTGCTTCTCACGTGCAACCCAAAAACATGATCACTGATTTTATGCTGACTTAGACCATCTAGACTTCCATTAGAGCTTAATGACTTTCTTAGATCCTTTTATGATATAATTTGACCGTTTCAACTTTTTTATCTAAACACATTTGTCTTGGTTAAAACTGAAGTATTTTGTTTGAGGCCCAAATTGACCACCTAATGTTAGATTACATTCAAACCAATTTTGGCTTAAAGTGTTTTGGAGGTCAAGCTATCTAAAATGGGCACTATAGATAAGAATTATGCTTGCTTCTCATAACTCTTTAACTTTTTAGATGTTTTTTAGTTTTCAAATTTAAAGAGTGTTTAGTTTATCTAAGTTACTTTTCAATGTGATTGACATCTAGAATATACTTTCGATAAATTTGAATTCAACTCTTACAATGTGTATTTGTTGAAAAGAAATAGGGCTGTACTTTGAGTTGCATTATTGAAAGTCAATATATCAACAAGCTTATGCTGGCATGCATGATCAAAAGATATGAAACAATAAAGCGTTGATGGCAAGCTCTGATCTATGTCAGACTAGCATCGGTTTGTTGGTGTTGTAGAGGTGTCATGCATTTATATTAGCACTAGCCATATAGTACCTTTCTAGGATTTTTTGCCTTGGTACTCTAAAATCTCCAATATTGAAGATAGTGAAAAATCTCTGACGATCTCCGCCCATGGTTTTTCCCTTTGATTTAGAGGGTTTTCTACGTAAATCTTGAGTTTGCATTGATTTTTGTTTTCTTCGATTTCTTTTTTATTTGGCATCTTGCAACAACAGGTGTGATTGTGAAACCATGAAAGTCATATAGCAAAGGCCATCTCCTTTGGATGATTGCATGAATTGGAAAAAGGGAGAAAAACATTCCAAGGTTATCTGTAAAGAGTGAGTGCAGGATCCAATTTAGGTGCAGGTTAGGGGAAGCTTGGTCCATCAAAAAACAAATAGCGCAAGAAGTTCTCATGGAGCGGGTGTGGGAACGAGTTTCCTAAGAGACCCTGAAGTGGGTGCCAAACCCCAGATAGATATTTCTAGTTATGAAAGAAACAAAGGAATGTTTTTTATTCTTAATCATACATTGGTGGGTAAAATGATTGGTCAAACACACTAGTCTTTCTGAATATTGACCATTAGGTTACTTTTCCTGTGCATAATTATTTTAATTGGAAATTTAGTGGATGCAAATCATGCTGCTGTTGATGGCTGTGCATCTCAGGTTGAGTTTATTCAATTTGCAAATATTTTCTATTTGGTCTATGGCTGGCTGGGTGGCTGCTGGTTTATGGTTTTATTGAGTTCTGTTAAAGAAATTTCTTCCAATGTCTTATTTTTTTTTGGCTTGTGTGTGTGTGTGTGTGTGTGTGTGTGTGTTTGGGGTGGGAGGGGTTACTTCCCAGTGAACTTTTCTTTGTTAAAGGAGTGGAAAGGAGAGCATTAACCCACTCTATAAAGGTTGATGACAAAGAGGATTTTATTATGTTATAAAGCACATTTTAGAGGGTGGATATTGGCATCTATGGTTTGTAATGGCAATGTTTCCACCTGTGGATGGAATGTGAGCTTTATTTTTCTAATGTGCTTATGGGTTAATGATGGGCTTTCTTGCACTAATTTAAGAACTTAGAACTCTGCTCCAGATTATTTTGGAATTTTGTTAATCATGGACTTAGCGTTCTCTATAGGTCTTGGAAATTGGTCCAGTTTCCACACTAATATTTGGACATATGACTGTCCTTTTCTGTTCTTCCCTTTGGAAAACACTATTAACTTGGTTCCTGCAAGTAAATATTGTATAAAACTTTAATGAAAATGACTTTTTATTTGGATTTTGGTAGAAAGTTCTGTGCCCTTTCTCTTGCCCCCTCTTGCCTTGTTTTTCTATGGTTCTGCTTTGAAGTTTGTTCTGCTCCTTGTTTCTGTTGTGTGCATAGCATGTTGTCATCAAACTCTGGTTTTCATTATTATATAATTATTTTTCAGGAACACATCCCTGTCTATTTCTTCCCCCCCCACCTCTTCTCTCTCTCTCTGAAAAATGGTGGGAATGCCACGATCCAAGTTTGATCTGGAACCTCTCCTTGGCATAACCTCTACATAACAAATGCACTGAGAGGGGTGTCCAGCAGACCCATGTCCTGTAGGTTATAACATCTCCCTTCTAAGTTACCATGGATAGAAGAGGATCAGATTCCTTCTTTATGAGAAGAAAATATCCATCCTTCAAAAAAAAAAAAAAAAAAAAAAAAAAATCCAAGATGCTTGGCAACTATGATTGTCTCTAGTTTTCACTCGCATGTGGTCTGGATGAATTTTGGCTTCCCAGATGGCCTGCATTTTGTTCTTCCTGCATTCCTCTCTGCATTTCTTCTCCGATTTTGTCTTTGGTTTTCCTTTTGCTTTGAGCAACAATGCTGAGCTTTTATTCTTGATAAGGACAGGAAGTTGGCTGCCCATGCAGCTCAGCAGAAGCAAGAGAAGGAGGAGGAAGAAGAGAAGCTGATGTTGCAGAAAGCTCGAGAGCTTGATGCTTTTGATCAACAAAATCATGGAGCTATACCCCAGTACAGTGACAGGAGTCATGCACGCGACAAAAATGGCTTCCATGGGGCTAACAGTGTGAAGGTAACTTCCTACGAAGAGGAAGCCCTTCGAAACATGAAAGCCTTTTGGCTTCCCTCTGCTACCCCCGAAGCACCTGCCAAGGCAGAAGCTCCATCCACCGACACAATCTGTCCAGAAGGTAAGGAGAAGCTCAGGCTAAAAACTCTCTTCCCTATCTACTTGACAGAAGATAACAATGAACAGAAGAAGCCCAAGTCTATGGAAAGCAGTTATATATGCCCGAGCTGCAAGGTTACATTCACCAACACACTCTCGCTTGTGGCGATTAGCACATGTGGTCATGTGTTCTGCAAGAAATGCTCTGATAAATTTTTAGCTGTGGACAAGGCATGTTTAGCGTGCAACAAAGAGTGCAAGGAGAGGAACTTAATTTGCTTGGAGAAAGGAGGGACTGGGTTTTCTGGACATGGGGACCATTTGGAAGCAACAGATTTTAAACATTTGGGTAGTGGCACTGGATTGGGGCTGGTGAGACCAGCTATGAGGACTTGAACCTAAGACATTGAATCATGGATTAGAGAGGTTTTTGTTCTGTTAGTTTTACTTATTGGAATGTCATTTGTGCAATAGTTATGAGTGGATGAATATAAAACCACCATATTTGTTTTATGACACCACCCCCCCACCCAACCGTGCAAATCAATGTGTGAACACTGTTTTGGGTCTTTTTCTGAACTCTGAAGCCCGTCTTCTGCAAATGTAATGTTTGAACACTATGTTGGGTATTTTCTGCCTTGTTAAGCTCATCATCTGCAAATTTAATGCTTTCATTTGTTAGATGTTTTTGTGCATTGTGGGTGGCTCATGTGTCAGATGGTGTAATTTGTAGGTCGTCTCCAAATGTTGATGCTTGATGCTTCATGTTTATTTCAGCTGAATGAGTTCGAGAGATTGATAATTGACAATCATATAGTGGTTCAGTTTGAAATATTGGAATCTGTGTCCTTTGTCCTTTGTCTATTAACAAATATTCAAGCTTATTAGGCAAACAGCCCAATGCTCCACCCATCTTGAGGCTTCTGGTTTGCAATACAAATCCCCGTATCATATATGTGACTTGGAACACATTCTCTGCAGATGAGGTGGTGGCTGTGTACGCTTGTCCTTTGGCCTGCAAACTTTTGTAATCTATTTATTAAAAAAAAAAAAGAAAAAGACCACTTTGATGCAATGAAACAAATTTCTATTGCAATTAGTTGCTTAAAAGCGTTGATATGGAGTTCTTTACTCGTATTCGGGCCGCATATTCTCGTATTTACTGATGCAACGTTAGATTTTCAGGTCAAGAGCTAGTCCTAGTTGGTGCACACCGCACGGCGAAGTTAGAAGGAGCTCATACTTCTTCAATGAAAACTAAAATCTTGCAAAAGATGATCAAGATCGAGCGCACAAGCTAAATGTGGCATGGTCACCCTTAATTCCTTCTAAGATTTGGTCAGATGTAATTCCTTCTAAGATTTGGTCAGAGGTGAATTGTGATGACCAAGCTCATTATTGGCGCATCGATTTGCATATAGAAGAGAAAGTGGCAGTATTTTCTATCAATAGGGTTAATGTTTTGACATGGATCTTGTTGGTCTATTAATCCATGAGGATGTCGGAGGTAGCTGGAGTAGAAAAGATGAGGCCGCCGATTGGACCTATAAAATAAAATCCTAATCGAAGATGGATGGCTTCGGTCAAGATCCTCCGACACTCAAGTCAGTTTTTCGATCAATTGGAATGGAGTGCTCAGAAAAATAGAGAAGCAGAATAGTGGAAAGAGAAAGAAAACTTAGAGAAAAACGTATATAGAGAATTTTTTTTTATAGACGGAGCGTGTTACAAACTGATGATAACAGTCGTAACCGTTTGGTAGTATAGGCTGCTTAGGCCACGTGGAGTTTATTATGAAGGATGAATTATTGTTTATCGTGATTGTAGACGGCGAATGTCCCTTTGTTGAAGTTTGGATGTAGGTTGAAAACTTTGGTGTATGTGGTGGATTTATGATCGGTCGAGATCCGTTGGGGGCAATGTCTAATGGCTTTAAGAAGTTCGAAAACTTTCTGGGCCGTGCACAAGTAGATGCCCTCTAAATTGAGATCTGAAGTTCTGTGCTTCATCCTTTGCGACTGAAGAAATTCGTTCGGAAGGAGTGCAACTGAAAGAGTTTATTCAGAAGGAGTGTGATTGGAGGAGTTCGTCCAGAAGAAATTTGACTGGAAGGAGCACTGCTGGAGGAGTTCGTCTGGAAGGAGCGTGACTAGAGGAGTTTGTCGGAAAAAAATTCGACTAGAAGGAGCACTACTGAAGGAGTTCGTCTGAAAGGGGCGTGACTAGATGAGTTCGTCCAGAAGGGATGCGACTGGAGGAGTTCGTCCGGAAGGAACGTGATTGGAGGAGTTCGTTCGAAAGGAGCGCGACTAGAAGAGTTCGTCCGGATGAAATTCGATTGGAAGGAGTGCTGCTGGAGGAGTTCATTCGAAAGGAGCGCGATTGGAGTTCATCCAGAAGGAGCACTGTTGGAGGAGTTCATCCGCAAGGAGTGCGGTCGGGCCCGGAGCCTGTCATTCATTCTAAGTTAAGAAGTAAGGTTAATTAAATAATGGTTCTCCTTCACTGTTCAAGATCGTATCGCCGGATTTTTATGTGCTTTCGAGAGATTCTGTAGTATGAACTTGTTGAGAAGATCGGTAAATCCCAACAGGAGAGAGGTCGGTGGCAAAGGACTTCGACTAGAGACTTCGGCGGAGGTTGTTTTACCCCCAACACTTGTCCCTTATTTTCGAGTTCGAATTTGAATGTAGGGAGTACAAAAAAGTTGCTGTAGCCAAAGTTTCTTGCCAGCTTCCCACTCTTGAAGAATGAAACTTTTATTTTTTTTGAATTGATGCTGAGTTTAATGTTGAATGATCTGAAGGAACAAATTTTCTCGAAAATTCATTTAGCACATAGCTCTAAGTACGACACAATTATTGTTTTGTTAGGTGGTGGGTATAAGTGGGATGCATGGTGGGTTAAGGTTGGCTGAAGAAGTCCTGAAATCATAACTTCCTCTGGTTTTGTTAAACTATATAAACCTCTTCTTCTTCTTCCATGGCTTCTCACCTTCATTTGCGCTCCTTCTTCCTCTCGTTCCTTTATTTTCCATCATTCTCGAGCATCCTATCCTTGTTGCTTTCATTCTCTTATAACGTCTTCGACCGTCGGCATTCTTCTCGACCATCCTTCATCTTTTTGATCCTCTCTTCGAGTTTTTCGATCAACCTAGGTCAGTCTCTCATTCTTGTTCTCTTGATTTTTAGCTTTTTCATATTCTTTAAAATCTCTTCAGATTTTTTTAGGTGGATTTTGCCATTTTTCTTTTTCAAATTTTCACTGCCTCTTATTTCTAAATTTTTTGAAGATTTTATCGAATTCAATCTGATCCAAATATCGTCTGAAGTCTCTTAGTCTAGTGGTTCTAGGAGTTCAGTTGACCTAAGCTCCCAAAACCCTTAGATCAGAATGGAAGCTGAACCTAGGACAGCACCTCGGCTAGATTTCATATCGAGAACCATCCCTTATTTCTTAACTGTTGAAGATCTACCATTAATTAGGATTCAGTACGGGATGTCTGCTGAGTACGAGCTGGAACTTCCTAGACTAAGTGGCCTAGCTTGCACCCCTCCTCCAGGTCGATTCTGCTCGTACTTGGAGATCTTCCATGCTGGACTAAGGCTTTTTCTTTCCATTTTTGTGGTAGTTCTTTTCTATTTTCTAAATATCTTTTTAACTTCTATAGTGCCGAACTCCTTTATATTCATAATTGGGTTTCTTGCTCTCTACATATTCAACGAAGTTCAGCCCATCATTTTACTTTTTTGAACTTACTTTACTTTCAAGCGTTACCTTACTACAAAAGACTGGTGGTATGTTTCACCCCACTCTAGCAAGAAGGGATTACTCAAGGATGCCCCCTCCTCTATCCATAATTGGAAAGAGAAGTTCGTCTTTGTTTCTTGTCCGACCTTACACTTAGGACTCCCTCCTTAAAAAAATTTGAGGGTTTCAGTCCACCAATTTTCGAGGTTAGAGAGAGAGGATCAGGAGTCAGTTAGCAAAATTAAAGATTACCGAACTCCTCTTATTTTCGAGCTAATAAAAGAACAAACTTTGTTCAACCTCGGCCTCAGCCCTCTGAATCCAGCAGGTATACGGCTAAAGTTTGTGGGTTACCCCCTTCTTCTTCTTTCTTCTTCATTCTTTTTTTTTTAGCTATACTCCTTTTTTTATTGTAGAGATGGATACTCAGGCAGCCAAAATGCTTGCCAGAGGATTTCAGGCACACAAGAGAAAATGAAAGGTTCCCAGCGAGATTTCAAAGAAGGCGAGAATTGCCATCCCAAGCTCTGCAGGTCCTATCACTGCCACTACCACTCCCGAGGTTCCTAATGATGCTGAGGTTGCTCCGATTGCTGAGGTGGTCGCTACTAATGGGGCTAAGTGCCCTCTACATCCTCAGGCCCTTCCGTCAAAGTTGGAGTTCCAAAGCTTCCTGCGGAAGGAGAGAAGAAAGAAAAAAGAAAGGAGAAACAGAAGTCGATTACTATAAAAGTCTGGCGCAAAGCTCATCCCAGTAAATCTGATAACGGTGATGAGGACTTGGAAGAAAATTCTTTCTACAATCGGGACATCATCAAAGATTTAGTTGACAAGTTTGCTCTACCCGAGGTGGTAGACAAAATCGCTGACTTCGACTATGAGCAGCGCACTTGAGATTCCCTTGGGATCTTTCTTGAGGTAATTATCTTGTCCCTTCATTCATTCCTCTTTTTTTTTTATGCATATATATGCCTAACTCAATTTACTTCTTGCAGTTGGATCACTAATTGCTTGCTCACATAAAAATGATGAACCACTTGAGGTCGGAAGCATTTAAGACTCAAGAGGACCATCAAGCCGAAGTCAGCCACCTCTAGGAAGAGAAAGTCACTGAGGTTGATCACCTCACAAAGGAGAAGGTTGCCGAAATCGAAGCTCTTCAAAAGATGCTAAAAAAGAAGAAGCAAACATCGGCAGAACTGAAAGCCATCTTGGCCCTCGAAGAGGAGAGGAGGAAGAAGGCTGAAGCCAAGATCGCCGAATTGAAGGAGCAAGTTTTAAGACTGATCTCGGAAGCGAAAGCCCAGGCGATGGAGGCGTTCAAGGTCTCCTCTAAGATTGGGGATCTGAACATCAAGTTCGGTTAGGAGGCCTTCATCAAGGGGTTCGAGCTTTGTGAGGATAGGATAGCTAGCAAGTTCTTTGAGCTCGACCTCGACTTTCTTGTGGAAGGAGTTTTTGATAAACAAGCGGGACCATCTGCTGTTGCCACCGACCTTCCCCCGTTGAGCTTGCCACTAAAGAGCCAGGGCCGATCAATGCCGTATTTAACTCCTCGACTGCTCTCCCAAAGATCTGAGGCCTCTAAATTTGTATTTTTCTCTTTTCATCTATCTCTTTTCTTGTATTTGAGGAATATTTTGGTTAATAAAAGCAAATTTACTTTAAGTTTGTATTGTGGTGTGCATGTTTTTTTTTTAAAATCCTTCTAGTGAAGATAACCATGCTTCGACTCCCCCTAACAATGCTGCCCCGCTACCCCAGGGCCTTTCTTTGCGATCTGTTGTTAAGAATCTAAGGAGGAAGGTTCACCAAACTAAGAAAAAATTGAAAAAAATGGAAGACGAGCTTCGAAAGTTGAAGAAGCATTATTTGGAAGCTACAATTGAAGTCACTCATCTTCATCAAGTCTATAAAAATGATGCCATGGACAACATCAATAACAAACGCCATTTGACTAAAGAACTAAAATGTACGAAGAAGCTCGTTAGTAAGAAAGCTTGGACTTTGACCGCTAAGGCAAACTCTCTTGAAGTCGAGCTGAAGGCCGCATAAGAGAAGATCCAGATACTTGAAGGAAGTTTGACATGGTCCACCAATTGGACTGAGTATGACTAGGACTGGTCGAAAAGATTCTTCAAATTACAGGGCCAGTTACAAGCAGCCAAAGACTCATATAATGATTATAGGCGAGGTTGGTATGGTCAAGTTGCTGACCTTCAACATAAACTCCGAAAGGCTAATGATGAGATTGCCCGACTTTGACAGCAACTATTGGATAAAGTTCAAGTTGGCTTGAGTAGAGATTCACAGGAAGTTCTGTCCTTGAGAGGTACTCTGGAGAGTCTATCCATAGTGCATGAAAAAGATAAAGCCGAGTTACGTGAATTGAAGATTCAAATAGTGTATCAAAAGAATATTATGTAAGGTGCCGAAGCCGAATCTATAGTTCTAACAAAAGGACTGAGGGAGATAGAGTCGCGTAGATGGCAGAAGATGTTGAAGGAGAGTTTGATGGCTTGATAGAGGCTCGAGGAGAAGGTTGAAGGTCTGAAACTCTCCTTCGTGATGGCTAGAGCTGGTAGTCTAAAATCCAATCTCAAATACGACTTTGTCCCTCTTTCCTTTCCCTTTTTTTCTTAATATAACTAGTCTCATGGACCTCCCTATATATTAAACTTTTATCTTAATGGAACATTATTTTGATTGCTTCATGTCAGTCGTGTGCTTGTGTAGTTTTTCTCCTTCTCTTATCTTAATCAATCGGAGGTCTTCATCCATGTCAGGATGAGATTATTCTTCTATTTCTGACATAGTTGATTTTTATCTTTGTTAGGATGAGGTCCTCATCCTGTCCTTAATAAGGTCTTTAGGGTATAAAAGAACTGTTGAAAGAGCTTCTCTCTTCCTATCTTAAATAATCGAAGATCTTCATTCATGTCAGGAAGAGATTCTTCTCCTATTCCTGACATGGTTAGCCTTTACTCTTGTTAGGACGAGATCCTCCTCTTATTTCTAACAAGATCATTGGGGCATGAAAGGGTCGTTGAGAGGACTTCTCTCCTTTGACCCATGTCAGGATGAGATTCTCCTCCTATTCTTGACATGATTGGCTTTTACCTTTATTAGGGTGAGGTCCTTCTTCTGTCCTTAACAAGATCTTTGGGACATAAAAGGACCGTTAAAAGGGCCTCTCCCCTCCTCCTATCTTAAATAATCGGAGGTCTTCTACTTCATTTAAGGACGAAGCTCGATTAAGTTGTTTCCTGCCATCATATAGTTTTGTGTCAAGGAACAATAATATTGAGAATAAGAAAATCTTTTTGGGGCAAGATTGTTGATAATACATTCGTAAGTTCTTCGAGTTTTAAGGTCGTGGGAGTACTAATCCTTCGAGCTCCTTTAGATAATATATTCCTGGCTGGACGACTTTCATGATCTCATAAAGGCCTTTCCAGTTTGGGATGAGCTTTTTTTGATTTTGAGATTGTAAAACATCTGCTCGTTGAAGCACCAGATCTTCTACTCTGAATATCTTTCTTCTGACTCTAGAGTTATAGTAGCGGACTGCTTTTTGCTTGTAGGTCACCATTCGGATTTGAGCCTTCTCTCATTTTTCCTTCAATAGATCGAGATTTGCCCGGAGATCCTATGAGTTGGTCCATTCATTGGGAGCTTCAACTCATGCTGAAAAAAATTTAAGCTCAACTGGGATGACTGCCTCTATTTCGAAAGCCAATACAAAAGAAGTTTCTTCAGTTGGCAATCTCTGAGTGGTTCTGTAAGCCCAAAGCACGTGATAAAATTCATCCACCCAAGTTTCTTTTACTCTTTCAAGCCTGATCTTTATCTCTTAAAGCAAAGTTCTATTAGTTACTCAGCCTCACCATTCATTTGTGGATGAGGATGTAAATTGATGAGAAATATTTAAAGTTTCATAGAATTTAGTGAACTTTGCTCCTATAAACTAGCATCCATTATCAATGATCAATATCCGTGATAGACTAAATCTACAAACTATCAACTTTCAGACGAAGTCTTGCATTTTGGCTTCAGTGATCTTCGCCGGAGGTTCGGCCTCAATCCATTTAGTGAAATAATCTACGACCACCAGCAGAAACTTTTGTTGTCTAGGTGCCATGAAAAAAGGTTCAAATATGTCCATCCTCCATTGCGCAAATAGTCAAGAAGCACTTAACGGTGTGAGTTATGAAGCGGCTATCTTTGAATGTTTGCATTTCTCTGACACCTATCGCACTTCCTTACATAATCTATTCCATCTTGGTGCATTGTTGGCCAATAGTATCCCTATCGAAGTAATTTATATGATAAGGGTCTTGTCCCCATATGATTTCCGCATGTTCCTTCATGAACTTTTCTCAAGGCATAATCGACTTCATAAGATCGAAGATATTTGAGAAGTGATAATGAGTACGATCTCTTGTATAACTTATTTTCATATAAAATGTAGTGGGAAGCTTGATTTCTTAGCTTTCGAGCTTCTTTGTGGTCTTTGGAAAGGAGTCTGTCTCTAAGATAGGAGATCAATGGATCAATCCAGTTGGGTTCATGGTCAACTTGCATTACTGCCTGGGATTCTTCTAGACTTGGTCGCTGTAGGACTTCATAAAGAACTTCTTTCGGTAGTTCGTTTGGGGCTAAGATGGCTAACTTGGAGAGGAGATCGGTTCTAGTATTTTCTACCCTGAGGATCTGTTGGATATCAAAATGGACAAAGACCAAACTTAAATTCTTTACTTTTTTAAAGTACTTTTTCATACTTTTCTCTTGAGCTTCAAAGATGTTATTGACTTGTCCCATCACTAGTTGAGAATCATTATAAACCTTCAAATATTTTGCTTCTAATTTTTTGGCTATTCTCAATCCCACAATCAGGGCTTCGTACTCTACTTCATTGTTGATAGCAGGAAACATGAGGTGCAAAGCATATTCAACTACAACTTCTTTCGGATTGATGAGAATTAAGCCTGTGCCTGCCCTAGAAGCATTAGATGAACCATCCACATATAATGCCCAAAAGTTTTTAAAGAGATCAGCCTTCTCTTCAAGATAGCCAGGGATATGAATTTCTTAGTGTTCTGGCTCGGTTGCATCCAAAATGGTACACTCCACTATAAAATCAGCTAGTATTTGAGCCTTGATGGATGGCCGAGGTTGAAAATGAATATTGAATTTAGTTAGCTCAATCTCCCATTTTGCCACTCTTTCGGAGGTATCAGGTTGGTGAAGAACTACCTTGATGGGTTGATCAATAAAGAGAGTAATTGTATGCCCTTGAAAGTAAGATCGAAGCTTTCTGACTGTAATCAACAAGGTATAAGTTAATTTTTTTAATTTGGTATACCTCATTTCTGCATCCCTTAGGACTCTACTTATGTAGTAGATTGGCTTCCGAACTTTGGCTTCTTTTCTGATCAGGATGGCTCTAATAGCTGCGGGGGACACAACAAGATACAAGTACAGCTCTTCTCCAGATTCTGGTTTGACTAGGAGCGGGGGTGAATGGAGATAGTTCTTTAATTCTTCAAGGATCTGCTGGCACTCAGGAGTCTAATAGAAGTTCTTGGACTATTTGAGCACTTAGAAGAAGGGCATGCAGCGCTCCGACAATCTTGAAATGAAGCGATTCAGGACCGCTACCTTGCCTATGAGGCATTGAACTTTCTTTATTATTTTTAGGTAGTTATTTCTTGAATGGCTTTGATCTTTTTTGGATTGGCCTCAATACCACAGCATGATATCATGAATCTCAGGAACTTCCTCGAGGTTACTCCGAAAGTATATTTTGTAGGATTCAGCTTTATCTTATACTTTCGGAGGGTACTAAAGATCTCCTCAAGATCGATAATATGATTTGATGAAGATCGACTTTTAACCAGCATGTTATCAACATAGATCTCTATATTACGGTCGATCTACTTCTTGAAAATCTTATTCACCAGGCATTGATAAGTGGTACCCACATTCTTTAATCTAAATGGCATGACCCTATAATAATAAAGACTACGATCAATAATGAAAGCAGTCTTCTTCTCATCCTCTAGTGCCATCTGAATTTGATTATAGTTGGAGAAGGCATCCATGAAGGTGAAGAGTTTATGGCCTGAAGTTGTATCCACTAGTTGGTTAATTCTGGACAAAGGATAGCTATCTTTTGGGCAAGCTATGTTTAAGTCTGTGAAGTCTATGCACATCCTTCACTTATCATTCATCTTTTTAACAAGAACCATATTTGCAATACAATCTAGATAAAGCACTTCTCGAAGAAATCCTGCTTTAAGAAGCTTGTTGACCTCATCCATTATAGTCTTCTATCTTTCTGGTGCAAAACTGCATTTTTTCTGCTTTACTGACCATCGTTTAAGGTCCACACCTAGGCGATATTCCATTACTTCTACATCAATCTCGGACATGTCTGCAGGTGCCTAAACGAAGATATCAGCATTTCTTTGTAAGAAGATGACGAGCTGCTTTCTGACTTCTTCTTTCAGACTGGAGTCGATATTTACGGCATGTTCTTTATTCTCATCATTCAAAGAAATCTCCATGAGGTCGTCGATGGGTTCTCCTCTTTCTTCAGATAGATCATCATGGGCATCAAGCTCGTTCATCGGACAAAGGTCTGCTTCCCTTCCTCCTTATAAAGCAATATTATCGTAGTGCTGAGTTAGTGCCCGATCTCCTCTGACTTTTCTAACTCCATACTTTGTTGGAAACTTCATTTTTAGGTAGTCGAAACCACAGTTTGGAGTACATTCAAACCAGGGCATCCAACGATTGCATTATAGGCGAAAGAGACTTTAACTACTAAAAAATCGACTTGAGCTCTGGATTGCTTTGGGCACTGACCTACTACTATGGGCAATGTTATTATTTCTTTCACCAGCACCACATCACTTATGAATCCTACTAATAGAAAATTTATCGGACCCATCCTATCATCAGATATGGATACTTTAGAAAAAGTATCATAAAATAAGACATCAGAAAAGCTTTCATTATCAATTAAAATACGGCGTACATCATAATCAGCAATATTTAAAATAACTACAATTACATCATTATGCAGAAGCTGAACTTTTTGAGCATCTTGTTCAATGAAAATGATGGGTTCTTCAGTCCACTATTTCTTTGTTGGTTTTGTTGACTCGATAGTCTGCCCCACCGATGTTCTCCAGTAATAGTATTGATGATTCCAAGGGAAGACCTATCTCCTTGTGGTTCATCTCTCTAAGGTCGTTCGAGCTATGGCGGTACTCTTGCACGATCTTCTCTTCTCTCTGGCTAGCATCTAATAAATCAATCTAGCCGACCTCTTCTGATCAGCGCTTCGATCTCGTCTTGAAGCTGAATATATTCTTCAGTATCAAGACCATGGTCGCGATGTAGAGGCAATACTTATTGGGGTTGCACTTGGTCGGATGAGTTCGCATCCTCTCTGGTCCCGGCAACTGCTCCCTTATCTCTATTAGTACTTGGGTCTTTGAGGCATTCAAGAGAGCATAATTATTGAATCTTCTGGGAGAAAGTTCCATCGG
Organism: Cocos nucifera; assembly: GCA_006176705.1. Lineage (NCBI taxonomy): Eukaryota > Viridiplantae > Streptophyta > Magnoliopsida > Arecales > Arecaceae > Cocos > Cocos nucifera. Next base: position 72,350 of record QRFJ01000130.1, read on the forward strand.
TTCTTCTATCTGAACTTTCCTATCGATGAGCTTGAGGAGGAATTCGGTCTCGTCTATGCTCGAAAGGAGTTTGGGAGCACAACCGAGCTTTACTCGGCTTACTTTTAGGTGCAGGCTTAATGGATTCATCCATCTGCCACTCACTTGCGATCTCATCATCTTTTAATTTGAAGGCCTCCTCAGCTCGAGCGTAATCTTTAGCCCGGGCCAACATATCGACAAAATTTTTAGGATACTTTCTTAACAGAAAGGATAGAAGATCATTTTTTTGAAGACTGCCTTTTAGTGCAACCATGGTTATAGATTGGTTCAAGTTTCGAACCTCCAGCGCAACAGCATTGAAGCAGTTGACGTAAGCTTGAATAGATTCTCCTCTTTTTTGCCTTATATTGATGAGGAAGTCCGAACCTCGTCTTGGATGTTGGCTGTTTATAAAATGAGTTGCAAACTGATGACTCATCTAGTCAAAAAAAAAAGATCGTACCCGACTTAAAACTCGAGTACGAGTTTCTCACTGCTTCTTTCAAGGTAGATGGGAAAGCTCAGCATAGAATGGCGTTCAGTACGCCACAGAGCAACATCATCATTCGAAAGGCCTCAAGATGATCGATCAGATCGAAAGTCCTATTGTAACTCTTGAATTAGAAGAATTTGAAGTTCCATGGGATGAGCTCCTGCATGATCTTGACGGAGAAGGGGGGATCGGTGCAGATGTCATCATGGTGGATCGGGATGGCATGGCGAAGCTCCTCAATCCACCAGTTAATATCCTAGAGTTTCTGATCAAGAACATCATTTTGATCATGAATCTCGGAGGATCGTCGACTGTAGATAGTGAAAGTCTCCTCCGAAGAAGAATCATGATCGAAGCAGGGGCTTCCTGCTTCTCCTTCTCGGGGGTAATGGGTTTGCTGACCCAAGTTGTCCTTCTTAGTGCTGGTTCTTGGAGTTTGGATTGGGGTCTCTCCGATTGGACTACTGCATGACCTGTACCATTTTGGTGAGGTCTTGAATCTGCTGTATCAATAGGTTGAACTGCTTTGGATCCACCATGACCATCGATGGAGGAGGTTGAGGTGCTGGTGATGGTGTTGGAGCAGGTGGGTCTGGCTTAGATCTGGTGGTGGAGGTAGTGGATCGTCGAGTGGTTATCTTTTTCGGAGGCATTTCTGAGATCAAAAGAGATCAAACGGAGATGGATCCTGAAGGATTAGAAAAGAAAAGCAAACAAGATCGAATGAACATTTTTTTTAGAATAAGGGCTCAAAAATTCTTTTTCTAGCGCCAATCCTATTGATGCAAAAATCCATGAGGACGTCGGAGGCAACTAGAGTGGGAAAGATGAGGCTATCGACTGGACCTATAAATAAAATCCTAATCGAAGATGGGTGGCTCTGGTCATAATCCTCCGACGCTTAAGTCAGTTTTTCAGTCAACTGCAATGGAGTGCTCAAGAAAATAGAGAAGCAGAGTAGCGAAAAAGAAAGAAAGCTTAGAAAAAAACGTATCTTGAAGATTCCTTTTATAGATGGAGCATGTAACAAACTAATGATAACAATCGTAACCGTCTGATAGTGGGCCGCTCAGACCACGTAGAGTTTATTACGAAGGATGAATTATCGTTTGTCGTGACTTATAGGTGGTGAAGGTTCTTTTGTCGAAGTTCAGACGTATGTTGGAGACTTCGGTGTATGTAGTAGACTTATAATCGATCGAGGTCCGTTGGGGGCAATGTCTAGTGGCTTTAAGAAGTTCGGAAGCTTCTTGGACCGCATGCAAGTAGGTGCCCCATAAATTGAGATCTGAAGTTCTGTGCTTCATCCTTCATAATTGGAAAAATTCGTCCAGAAGAAGTGCGACTGGAGGAGTTCATCCTGAAGGAGCACGACTGAAGGAGTTCGTCCAAAAAAAATTTGATTGGAAGGAGCATTGCTGGAGGAGTTCGTCTAAAAGGGGCGCGACTGAAGGAGTTTTTTCGGAAGGAGTGCGATTGGAGGAGTTTGTATGGAAGAAATTTGATAGGAAGGAGCGTTGCTGGAGGAGTTCGTTCGAAAGGGGTGCAACTGGAGAAGTTTATCCGAAAGGAGTATGATTGAAGGAGTTCGTTCGGAAGAAGTGCGGCCGGATCCCGAGCCTGTCATTCATTCTAAATTAAGAAGCAAGATTAATTAAATAATAATTTTTTTTTACCGTTCAAGATCATATCGTCAGACTTTATGTGCTTTCGAGAGGTTCTGTAATATGAACTTATTATTGAGAGGATTGATAAATTCTAACAGAAGAGAGGTCGACGGTAAAAGACTTTGGTTAGGAACTTCGGCGGGATTATTTTACCTCCAATAGGTCCCTTGTACTGTTCTTCCTTCTAAGCGAAAAGGCCTGTTATCACGGGCTCTTAATTTGTTCGTGGGATCTTGAGTACAGATTCTTCTTTAGTAGCGCCTACAGAGAAAAAAAGCCATGCGGATCCTGTGCACCGCATCATGTGGTGCACAGCACGCTCCATCCATCACGTGATGGATAACTGCACGTGGATGCACGCCCATTGCGCATGGCTGCGTGCAGGCATCCATCGTATGATGGATGGTGTGCTGTGCACCGCATTGCACAGCAGAGAATTCATGTTCGAAAAAAAAGGATCAGAAGAAGAATGAATGCATCAAGAGGCTTGAATCGGTCGAAACCGAAGTTATACGCGAGAAAGATAGCAAAAAATCCACCTCCCAGCAATGTTAAGGGTCATGCAGGACTTTCACAAAAATCTGTGTCGAGAGTAAGGCTTGCAAGGCGACACGCAGGCTCATTTTGTCAAACAATAAATACTTCACAAAGACCACAAAACAAGGATGATCCTCCTGTCGCTACATTACTATATGAAAGGATGCCGCAGGTTCAACATGGAAGGACTCAGAAGAGATGATTCTCGTCGAAGCCTGTAATGGCCTCTTTCGTTTGTGTTGAGAAGTAGTTATATATGGGGAACGAGAAATTGTTGCATGCACCAGGTCCCAAGCGAACCAGGGCAAGGCTTGGAGCATATGCACGGCGCGCAATCAGGAATTGGTGAAATACAATGGATAACGTGGCATGTTATCCACCGTGGGATTTGGCGCAGTCCAATTGCATCTGATGCATGCAATAAGGTGCAATTGGGCCTCGTGAAATCCACGGTGGACAGCACGCCTCGCTACCCCTTATATTTTACCGATTGCCTGCTATCCACCGTGCACATGCTTCGGGATTTGCGAAGACGCTGCTAATGTGAGATGGTCCGACTTTCCAACGTAAAAATGGCATCAGAGGATGAGTTCTAAGTTCTCACTCCTGAACAATGATATGCCCCTTTTTCGGTCAATAATTCTATCCCACCTGTTGTTGTAAATGAAGCTATACATTGGACAATTGATGAGTCGATACACACTGGTTCAGAAATTGTTCTTCCCTTTGATATCAAGACCGAAACTTTTACCGCAATTCTTCATCCAAAAGGCTGCTCGAAGCATGAAGCTTCAATTGTCACATAGTTGGGAGGATATTATTCATGTATTTCAAGTGAAAATGTGTATATATATATATATATATATATGACATTTCGCAAAGTGATCCAATTGAAAATGAAAATAGTGCAGCTTTAGAGATAAGAAATTCTACTAGTAGGCGGTAGCAGCAAGTTTGATTATTATGACCCTATAGTAGAAGTTTCGGTAGACCTCTATATCTGACTGGTGTGATGTCTATATCTTTATTTACATGACATCTTGACATCTAAGGATCATCATACGCATGGCAAGTCTGAGATAGAATTGGAAGGGGAACCCCAAAAGTTCTTAGGGGCCAAGATCAAGAACTTTGATATCGACCAAATAAAGTAACCATCAGATCAAGCGATTGTCAGAAACGCTAAAGAGTGAAGTTAAATTGGTCTGACCGTCCATCCTAAATAGAGTTATTACTCGACCAATGAGAACACAAGACCGAGCAAACAATTATAGGACTTGACGGCTTGCAAGGACATGATGAGTAAAGAGAGAAATGGCCAAGATGAATCATCATGGACGGGCCGAATGAAGACTAGTTGTGATAGGCTTGAGAACGATTGGGCAAGAAAACTCCATCCCAACATGTTCATTTGTTATGTCACCAAATCCCATGCTATCTTATTTTTGCTCCTTAAGTGGCTTCAGTATGATAGCCACCTAACTCGTGAATACGTCTAATAGGTCGTACCGACTCTTCTCCATGTAGGATTCAAGTTGTATGGCTACTTCATGTAGAAGAATGGCTAGTGGACAGGTGACCACCATCTGGAGATTGTCCATCCTTTTCTTCACCACCGTAGCCAAATTTTCATGGGCAGACGAACCACTGAGTCGACATTCCACCAAATCTGGAGCATCCAGATCGAGAGGATCTCCACATCCCCAATATCCAAAGATAATCTCTGTAAGGTCTTAGTAAAGATAGGCTGGTACAAAAGAAGCCAAACCTATTAATTGGTCTTCAGCTAAGGTTGCAACCAACTTGAAATGCGTTTTAAGTACTTGGACCGATCAAGAGCCTAACAGGTATTTACAGATCCAGACTACAATAAAGGAAATATATTTTTGGTGTGAGATCGGCCTGGTACGATAGTGAAAGGTGTGCACATAGGCATTGCAGCTAGCCTATTTATTCAGGTTCTGGCTAAAATCATCTTTGGGAGCATCAATAGGCATGTTGGCATTAAATAATTTATCAATTGGTCTGAGGTTAAATAGAGCATCTAAATCTAGCAGGCTTAGGCTAGTCATACCATGATTTAGATGGAAAGGATTGTTCCAAGGAGGTCAAAAATACAAGACAGTAAGAATTAAAGGTCAGTTGGCCATGCAAACGGATTTGGAAAAGGCCAAGATATCTTAAAGGTTGTTCTTTTTCCAAACAGATGATTTTTGTTGAGAGACAGGGTCGAACCATTAGTGCCATAGGTCACATGGAGTAGGTAATGGCCCGTGGTACTTTAGGGTTTTCCGGATGGAGGTTTTAAACCCTGGCCTCTCGTAAACAAAGACCTCATTGAGATGATCAGAAAAGATGGAAGAAACGGGTTCGGGCACTCTAGATTTGAAAGCAATCCTAACATGAAAAGATCAGTGGGCTCTTGAATCAGTACTTAAGGGTCCAAAGCCTACAAAATCCAAGAATGCTCAAAAGCTATTTATAGGCAAGAGAGTGAAGAGAAGTAGTATCCTGGCTCATCTTGTTGCAAAGCAAAAGTAGGTGCACAAGAGTTTGAAGAAGGTGAAGAGGTTTATGGGAGTAGAAGCTACCGGAAGTGATGGTGGAAGATGACCCCTCCAGGGCTTTCAAAAATAACTCTCCACATCACAAATAACCGTGCACTAGAATGATTCTAATTGATTGCGGTACATCAAAAAGCAACTTAATCATAAGAGTAAACTATCTCCCCGAGACCTATGAACGACCCTCGAAAGGATGTACCAACAAGAGTTATAGTCCAGGGAGGAAAGAGACCTCGGACGGCATATGAACTCCGGATGATGCCTTTTACAAATGCCTAAGGGTCGTAAAATATTTAAATAAAAATTTATATTTTATAAAAAAATATTTTATTAAATAATATTTAGATAAAAAAATAATTTATTTATATTTTTTTATGCATGAAAAAATTATTTCAAAATTACCTATATTTTTTTATATTACTACTTTTCTAGGTAAGTTATTAAATTTTATTTATATTTTCTATAATATCTTTTATGCTTTTTAAATTTGAAAAAAATAAATGATTAAATTATTGAGTATTAAATGATGAAATATTGAAAATGATAATGAGGTATTTTAAATATCAAATTAAATATCTTTGGTGAAAAAATAATTTATCCATTTCTTAGATAAATAAAATTTTTTCTTATTTTATGAATAAATATTATTTATAAAAAAATAATTTTTTATTTTAAAAAATATAAAAATATTAATAAGTTAATTTTTTTCTGACATTTATCCGCAAAAAAGCGAGCCCTAAGTGCTATTACCCAATATGTTGTGGTCCCTAATACATCTTATCACCCTTTTGATGGGATGTGGCGGCATTATTTACGCTACATCCTGGTACCTAGGGATCAGCGTACACATGGCAGATTTAAGATAGGATCAAAAAGAAAACTTAAAGTGTCTTGGGCCAAGACCAAGAACTTTGATATCATTTAGTCTCACCAAAAAGAAAGACATGGTATCCGATAGATTAAGTAACTATCCGACTGAGCGTCTGTCAAGAAGGGCAAGGAGTGAAGTTAAATCGATCAGGCCGCTCATTCTAAATAGAGAGTTATTACCTGATCAATGATAACACAAGACCTAGCAAGAGTTATAGAACTTGACGATTAGTAAAGACATGATGAGTAAAGTGAGAAATGGCTACGGTGAACTATCATAGCCAAGCTGACTGAAGACTAGTTATGATATGCTTGAGGTTGACTAGGTAAGAAAAACCCCTAACCATCTAACAGATGATATAGGATCTAGTTGTTATGTCAATATTAACAATAGAACGTAGTTGGAAGCTACCAAAATCGTCAAAAGTAAAGACCACAAATTGGCTGCTACCATTGGGAGTGGACAATTACGATATTGCTTGTCATCTTGCATAAACAAGAGAATGTAATCTATAAGGATCTTGTGGCCAAACAATCGGACCAGCTTATCCTTATCTTCATCTTTAAGTTATTCATACCTTTACCTTTCAAATTTTATGTTAAGCGTAGCTTGAATTTGGTGTAACTCATGCTACGAATCAGATCCATTTTGGACTTTATTGGCCCATTTGGATATTTTGATTTTTTCTATTTATTTTAGAATTTGATGGCTATATATATATATAGTAATCACAACTTTTTATTATTAGAGGGGCATTTTTTTTGTGATTCAAGCAACTGCATGCCCTGTGTGTCACACGAAAGAGAGAGGAAGAAGACTCCTATTTGGAGTCTTCTTCTCCTCCGACTTTGGCAGGACTGAGGGTAGAGGGGAGTCCGAGGGAGAGTGGGAGAGCTCCCTATAAGAAGACCTTCCCTTCCCTTAGGTCTCCATGGGAATTTATCGAGAGTTTGCAGGGATTTTTTCGAGAATTTCTTCCACAAGCTACCATTGGGAAAAGGGGTCATCAGAGCCGTCGGAGTAAGGTAAGTCTTTTTCCCCTCTTCCTCCTTTATTCCGATGTTTCCCTTGTCACTAGCATCCAGTTGAAGCTGGCAAGTAGCCGATTTGATTCGAAAATAGGGAATATCCTATTTTTTCCTTCTTTTTCCCGCACGCCACTAGCCATAGCCACCATTCGGACTATCACCGAGGGCCAGGGTTCGCCGCCATCGAGGGTCACCGTGGGTGGCCGGTTCGATCACCTGCGGCCATGAACGACGAATGGAAGAACAGGGGATAACATCCCCTATTTAGGAAACAGAAAAGAGAAGAGAGAGAGGTCTCTTACTACTATAGAACAAGGCTATGACAGTGGTTACTAAAAAACTACTATCATAGGCTATGACGGCAATTAGCTAACTGCTGTCACTACGGTCGTTGTCGTAGGTCTATGGCAACGGTTATGAAAATCACTGCTATACACAGCCTATGAGCTATAGCAGCGGTTATGAAACTACAGCCATAACTCGATCTATGGCAGCGATTACGAAATCACTGTCATATCTTGACCTATGACAGCGGTTACGAAATCGTTGTCATAGCCGCTGCCATAGGTCAATGGCAATGGTTGGAAGGTAACTTGCTGCCTCACTTGGCAAGCCTACGACAGCGATTTTGTAACCATTATCGTAGCTTTTAAATAATAAAAAAATTAAAATTTTTAATTTTCTATATATATTATCTGATAAATGCAGAGATATATAATATAATAAAATATTATAAATATAAGAATATTTTTAAAATACATAAATTTTATTATCAAATAAAATTTATTATAATATTTTTTTAAAAAAATATATCAAAAATCTTCTAAATCTATATCATCATCATCACCAGAAGATGGAGCACGAACTAGAGGAGCTGGAGCTGGAGCTGGAGCTAGAGCCGGAGCTGGAGGGGTTGGAGCTGGAGGGGCTGGAGCTAGAACGTCGGCCAACATGTTCCTAGGGCCCGTGAATCTGCTCTAAAACATGCGCTGAGCCTCATCACCATGGCGCTCAGAATGCCCTCCAGATGAGATGTGCGCTCCTCCGCATGAGTAGCCTGCACCGTAGCCTAATCTATCCGCATCGTAGCCTGAGCTACCTGCACCAACGCCTCCTCAAGCTACTCCTAACTAATGACACCGAAAGCATATGAAGAGATACTCGCCTTAGGCCAGTAGCTCGTCGGTGTATGTTTGGACCTGCATCGAATCCTCTTAGGTGCTCAGACCCCAAGACCTGAGACAGATAGTCATGGGGGCCAAAGCTGTCCGGGCCCTTATTCGCGAGTGCATCTAACTACTCTTGTAATTATAAATTTAAATAAAATTTAATAAAAAATACTATAATACTGATATTATATACTAATATATTTATTACTTACAAAAAATATTTCGATCGCGGCATTCATCGATCTGCCCTTCTTATTCGTACGGTTGGATCGAAAGATCTCACTACGGCTGGGCATCACTCCATCTCTCATCAGCTATAATAATGAATCAGTTTATTAGAAATATAAAAAAAATATTAATTTAATTTATCTAGTAAGATTCAGAATTCATTATCTTTCTATGCACACGATTAGCTATAGACTCACGGTCTAGAGTGTGTGTACTCCTGGGCTGCCCAGTTCTTCCAATTTTGATAGAAGATAGCCTAATAAGTATTCAAATAAATAATAAATATTTAAAAAATATTTAAATATAATTTTAAATATATTAAAAAATTTAAAAATTAAAAATTTTATCTCAAACTTCTGGCTCCTCCAATGTCTAACCATCCCCTCCTACTGACTCGAGGACAGTCCTGTATCCAAGGAACAAGCTCCTCCGAAGTGTCTTGTCAGTGCTCGAGCCATCCTCTATGGAGCTTGATCTTATAGCCTTGATATAACTCCCTAATCTTCTTCGATCGGACATCTCGAGCCCTCTCATGATCTGAAAAATCATACATTCTCTGCACAAAATTATTAAAAATTAATTACCAAATTATTCTAATCAAATAAAGTGTAAACATATCAGATGCATATATAATTAAGATACACTTATTCATATATTCTCCAATATCTGATCCTTGACACCAGCATTCATCAATCGCTAGTCTATAGACAATATCGGAATGATGTCGGACCGCCTCACAAGCACTCCAAAAAATAAATGCATCTTTCATGCAGTCCCCTCTACTGGCCTTTCCTTCGCATCATACTGCACCATCACCTAATGCTGACGGTTTCACATATGTGGCATGCATGTGGGATCGCAAAATATCCTACTGGATGATGTACCTATAATGAAAATACGTTATACAAATATATAAATATATAAATACTATATAAAAATAAATAAATAAATAATATAATAAAAAAATACACTCAGATGTCAGTGTCAGAGCATGTATTGGAGATATGGTTGACAGTGGAGGCTTAGATGTCGGTGGAGTAGATGTCGATGGTAGAGTAGATATCGATGGTTCCTGAATAGCTGATGTGAAGGTAGATAGAGTATGCTCCGACTGCTCCTCAGATACCGAGCTCCGCATAATCCACCAAGAGGTGGGGGTGAAAGCTAGATGGTATTTCGGTGTCATCGTGATCTGTAACGTTAATAAACATTAATCAATATAACATGTTGAACAATAATATTAGTATATCATCAATAAATAGATGCTAATATTTATACCAGAATGTTGAAGTCATCTGTAATATCCCAACCTTGTATAGAATTTTTGGGTTATATGTTATTTCTTTGGTGTTAGCTTAAGTTTTTAGGATTGACCTTGTAGGCTACTTAATCTTAGTTATAAACTACTTTGAATTAAACTTACTTCATCAAAATTTATTGAAGCCATTTGAGTATAAAATATGACTATCTATCATTTCGAGTTCTAAAAATTTTTTAAGTTTGAAAACTAGCACCTATAAGGAGAGCTATATAAAATATGCATTTTTTTGGAACAAAAAGTCTCGATAATTAATCTTTAGATGTTGATGAGTCAACAAATAATTTTTAATAAATTTTAGAGACCCTTTAATCTATTCGTTCTAAAGCAAGAAAGTTTTAAAAATTTTGGATTTGGATAATTTAAACTAGAACCTAAATTTTAGTTTCTTATTCTTAAGGATTTTGATTTTTCTGATATTTTTATTAATTTTAAGTAGGAGGATGTTCCTTATTTATATTTATATTTTAAAGTTAATAGAGAGTAAAATAAATGAGGATATTACTGAAGAGTAAAATTTTTGAAACTCTAGAATTCAAGCTGATCCGATTTGAAATCAAGCTAGCCCAAGTCTCAGGCTACATAATGAGTTTGCTATTTTTCTGAGAGAGCCAGCTCGATTTGGCATCGAGCTGATCCGACTGATATTCGAGCTAGCCCAATTTGGAGTCAAGCCAACTCTACAGAATGAGTTTTCTATTTTTCTGAGAGAGTCAGCTTGATTTGGCATCGAGCTGACCCGATTGGCATTCAAGCTGGCCCAATTTAGAGCCGAGGCGGCTCGATCAATTGGAAAAGGGTTATACTTGGTCTATTCATTAATCATTATTTAGAGGATTATGCTTTAAAATTTAGATTAGGAAATTATACTTTCAAAAATATCCAACTTTAAAAAAAAAAATTCTATCAAATTTTCAGTAGAAATTATATATCTGATTTACCCCCTTAGACATCTTCGTTAGGCTTGTTAGGTTGGCTAGTCCATCCTATATGCCGGTCATGACCTCAATTTTGGGTTATGACATCATTCTAGTGGCATCTATAATATGGATATTACCATTGCTCCTGACAAATATATTTGGGACCTCAACAGTACCGGATAAGTTTTATCCTAGAGGAGTACTTTGCATGCATGGTCCAATATTGTCATCAACTTTGGTATCATCAAAAATATGCCTAGGCACCATCCTCACAACAACATCCCATTGAGGCTCCAAGGGATCACTAACATAGAAGACTTGACTAGCTTAGAAGGCAAGTATATACGGTTCTTCAGTGCGGAGATGGTGCTACATATTAACGAGAGTAAAACTATACTCATCAGTCTTCATCCCTGACTGTGATAAGGTGTCAAACCAATCATACTTCATCAATACAATCCTTTCTTTAAAATAATAGTCCAAGATGACTATCTTCTCCACTATGCCATAATAGTTCAAATCCTCCGTATGAGACTGTGAATCCCTCAAGCTAGCATAATACCTATAGGTGGCGCTCAACATCATGCCACTATTTTGTGTTGCCATGTTTACAGATCTGCTATGAATATTAAATCTATAGCCATTAATGATGGGCTATTTATACTCATGCATGGTACGATTATGGCCCACTGCAAGAGCATGCACTTTAGAGCTCACATCATCGAGCGATAGTCTCCACACCTAATTAAGGAGACGATACCTAATTAGCAAATATGTTCAAATAAGTTGTACAATGCAAGAATATATAATCACTTACATTATCTTTGAACCATTTATAAAATTCGTTGCTGTGCATTTTTTCTCTTTCACATCTTAGAGCACCGTATTTTATTCTTATGATCTTCTTATATTTGCTGCATGCACAAAAAATAAATTTAGATATAATTAAATATTTTTTTAGTTATTATAAAATAAATAAGGCTGAGTGACTCATCTTATGTATGGCTCAATGATATCACAGTTGAAGAGCACGTAGTGGTGCACCTTATTTTTTTCCTCAATGCTCAAATCAGTGAGACGGTATGAAATAGAAAGTCCACCTAACTATGGAATGGACTCAAATGTAGGTTCAATTGGCTCATACTGATCATCCTGATTTCTCATTAGCCAATTACGACGTGTCTCAAGCTTATTTAAGTATATAGTACAAAAATCCATACACTCTTGATCCAAATAACCTTCTACTATGGATTCTTCGAGCGATTCATATTTCTTACATAAAATTTTAGAGTTTAAATATTTTTCTTAGTAGGATACATCCATCGATAGAATACTGGGCCTTCAAGTATAACTTCTTTCATAAGGTGCACGGTGAGATGCATCATAACCGTGAAAAATGATGGTGAAAATATCTTCTCAATATCACAAAATATAGTCACCACCCTTGCCTTCATTTTCTTTACGTCTTTCTTAAGCAACCTCTTTGCACAAATATCTCTATAAAAGTTGCAAAGATGAATAATAGCCATTTTGATATTTTTTGGCAATACGCAGTGAATAGCTATTATGATCAATTCCTACATCAATACATGATAATCATGAGTCTTCAATCTCCTAAGTTTGACATCCTTGCTATTCACATGCTTTGATATGTTGTTTGAGTATCCATTTGGGATCTTTATGTTCTCCAACATAGAAAAAATGTAGACTATTCAGAGGCATTCATAACATAGCATGCATAAGGGAGCCTCCACTATTCTCTCCCTATCGGCTCTGGATGGAGTGATCTCCTAATACCCCATTCTTTCAAGTTAAATCGAGAATTCAAGTCATTCTTAGTCTTATCTTTGATATTCAAGATTGTTGGCAATAGGAGCTCGCACATATTCTTTTCAATATGCATTATATCTAAGCAGTGGCGCAATAAGTTTGTCTCCCAATATGGTAAGTCAAAGAAGATGCTTTTTTTCTTCAATTAAAGTGTGTATCATCTTTCTTTGATCAATGCTTCCTCTTCTTACCATCAACTAGATCATCTTTCCTAAATTCAACACCGAGACCATCCAACTCTCTCAATACATCACTCCTAGATATTTGGCTAGGTGCCTCATCTTCTTCAACAGTGCCATCGAAGGAGCGTGCATCTCTTTTGTATGGATGATTTTGATGGAGAAAACGTCGATGCCCCATATAGCTAAGCTTCTCCGATGTGTCAACCTTTTAGATCAGATATTTTTTTCATAAATCGGACATGCTAACTCATCTTTCGTGCTCCAACCCGATATTAGGGCATAGGCTGAAAAGTCATTTATTGTTCACAAAAGCACTGCGTGCATGGAGAATGACTCATTCAGCAAAGCATCAAAAGTTGGAATACCTTGAATATTCCATAACTATTTCAGCTCAGCAATAAGAGGCTGCATATAGACATCAATGTCATTACCTACCTTCATCGGTTCAGGGATGAGTACTATCATGAAAGCAAAGAATTTTTTCATACATATTTATGGTGGAAGATTGTAAATATGAATAAATATTGGCTATATACTATGGACGATATTCATATACTTGAATAGATTGAAATCATCGCACGACAAGCCCAATCTCATATTACGTATCTCTTATGTGAAGTCGGAATGTAATTCATTAAACTTCTACTATGCCTCTCCATCGGCTGAATGCCTCAATGCATCATCTTTTGTTTGGTCCTCTTCATGCTATCTCATGTCCTTTGATGTCTTTGTTGACATAAACAACTTTTATAGTCTCAAAATAAAAAAAGTGTCACATCAACTTTTGAGGTACATGAGTCGATGTGCCATCTTTATTCTATTTTCATCTTGATACACTGCACCTCGTGCACTCATTTTGGTTGACATTTTCCTCCTAATAAAGCATGCAATCATTGGGATATACATGTATCTTGGTGTAAGTAAAGCCTAGCTATTCAATAATCTTTGATGCCTCATAATTATTTTTCAAAATTTATGCATCATCTAAAAGAATATTTGCCAAAAGCTCTAGTATGCAGTTCACTCCATTATTACTGAACCCATTGGAGCATTTTGCATGATATAATCGGATTAAGAACTCAAGCTTCGCCATCTTTTCGCACTCGGGATATAATGAAACATTAGTGTCCTCCATCAACTTGCGAACCTTTTCCACATCCTCACTATTTGTTATTCCACCAACCATAGGATCAGGCATGGATGTAGATACACCATCATTGTGACTAACAAATAAAAAAAATATCACGAACCATTTATTCCACTCTCTCATCATGTTGATCGCCTTCTTATGGCTTGCCCTCATCATTTTGATCCCAATAAATTTCATAACTGAATTTAAAATCATAAATAGTGAGGTGATCATTTATATCTTGACGAGGTAGCTATGGCCCACCCATACACTTTTTACAAGGACATTGGATAAGTCCGTGGTCATCAAATTTTCTATAGCAAAATCAAAAAATTTTTGAAGCCCAGCCTTATATTCTGACGAGAGTCTACTAAATTTCATCCACTCTTTATCCATTATAAAAATTGATGATACTGCAATTAAATCATACATGCAACTTATAATATATACTAATGCATTATAAACAATATATATTATAAATAAAAAATACATCATACATAGAAATCAAAATAAATATCATATGTGGAATTCATATTAAATATTATTTTTAGACATGCAATAAATGCATCCTATCATCAACTAATAGATAAAGATATGTTCTATCCCATTTAGAAATTGTATTAATTCTATAAGTTTATTATAGTAATCAAATGATATGCAACAAGGATTGAATAAAATTTTGATAGCATTTCTTCTTAGTTCTCCCATGTAGGGAGAATAAAAGAAAAATACTATCCAAAATTTTATTCAAAATTCTTAACATGCCATTTGATTACTGAAATTATCTATAGAATTATTTATGATTTTCAAACTATCTAAATTGGATAATTAATTGATCATTGTATATAATTCTTTCATCCACATAATTACATATAAATGTATGGATGTCGAAGATTATGTACACTAATTAATTGATGGGTTTATCATTATGCAATGCAATAAACAAAAATAATAAGATATAAACAACCAGTAAGAGTTCTTTTATCCATCGACATGATCCACGACAGCTGACATGGTCCAAAATCCACCGATGGAGATTTTCTTATCGACCAGCATGGTCCAAGGGCCATCCACGGTCACCGACATGGCATGGCCCAAGACCATTCATGATCGCTAACATGGCACGACCCGTGCTCAGAACCCACCAGCACGGTCTAGAACCAGCCAGTAGGGTTTCTCTTATCCACCGGCACGATCTACGACCGATGGATAATTATAATTTTTATAATAAATTTATTATAAAAATTATAATTAAATATTAATATAAATATTATAAATGATAAATAAATAATATCATGAAATTTAAAAAATCATACTTGTGACTATAGAGAGGGGTCACACAGAGAGCTCCGAAGGTCACCAGCAGCGACACTAGAAGAAAATGACGGTGCTAGAGATCACCTATGAAACGATTGAGATAGATAGTGAGTTGAAAGAGAGAAGAGAGAGAAAAAAAAGGAGAGAGAGAAAGATGGAAGAGAGAGAGAGATATAGCAGAAATATGGGTCGGGCCGAGGGAAGAGAGAAGGTGGTAGAGCTGGTGGTCGGACCGATTGGGGAAAAAAGGGAAGGAGGGGGGCTTGGGCCGAGGGAAGAGAGGAGAGAGAGAGAGCAGGGAGGGGTCGGGGCTGGCAGTCGAGCCGAGGGAAGAGAGAAAGAAAGAGAGGTGATCGTAACTGGTGGTCGAGGAGGCACTACTACAAAAATGGTCTATGGCAGCGCATACTATGGCAACGATTTTTGAAACCGATGCCATAGATCCTATGATAGCGATTTTCGTTAACCACTGCTATATATCACTGCCATAGGTCGGATCTATAGCAGCAGTTCATTATAATCGCTGTCATAAGTCGGATTTATAGCAGCCATTAGTGAAACCACTACCATAAGATGGACCTATAGCAATGGTTAGTATAAACCACTGCCATAAGCTTATTTATGGCAACAATTAATTATAACCGCTGTCATATATTTTTTTTATTAAATATTATATAATTTTAAAATTTAATATTCATCTTCATCATTTATTATCTAAATAATTATCATTAGAGTATCATCACAAAAGGTCACCTCGATCCGATGGCCCCAGCTTCATCGATTAGAAAAATTTGATTTCGATGATCACGAACGACGATGCAATGATCTGATAGATGAAGATCTTCGATGAATCCAAAAATCTACAATGATAATCTCGATTATTTTTGTAGTGTACTATTAAAGTTTTACTTCAATCAGGTATCGTTAT
Source organism: Cocos nucifera (assembly GCA_006176705.1). NCBI lineage: Eukaryota > Viridiplantae > Streptophyta > Magnoliopsida > Arecales > Arecaceae > Cocos > Cocos nucifera. The sequence continues at coordinate 88,552 of QRFJ01000130.1, forward strand.
CTTGATTAATTTAGTATAAGTTGGTTTGAACCATTAAATGATAAACGAGTGATCAAAGGACCAAATGATATCCGATTATGAAATAATTTTTTTTATAAATGATCTTGGCCACTATTTTAATAATTTTTTATGATGGTGATTATAAAATTCAACTTGTGAGATGAAGAATGATCTAAAACTATGTCTTCTGACAATCATTCTGAAACTTTACTGGTTATTATGCTCGTACTTTTGCAATATCTGCTTAACATGAATAATTTATATAAAAATAATTTAAATTTTATTATCATCACCATATAAAATATTTAAAATTATAATAAAGAGCATTTAACTAAAAAATTATCTCATAATCGAACGTTATTTAACCCTTTGATCGCTTGTTTCTAATTTAATGATCGAAATAATTTCATACTAAATTGATCTTGATAACGATATTCAATTGAAGTAAAACTTTGATAGTATGCTACAAATATCATCGACATCATCATTGTAGATTTTTGAATCCATCAGAGGTCTTCATCTATTAGATCATCGCATCATCGTTCGTGATCGTCGAAATCAAAATTTTCTAATCGATGAAGCTAGGGCCATCGGATCGAGGCGATCTTTTGTGACGACACTCTAATGATAATTATTTAGATAATGAATGATGAAGATGTATATTAAATTTTAAAATTATATAATATTTAAAAAAAATAAAAAAAATATTTTCAACCTATGGTAGTGGTTATTAAAAATCGCTGCTATAGATCTACGACAGCGGTTATAGAACCGCTACCGTAGATCTATGGTGGTGATTTTAGATAACTACGGTTGTAGATCTATAGCAGCAATTTTTGATAATCGTTGTTGTAGATCTATGGCAGCGGTTCGATAACTGCTACCGTAGGTTAGGTTAAAAATCTCTAAATTTTTTCTGCTTTTCTTCCGTGCGCGCTCGATCTCTCTCTATCTCTCTCCTCCTCTCCATCGTCGGTGAGGTTCCTTCTCCTCCGACAGGCACCGCCCCTCCTTCCCCTCCGACCGGCGCCGCCCCTCCTTCCTCCTCCCCCTCTGCCCTTCCATCCCCGACCACCCCTCTCCGCCACCCCACCCGACCTCCCACCCCCCACCCTTCCCCTGGCCGCCCCTCCTTTCCCCCATCGCCAGCCGCTCCTCCTTGCCATCCGCCACTCCCCACCCAGCCCCCCACCCCCCACCCTCCCTCGGCCACCCCTTCTTCCCCCTCATCCCGGTCGCCCCTCCCGCCACCCTGCCAGCCCCCAGCCCCCATCTTTCGGCCGCCCCTCCCTGCCACCCCTGACCCGGCAACCCCACCCTCCCCCGGCCGCCCCTCATTCCCCCTATCCCCGACCGCTTCTCCCAGCCACCCCCACCCAGCCCCTCCACCCTCCCCTTGCCGCGCCCCTCCTTCCCTCCATCCTCGACCGCCCCTCGCCGCCACCCTTCCACCCCCCCAGCTCCCCCATCTCTGACCGCACCTCCTCGCCACCCCCCACTCAAACCCCACCACCTGGCCATTCCTCCTTCCCCCCATCCTCGGCCACCCCTCCCCACCACCCTACCACCCCCCAGCCCCTCATCCCTAGCCGCCCCTCTCCGCCATCCCCCACCCGGCCCTCCCACCCCCTACACTCCCCTCTCGGTCGTCGATCCTTCCGTCACTGTGCCTCCTGGGCCTCCTCATCACTGTGTCCTCCATCCCCGACCATCCCTGCTCTCTCTCTCTCTTTCTTCTTTCTCTCTCTTCTCTATCTCACTATCTTGCTTTTATTTCGTAGGTTACCTCTAGTGCCGTCATCCTCTTCTAGCATCGTCACCGACGATCCTTGGAGCTTTCTGTGCGATCCGCTCTCTATAGCCATAGGTATAATTTTTTTTAATTTTATAGTATTATTTATTAATCATATATATTTATAATAATTTATAAAATATTTATAATAAATATTATAAATATTTATTATAAATATTTTAATTATCTGTATGTCGTAATTTTTGGATCGAAATCTGGATAGTCAGATCCAGACCCAATTTTAATTACTGGTACTGGATCCGAATCCAAATACTTGATGGGTCTGTACTTGAAGTACCAAACCCGGATCTTAATGAATCTCGAAAGGCTAGATCCGATTTTAAGATCCAAAACTAAGAAATAGAGAGACTGAGAGGGAGACCGACAGATTGAGAGAGAGAAGGTCGACCGTTGGCAAGGAAGATCGAGAGTGGGAGGAAGGAGGTCCGACCTCACTGTTGTCACCGATAAGGGAGATCGAGAGAGGGAGAGAGGAAGGAAGGGATCCGACCTCACCACCATCATTGGGAGGGAGGGGGTCCGGCCTCGCCGCCATCATTGAGAGGGAGGGGGTCCAACCTCGCCGTCGAGAGAGATCGAGAGAGGAAGAGTGGGAGATTGAGAGAGCGAGAGAGGAAGGAAGTGGGTCCGACCTCACCGGCATCACTGGGAGGGATGGGGTCCGGCCTTGCCGGTGAGGGAGATCAAGGGAGATTGAGAGAGTGAGAGAGGTAGGGATGGGGTTCGACCTCACCGATGAGGAAGATTGAGAGAGAGAGAGAGAATGATCGAGAGATGGAAAAGCTGGGAGGGAGGGGTTCGGTCTTGCCGCCATCGTCGGTGAGAGAGATCGAGAGAGGAAGAGAGGGAGTGATCAAGGGGATGGCACATAGCCAAGCCAGCTCGGATACACAATCGAGCTGGCTCAGGCCGTGATCGAGTCGGATGTCTTAGGCATGGGTCGGCTATTACAGGCACGGAGCTGACTCGACTTCTGAGCGAATAGAATTTGATATGTTTCTCTAAGGTTCCAACTTTAAGCCCTAAGGTGCCACCATCATCTACTTTATTCTTCTTTCAAATTTCTGAATTAACACCAAGGTTCGCACAAGAGATCGGATCTACGATTGTTGCTCATCCTTAATTATTTATGAATGAAATTCATGTTGTAGAATTTATTGCATAACATTTTTTGGATGTTTATATCTTGTTGCTTTTTTTTATTGCATTGCATAATGATAGACCCGTCAATTGATTAGTGTACATATTAGAGACTATTTATTGATGCTATACTAATATTATTGTCCAACATGTTATATTAATTAATGTTTATTAATATTGTAGATCATGATGGCACCAAAATGCCATCTAGCTTTCACCCTTGCCCCTCGGTGGGTTATGCGTAGTTCAACATTTGAGGAGTAGTCGGAGTATACTCCATCCACTTCGACATCGACTGCTTAGGGACCTCCACCATCGGCATCTACTCCATCGACGTCATTTACTCCATCAGCAGCTGAGCCTCTACCATCGTCCATATCTGAGACACATGCTACTACGCAGGCATCTGAGTATACATTTTTATTATATTAGCACAACTTTATTTTTTATATAGTATTTATACATTTATATATTTGCATTGTAGGTGCATCATTCAGTCGGATATTTTATGGTCCCATATGTATGGCACACATGTGGAACCACCAGCATCAGGTGATGGTTTATTACGATGCGAAGGGGAGGCCGGTAGGAGAGATCGTGCGGAAGATGCATTTCTTTTTTGGAGTGCTTATGAGGCGGTCGGACATCATTCTCATAGAGCCCAGAGACTGATGTTTGATGGATGCTGCATTTAGGGATCGGATAAGGAAGGAGATATGGGTAAGTACGTGCATCTTAGTTATATTATGCATTTTATATGTTTACACTATATATGTTTAATTAAAATAATTTTATAACTAATTTTTGATAACTTTATGCAGAGGAGGTACGACTTTTTCGATCATGAGAGGACTCGAGATGTCCAACTAAGAAAGATCGAAGAGTTGTACTAGGGTTACAAGGTCAAGCTCCACAGAGGATGGCTCAAGCACCGACGAGACTCTCTGGAGGTGCTTGTTCCCTGGATGTAGGACTGTCCTCCGAGTCAGTAGGAGAGGATGGTTAGATACTGGAGGAGCCAGGAGTTTGAGATAAAATTCCTAACTTTTGAATTTTTTAATATGCTTAAAATTTTATTTAAATATTTTTTAAATATTTATTATTTATTTGAATACTTGTTAGGCTATCTTCCATCAAAATCGAGAGAACCGTGCAGCTCAGGAGTACACGCACACTCTAGGCCGCGAGTCTATGGTCAGTCATGTACATAGAGAGGTAATTAATTCTAAATCTTACTAAATAAATTAAATTTATTTTTTTATCATCTTTTTGATAAATTTATTTTTTGTTATAGTTGATGGAAGATAGAGTGATGTCCAGCCATAGCGAGATCTTTCGATCCAATCACACGAACAAGATGGATCGGCCGATGAACGTCACGATCGAACGTATTTTTATAAATATTAAATATATTAGTATATATGATTAGTATTATATTATTTTTTATAAAATTTTATTTTAATTTATAATTATAGAATTAGTTAGATGCGCTCGCGAGCGAGGGCCCGAATATCTCTAGGCCCCATGATCATCTGTCTCAGGTCTTGGGGTCTGAGTACTTTAGGAGGATCTGATGCAGGTCCGAACATATGCCGATGATCTATTGGTCCGAGGCGAGCGTCTCCTCACAGACTTTTGATGTCGTTAGTTAGGAGAAGCTTGAGGAGGCGTTGGCATGGGTTGATCATGTTGCGATGCGGGAAGATCGGGCTGAGGAGTGCGCATCTCATCTAGAGGGCATTGTAAGAGACATGATGTCGATGCTCAGTATGCATTTTGGAGTCACAGACTTCAAGAATATGTTGGCCCACATTTCAACTCCAGTTCCAACTCCGGCACCAGCTTCAGCTCCAGCTCTAGCTCCGGCTCTCGGTGATGACGATGACGATATAGATTAGAAAATTTTTGATGTATTTTATTTTTTTAAAAAATATTGTAATAAATTTTATTCGATAATAAAATTTTAGTATTTTAGAATAATTTTTATGTTTATTATATTTTCTCATATTATATATCTATATTTATCAGGTAAAATATATAAAAAAATAAAAAATTTATTTTTTTAATTATTCAAGATCTATGATAGCGATTTTATAACCGCTACCATATCCATGTCAATCGCTGTCATAGGTTTCTGATGCAAACGGTGCCAACCACTGCATTAGACCTATGGTAGCGGTTAAGAAATTGCTACTATAGATAACCTATGGCAGTGGTTACATAACCGCTGCTATAGGTCGATCTATTGCAGCGATTTATAAATCACTGCAATAGGATATCTATGGTAGCGGTTCAAACAACCGCTGCAACAATCTCTGTCATAGGGCTACGACGATGGCTTCAGTAGCAGCGATTAAATAACTGCTACCATAGCCTATGGCAGTGATTTTTTGGATTACGACAGTGGTTACGAACCGCTGCAGTAACCTTTTTTCGTAGTAGTGAGGAGGGGGAGAAAGCAGGAGGAGGGGGGTGGCATGGTGATAGGGAGGCAGTGGGGTGGGCTACAGGCTGAGCCGGAGGGGGGAGAGCGGTAGCCCGATGGAGGAGCCACGGGCCTAGGCTGGGAAAGAAGGGGAAGGGGGTGGCGTGGTGACGAGGAGGCCTGGGGGGTGGGCTGCAGGCGGAGTCGGAGGGGCTGGGCGGGGGTGAGGGGGTGGGTTGTGGGTGGCAGCCCGATGGAGGAGCTGTAGGCTAGGCTGGGGAAAGAAGGGGAAGGGGGTGGTGCGGTGATGAGGAGGCCGGGGGTTGGCTGCGGGTGGAGCCGGAGTGGGGCGGGGGGTGGGTTGCGGGTGACAGCCCGATGGAGGAGCCGCGAGCCTAGGCCGAGGAAAGAAGGAGAAGGAAAGGGAGGAGGGGGAGGTGGCGACACTGGTCGGAGAAGAAGGGGGAGGCATGAATGGAGGCAGCACTGGTGGAAGGGCCAATAGGAGGTGGAGGAGGCGGCACCGACTAAGGAAGAAAATAGAGGGGGTGAGGTCTCACCGACGGCAGAGAGGAGGAAGAGAGAGAGAATAATTAGTAGAGAAAAAATAATTTGGGAGCGAGCAGCTAGAAATAACCTAACCAATGGCAGCGATTTTGGAACTGCTGTCATAGGTGTCAGAATTTGAGCCAATCCGAATTGAAATCGGGCTGGCTCGAGTCTCAGGCTACAGAAATGAATATTCTATTTTTCTAAGTGAGCCAGTCTGATTTAGAATCGAGCTGATCTGGCTGACAATCGAGCCGATCCGATTTGGATCTGAGCCAGCTCGATCAACGGGAATAGATCTATGTAGTGATTTTCATTAACCGCTATCGTAGATTAAACTATGGCTGCGGTTCTTTGTAACCACTACCGTAGTCTCAATCTATTGCAATGGTTAGTCATAACTACCACAATATATTTTTTTTTATATTTTTACTTTAAATATTATATAATTTTAAAATTTAATGTCCATCTTCATTATTTATTATTTAAATAATTATCATTAGAGTGTTGTTACGAAAGACCGCCTCAATTCGATGGCCCTAGCTTCATCGATAAGAAAAATTTAATTTCGATGATCACAAATAATGATGCGATGATCTGATAGATGAAGATCTCTGATGTATCCAAAAATCTATAATGATGATCTTGACCATGTTTGTAGCATACTATCAAAGTTTCACTTCAATCGGATATCATTATCATAGTTAATTTATCATGAAGTTATTTTGACCGTTAAATGAGAAACGAGTGATCAAAGGATCAGACGACATCCATCTATGAGATAATTTTTTAGATAAATAATCTTGACTACTATTTTAATAATTTTTATGATAGTGATCATAAAATTAAATCATGGATCTAAGAATGATTCAAAACTATACATCGCTTGATATCCATTCTTAAACTTCGTTGATAATTATGCTTGCACTTTTGCAAGATCTGCTTAATGTGAATGATTTTTATAAAAATGATTTAAATTTTACGATCACTATCATAAAAATTATTAAAATTATAGTCAAGATTATTTATCTAAAAAATTATCTCATAATTGAACGTCGTCTAGTCCTTTGATCACTCGTTTCTCATTTAACGACCAAAATTATCTCATGCTAATTGATTATGATAACGATATTCGATTGAAGTAAAACTTTGATAGTATGCTATAAACATCATCGAGATCATTATTATAGATTTTTGAATATATTGAAGATCTTCATCCATCAGAACATCGCATCATCATTCATGATCGTCGAAATTAAATTTTTTTGATCGATAAAGCTAGGGCCATCAGATTAAGGTGGTCATTTGTAACGATACTCTAATGATAATTATTTAGATAATGAATGATGAAGATGGATATTAAATTTTTAAATTATATAATATTTAGAGCAAAAATATGAAAAAATATATCATAGTGGTTATGACTATCTGCTACAATAGGTTGAGCCAACGACGATAGTTATAAAGAACCATTGTCATAGTTTAATCTACGATAATGGTTAACTCTAATTGCTACCATAGGTCTGATCTATGTTAGCAGTTAGGATTAATCACTGCCATAGATTCGATCTATGGCAGCGGTTAGGGTTAACCACTGCCATAGATTTTATTACAGCAATTTCAAAAATCGCTGTCATAGTATGTACTATCATAGTCCTTTTTTATAGTAGTATTTTTCTCTTAATTAATAATTAATTAAATTATTAATTAGTTTAATTATCAAAATTATGAAAAATATTTTTAAAAAAAAATTAAGAGGAGGAACAAATCATTATTTTAGGAAAAAGAAGAGAAAGAGAAGGTTTTTCTTTCTATTTTTTGGCTTATCATAAATAAATAATTATTTAATTAATAAATTATTTAATTATTTTATTTTGAAAAAAATGGATTATAAGAAGTTTGAAAAAAAAAAAATCTTGGAAGTGGGGGTATGAACCACATGAACCCCGATAAGAGGATCTAAATATTTAAATTTAATTTATTAAATTATTTTAAGATATTAATTTGAATATCCAAAAAAATAAACTTTCGATCAAGAGATCATTGAGCAGGCCCCGTAGCACTTGATTCATCAAATCGGGGTGTAGATTGAGGTTAGAAGATTAATTAAGCATCAATAAAGATAAGAATCTTTGTACATAATCACCATTAAATATATTATTTTAATTATTAGATTTATATTGCTGATTTTATACTATTTTATGCAAATTGATGGATTTATTATGCTCGAGACACTATTGTTTCTTGTACAATTTTCAATATGAGTATATTCTATGTTAACTATATGTGAGTAATAATAATTGATGGTATGATTATATGGGTATGACATACTTATTTCAATCATGTTATAAACTAGAATTGATATGATGAAGTTAATATGTAATAATCAAATGAGAATGATATGGTTTAGACTAGCTTCGTCATATGGAATAGCCTCCATGGGTTTATGTGTGGAAATATGATCCGGAAAAGATCATGAACATTGATCCGAGAAAGATCACGAGAAACATGATCCGAGAAAGATTATGAAAATTTAAACCAAGAAAGATCACAAAAAATTGATTCAAATAAAACATCGTCACATGATCTTGATTAGTCCAAAGTCGAAGGTTAAAGGATTAATAAATTGGAATTATGAACAAAAATAAATATTAAGTCCAAAGAGATTATTGTTGAATAAAAGACACTACTTGATGGTATGTGATGATCTATTTTTTAACCATATGCTCGATACATGTTTGTATCAGTGCTTTATGCTTGTTATTATTTCAAATTATTATATTATATTGGTGTGTTGTATGGAGATTCTTATTAGGCTATAAGGCTCATCCTTCCTCCATTTCTCTTTTTCTTTCTCAGAGTTGTAGGATGATCAAGATTGGCTATGGTTTAGATTCGAGGATAAGCAGATGAATAGATAGAGCATCATTGACTTTTGATTGAAATATCGAAAGAATTTAATTGGTATTTGTGCAAGTTTTGTCAATTGAAATGAAATTATATTATTTTTATAAATTTTGAGGTTGTACTGGATTTTTAAGGCCTTATATACTCTTTAGGATACTCTTGCCCTAAGGAGTATGCGGCCATCATGTATCTGACCTGGGTGCTGGGTTTGGAACGTGACAGAGGGATATCAGAGCTTAGGTTTAAGATCATTAAGGACTATGTGTTGAGGGATATTTAAGCATATGATCACTAAGAATGTGATGGAGGTAATTCATAGGGTTTGGATATCAAAGAAGAATTTATATCTCAAATTATAATTTGAGAGTTTATAAATTTACGATCTCATTAGTTTTGAAGTTAGTTAGTAAACCTGAGATATTGGATGGATTAAATTGGGGTGCACAGCGAAAGCATGATAATTTAAATGGAAGCGTTATGCTTCTTTTCTCAATCAAGAAGATTATTTAGAAGCATGAGGATAAGAAATTTATATCCTCAAAATTATCAACTTTGCAGTATGCTAATTTTGAGGACGAAATTATTTTAAGAAGAGGAGAATATAATACCTAGCCCATTTGGGCCTTAGACCCGGCCCAGATTCAAAAAGGGTCCAAATGCCCTGTGTGTCATATGAAAGGGAGAGGAAGAAGACTCCTATTTGGAGTCTTCTTCTCCTCCGACTTTAACGGGATTGAGGACAAAGGGGAGTTCGAGGGAGCATGGGCGAGCTCCCTTTAAGAAGCCCTTCCCTTCTCCTAGGTCTCCACGAGAATTTATCGAGAGTTCGAAGGGATTTCTTTGAGAATTTCTTCCATGGGCTACCATCGGGAAAAGGGGTCATCGAAGCCATCGAAGTAAGGTAAGTCTTTTTCCTGTCTTCCTCCTTTATTCTGGCATTTCCCTTATCACCGGCATCCAGTTGAAGCCATCATGTAGTCGGTTTGATTCAAAAATAGGGAATATCCTATTTTTTTTCTTTTTTTCCTGCATGCCACCGACCATTCAGGCTATCATTAAGGGCCAGGGTTCGCTGCTACTAAAGGTCACCATGGGTGGCCGGCTTGGTCACCTGCGGCCATGGACGGTAGATGGGAGAACAAGTGGTAGCATCCCCTATTTAGGAAATGGGGAAGAGAAGAGAGAGAGGTCTCTCTCTCTTGATTAATAATTAATTAAATTATTAATTAGTTTAATTATCAAAATTATGAGAAATATTATAAAGAAATAAGAGGAGGAACAAATTCTTATTTTAGGAAAAAGAAGAACAAGAGAAGGTTCTTCTCTCTCTTCTTTGGCTTATCATAAATAAATAATTATTTAATTAGTAAATTTATTTAATTATTTTATTTTGAAAAAAAAGGATTATAAGAAGTTTAAAAAGAAAAAATCTTGGAGGTGGGGGTATGAACCACGCAAACCCCGATAAGAGGATATAAATATTTAAATTTAATTTATTAAATTATTTTAAGATATTAATTTGAATATCTAGAAAAATAATCTTTCGATCAAGGGATCATTGAGTAGGCCCTGTAGCACTTGATTCGTCAAATTAGGATGTAGATTGAGGTTAGAAGATTAATTAAGCATAAATAAAGATAAGAATTTCTATACATAATTATTATTAAATATATTATTTTAATTATTGGATTTATATTGCTAATTTTGTACTATTTTATGCAAATTGATGGATTTATTATGCTTGAGATATTGTTGTTTCTTATACAGTTTTCAACATGAGTATATTCTATGTTAACTATATGTGAGTAATAATAATTGATAGTATGAATATATGGGTATGACACACTTGTTTCAATCACATTATAAATTAAAATTGATATGATAAAATCAATATGTAATAATCAAATGAGAATGATATGATTTGAACTAGCCGTGGAATAGCCTTTATAGGCTTATGCATGAAAATATGATTTAGAAAAGATCATGAACATTGATCCGAGAAAGATCACAAGAAACATGATCTGAGAAAGATCATAAAAATTTGATTCAAAAAATATCACAGAAATTCGATCTGAATAAAAGATCATTGCATGATCTTGATTAGTCCAAAGCCAAAGGTTAAAGGGTTAATAAACTGAAATTATGAAAAGAGAAAATAAATATTAAGTCCAGAGAGATTATTGTTGAATAAAAGACTTTACTTGATGGCATGTGATGATCTATTTTTTGATCATGTGCTCGATGCATGTTTGCACTAGTGCTTTATGCTTATTATTATTTTCAAATTATAATATTATATTTGTGTGTTGTATGAAGATTCTTACTGGGCTATAAGGCTCATCCCCCCTGCATTCCGCTTTTGCTTTCTCAGAGTTGCAGGATGATCAAGATTGGCTATGGTTTAGATTCATGGGTAAGCAGATGAATAGATAGAGCATCATTGACTTCTGATTAGATTATCGAAAGAATTTAATTAGTATTTGTGCAAGTTTTGTCAGTTGAAATGAAATTATATTATTTTTATAAAGTTTAAGGTTGTACTGAATTTTTAAGATCTTGCATACTCCTTAAGGTACTCTTGCCCTAATGAGTGTGCGGCCATCACGTATCCAACCCGAGTGTTGGGTTCGATTCTTGACAGTTTAAAAATTATGTGGATAGCATAGTTGTTAGAGGTAGATCAAAAGAAGAATTTGGATTCAAGTTCAAAAAGTAATAGAGATAGATTAAAGTCCAAAGGGAAGAAAGGTAAATGCAATTACTATAGAAGGAAGGGCACTAAAAATCTAATTCTCTCAAACTCAAAGAAAAGAAGAAAAAGTCTGACGATGTCTCTAATGCTGGTGATTTCGCCAGTATAATAGAGGATAGTTTTATTAATGGTATCAATGTCCTCTCAATATCTATCAATTTATTTAGAGATGCTTGAATTCTTGACTCAGCATGCTCTTATCATATGTTTCATCATTAGGATTGGTTTTCTATTTATCATCCTATTGATGGTAATATTGTGCTCATGAGGAATAATATGTCTTTTAAGGTTATTGGTGAAGGAATCAGATATAGAATTTTAGGGCTAGATCTTGAAATTAAAATTTTTTCAAGATCAGACAGCGAAAGATTAAAATAATCAAAATTTATTTTATAAAAATCAGAGAACCCCTAGATCTAAGATTCTATTAACTAATTATAGCATGAGATTAAATTAAAAATTAAAAATATTAGAAAAAAAATATGCTGATCACATCAATATGCATCTATACTACATCTAATGTAGATACGTAATAATAGATCAAATCCATATTATCTATACAAGTTAGATATTCTAACTTGTTGATCCAGACTAAAGGATGAAGCTCTGAGCCATATATGCATCCAGCTTCTAAAAGATGTCTACACGAGTCCACGAATCTTGATCAGAAGTTCGATCTTCAAAAATCAGCATAGTATATTAGTACTATGCTAATCCTTCTTCGATGGTCAATCCTGTGCTTTCTTCTTCAAGATTTGGACTCTTCAAAATATCAAAAGTAATAGGAGAGATTCTAAATCTAAGATAACTCTCAAACAAATCTCAAAATTGGAGGAAAAGGAAAGAAGAAAACAGTCCTAGAAGATGACCCTCTTCTTCTTTGTTCTCTTACCTAGACACCTAGATTGGTGTCTTTAGAACTCTCATGCCCAAGATGAATATTTCTCTAGTTTTCTCATGCCCAAAAGGTCTCTCAGATGTCTAGAATCTATGAAAAAAATAGCCCAAAATTCTTTTTAAATAATTAGATATGGAAGAATCCTTGTCTAAGTATTTGACAAGGAATGTCCAAATTAGGCAAGGGGCGCCCAACTCTTGGGCGCCCCCTCCTTTTTCTTTTGGCATGGACCACCCCTTTTTATTGCACAAAAAATCTTCTTTTTCCACCAAAAAATTTAAGAGGAAATAGGAAGTGGATGGCATCTTATGGGAGGAGTTTTGGTTTGTTAGGATTCTATCTAATAGAATCCAAAATCATAACAACTTGCCTTCTATTGACTTGGTCCACAACTTAATTTCATGTAAGAGAGAAAGGAAGTAAGTGGGCACGTGTGAAGACCTGAGAGAAAGGATTTTTCATGAAAAATTCTAAAAAATAGGCATGGGGAGATGGGGTGGGCGTGAGATATGAAGTGGCGCAAGGAAAGAAGTTCTAGTCTCACTAGGACTTCTAATTTGACTTGGTCAAACATGTTTTTTTGAGCCAAATTAAATAAAAATTAATTGAATTCAATTAAAAATCTAATTAAATTAGATTAAATTTTAATTTAATTTTTTAATTAAATTAAAAAATTAAGTTGATCTAAGTTCTAGTTAAATTAGGACTAGTTCTTCCTTGCATTGGCTTATCCAATAAACCAATTAGACTTGATCCAATCAAGTCCAAACTAAATCTAATTAAATCATATTAAATTATACTTAATCTCAGCTCTCTCGCTTAATCAAATTAAGCCAATTAGCAATTAAATTGCTAATTAATCTTCCTGCAATATTTGCACTAGGTTAAATATCAATTATATTGATTGTTTAACCTTAGAACGATTTTTAATCATTGATCAACCATCCGATCAGATTATGAACTCTAATGTATATGATCCCATAGGTCCGAACCTAAGTCGGTAGAATCAAAATAAATTTTTATATCAATTAAAATGATAATCTAGCAATGATATCCGATGGTCGAATAGGTCGAATGTGTAGAACAAACATCCTTAGAACCCATATGGATATAGTTTCCATATAATTCATCCTCTTGACCAAAATGCTCGTAGGACATCTCAAAGTTCAACTGTCAACTCTGATAAGGCTATCCACATTGTGTTTCAAAATATCAAATCCATCTCATAGATTATTCTGACTAAGATTTTGCTATATTGAAATATAGTGATATATTTTTCTCCAACTCTTGAAGTGGTTAATTCCATCTTGATCATACATCGACTTCGTAAGTATTTGATTATGCTCAGAAATCTTTCATTACTAAATTAGAAATTTAGTTAGTCCGGTACCAAAGCACCGTGAGTTGCTTGCAAGCCACTGAGGTGATCTCAGGTCTAAGAAATACTTATACCTCTATCCCATTAGAGATATTTTCGATAGTAAAATGCTCTAAAGTTGGTCAAGTTTAATCATGATGTTCCTTACATATCACCTGTATGCTGTATCAATGTCTCCACACTTCTTGGTTGAGGACAATCAATATATATGGCACACATCGACCTATGCTCGATAGACACCATCGTCTTAATTAATAGCCTATCATTTGGTCATGAACAATTTTAAGGATTAATCGATAAATCCTCTCTTTATTAAACCTAAATAGTCCTAAGGACTTCATCACAATAATAGAGTTTGTTAGAACATAAAAATTTATGATAAAAATGCCAAAAATATATTTTATTAATTAATAAATTAATTATAATTATAATGTAGCTCAATCATCAACGGACTGATGATTGGCTTTGAGGCATATTTTTCAATAACTTCTACTTGTTTTAAAGTCATTTGACATAGTATCTAATACTCATCTTCGATTTATGGTTATCAAACTTCTTTATCGTCAAGGCTTTAGTGAAGAGATCGATCAGGTTCTTCTTTTTATTGATCTTCTGAAAATTGACGTCACATTAATCCATGATCTCTCGAATCAGATGGAAGCAGTGCAGTATGTGCTTCATTCGTTGGTGTGCCTTTGGTTCCTTCGCCTGAGCAATGGCATCAGTACTATTATAGTAGAGCAAGACTGGACCATTAAGAAAGGATGCTACTCCAAGCTCGGTGATGAATTTTTTTAGCCATATAATTTTTTTCATGGTATCTGATATTGCGATGTACTCTACTTCATAAACAGAGTCAGTCATAGTATGCTGCTTGAAACTTTTTCAACAGATGACTCCATCATTCAGAGTAAAGATATATCCCAATACGCTTCTGCTATCATCATGGTCAGATTGAAAGCTAGAGTATGTAAACCCTATAAGTTTCAGATCTGACTTATCATAAACCAACCATTGATCCTTAATATTTTTCAAATACTTAAGGATAGCTTTAACCACTTTCTAGTAGTTTTCTCTAGAATCAGACTGGTATCTACTGACTACTCCTAGTGAGTATACCACGTCTGATCTTGTACATGTCATGACGTACATGATAGATTCCACAGTCGAAGCATATGGGACTCTACTCATACGCTCTCTCTCTTAAGGAGTTGTCGAATAATCCTTCTTAGAAAAAAAAATTTCATGGCCTATCGAAAGATAGCCCTTTTTAGAATTCTCTATGCTGAATCTTTTCAACACAGTATCTATGTATATGGACTGGAATAATCCAAGCATCCTTTTAGATTTATCCCTATAGATCTTTATCCCTAGGATGTAGGATGCTTCATCCAAGTCCTTCATGAAGAATTGAGATGATAGCCAAATTTTTATTCCCTATAGTATGAAAATGTCATTCTTGATTAAGAGAATGTCATCTATGTACAAGACAAGAAATACCACTACTGACCATTTGCCTATTTGTAAATGCAAGACTCTTCTCCATTCTTAATAAAGCCATACATTTTGATCACCTTATCAAAATGCATATTCTAACTCTGAGATACCTGCTTCAATCCATAAATGAATCTCTAAAGCTTGCACGTCGTGGACTCATCTTTGGATGTGAACCCCTCAGGTTGTATCATATACACCTCTTTGATTAACTCTTCATTCAAGAAAGTAATTTTTACATCCATCTGCTAGATCTCATAATCCAGATGGACAGCTATTGCAAGCATTATCTGAATAGATTTGAGCATTGTCACAGAAAAGAATATCTCATCATAGTCAATTCCATAACATTGACGATATTCTTTGACAATCAGATGGGCTTTATAGATCTCCACTTTTTCATCGGTGCCCCTCTTTCTTTTAAAGATCTACTTACATCCAATGGGTTTAACTTCTTCGGATGGATCAACCAATGTCCACACATCGTTGATCTTCATATACTCCATTTTGGACTTCATGGCCTCGAGCTATTTTTTGAAATCAGGTCTCTACATTGCATCCATATAGGTGATTGAATCCTCATCATTCTCATCGAGTTCGATGGGATCACCATCACGGACAAAGAAATTATAGTATCTATCTGGCTGATGTGGTAC
The DNA here is from genome assembly GCA_006176705.1 of Cocos nucifera. Classification (NCBI taxonomy): domain Eukaryota; kingdom Viridiplantae; phylum Streptophyta; class Magnoliopsida; order Arecales; family Arecaceae; genus Cocos; species Cocos nucifera. Next base: position 104,564 of record QRFJ01000130.1, read on the forward strand.
TCTATCAGATCACCTTAATAGTGCAGGTACATTGGGCTTTGAATCTGATCTAATCAAATTTGATTCAAGTTTAGTTATAGATGTTGATTTTTCTGCCTGTTGAACTTCATCAAGTTCAATCTTGGAGACAATAGTTCCTTCACTAAGAAACTCTTTTTCTAAAAAGTTTGCCTTAAGGCTAACGAACACCTTTTGTTCTTCAGCATGATAGAAATAGTAACTCTTATTTTTTTTGGAATATCCTATAAACACATACTTATCAGATCGGGGTCCAAGCTTATCTGTATGCAAATGTTTGACATAGGTCGGACATTTTCAAACCCATAGGTGAGAGAGTGTAGGCCTACACCCAGTCCATATCTCATATAGAGTCTTTGCAATAGATTTACTTAGTACATTGTTCAATATATAACATGCAGTCTCAAGAGCATAACCCCAAAATGAAATAGGTAGATTAGCAAATTTCATTATGGATTGAACCATGTCTAACAAGGTTCAATTTCTCCTTTTTGATACACTATTATGCTGTGGTATTCCTCGAGGAGTCATTATGAAAGAATCCCATTCTTTCCTAGATATGTTAAGAACTCACTGGATAGATATTCACCTTCTCCATCCGATCGAAGAGTTTTAATACTCTTCCCAATTTATTATTTTTTTTCACTTCAAAATCTTTTGAATATTTTAAATGAATTCGACTTATGTTTCATTAGATAAACATATCCATACCTAGATAAATCATCTATGAAAGTGATGAAGTAGAAATATCCACCTTTGTTACCTATGCTCATTGATCCACATACATCGGTATGTACAAGATCTAAGAGCTCAATGGTTTTTTCATCTTTTTCAGTAAAAGGTGATTTAGTCATCTTTTCAAGAAGACAAGACTTATAGATTAAAAGTGATTCATAATCACTGACTTCGAGGATTTCCTCTTGGATCAACTTGTTTATCCTATTCTTATTAATGTGACCTAGCCTATAGTGCCATAGGTAGATATTAGAGATATTATCTAATCTAGGATATTTTTTAGAAGTGCACATTATACTCACAGTCTGTGATAAAATATAAATACCATTTCTTTGTTGTCCTTGCATTATTGTAACATCATTTATAATGATATCATAATTATCTTTCTTTATAGATAAATGATAATCATCTTTGGCCAAAAGACTAACAGAGATTATATTCATCAGAAAGAAAGGATAATAATGATATTTATTTAAAAAAATGATATTAGTATTGAGAATAAGTTGAACTATTTTCATAGTCAGAACTGAAATAGACCTTCCTTCTCCAACATTTAGGAATCGCTCATTATTTTCAAATCTTCTATTAATTTGAAGTCCTTGCATCATATAACAAATATAGACTAAACTTCCGGTATCTAATATCCAAGTAGAAGCATCACAAATAGAAAAATTATAAGATGTTATCATATAACATTCTTGATTAACAACTACTTGCTCATCTCTCTTATTCAACCTATTGGGGTCATGAAAATCAAGATACTGAGGAAAGTTCCTCTTCCAATGCCCCTGCTTCTTACAATGGAAGCATTCTGCCTGATCTAGATTATTCTTAGATCTTATGTTTAAACTAGGCATAGAGGCCCAGCACGAACCATTTCGTACTGCTGAGCAACATTCAACTTTTGATACTTATTATCAAAGTTGGGTCCCATAAGTTTATCACTATCTAACAGTGAATGGAACAACTATGATTTGGATTTAACTACATAAAGAAGAACCAAAAGCCTAATTAGTAATTGATTCATTAAACCTAAAGATTTGGACTTTAATCAAAAGGTTCTTCCACTATTTTATTCGAACTGATAGCCTCTACCTTCAATTCAAAAAATTATCCTAATTTCTTAGTAGGTACTAGAATCCACATAGACTGCACACAAGTCCAACTATGGTTGGTCAACCTATGTATATCTAAGGGTAGGTTCATAATCAATTATTTCTTCAAATAATTTTTAATAATTTAATTTTGCCTTAGGAATCTTTTCAGTAGGTTAGGGCCTTCACTGAATATTTTGGTTAGCTCTAACCATTAACATGATCATACTTGGCCCATCTAACTAATGAATGATTAAGCCCAACTATGGTTGATCAACCTAATCACCATTTAGAGAGACGCGGGCAAGAAATCATATTATGAATGATAATTTCATTAGCGGATAAGCACTAGGCCTATTGGCCTCCAATGATTATCCAACTAATGGACCTATTATCATCCACTTAATAAGAGGCTATAATCTAGTTATCACCATAACTATTTTATTTTAAGAATCTAATAATTTTAAAAGATTTTAATTTAAGAAAGAGAGAAGATTAGATGAACCAGCTTATCATGATCCTTCCACCATCTTCACCAAGTCAGCTTAAGAAAGATCATTAATAAGCTGGTCTAGGAGCACCTAAATTAGTCATACTGATTTACCTAACTGACATGGGTCGGCTCGAATAGTCAATTGATTCGATCAAAATATAATTTCACTAAGAAGTCAGGTAAGTTCGATCAGTGGAAGGGTCTATCAAAGCTTGCCTTAGACACCATCAGAAGTGGCCAGATTAGCAGGCTACCAATTAAAGACCACTGATTTGGTTTATCTTAGATACTAACTAATTTAATTAGTCTCGATTAGATCAACCTAATAGTTCATGCTAGATCACGTAGCCAAGAATCAAGTCCATCTTGGGTCTCGTTAAAGACATGAACTTGATCAACTATAACTATTGTAATTGATCTAGAGAATCCTTGACCTAATCTAAGATAATAATTGATTAGATTTAGTCAATTATCTAATTAAGTATATTTTTTAATCAATCCTAGATCTAACCTAATTAATGGACCTAATCTTCACTAATCCATTTAACCGAATGTGTTATGATTTGTATCTTAGGATCTTTAATTCACAATCCTAGATTCTAATCAAACAACTTCTTAATTCTTAATTATGTTTAGAACTGAGGGTTGGGGTTTGGCTTTTCAAATATGATTTTTATATTTATAAAATATTTTTACCACATGGTTTTTTCAATCAAGTTACATGTTTGATTCATAATCAATATGCAAGTAAGATAAGCATGAAACTACTTTAGATCTAATCTAAATAGGTTCATGTAATTGAAACAGTTTCAACTCCAATCAATCATAAATTATTCTAGATCAAATCAAATATATTTATAATAATTAAAATTATATTAAAATATTTTTAATCAAATCATAAAATTTTTTAGTTCTAATATAAAATTTTATGATCAATATTTTAGATCAACACGTACTAGGACAACTTCTCCACTGTAAGGAATAAACCTTACAGTAGGACAATCTTATAATCAGTCCATGCAATCTAAAATTTTTATTTTCAGATCTAATTTTTTTTAAAATCTAATAAATCATAAATAAAATTAGATAATATCTAACAAATTTATGATAAAAAATAGATCTACATGAATTAGGACAATCTCTCCACTATAAGGGGTAAACTTTACAACATGACAACTTTATAATCAGTTCATATGATCATAATTTTTATTTTTAGATTTAATAATCAGATTATAAATTAGATCTAATCTAAAAAATAATTTAAATATATAAAAATAATCATGTAATAATGAACTTAGGTCTTGATACCAATTGAAGGAACCAGATCTAGAGTTTCAGGGCTAGATCTTGAAACTTTTTCAAGATCAGACAGCAAAAGACTAAAATAAATCAAAATTTATTTTATAAAGATCAAAGAATCTCTAGATCTAAGATCCTATCATATAATTATAGTATGAGATTAAATTAAAAATTAAAAATATTAGAAAGAAGAATATGTTGATCATATCAATATGCATCTACATTACATCTAATACAGGTATGTAATAATAGATCAGATCCATATTACCTGTGCAAGTTAAATATTTTAACTTGCTGATCTGGGCTGAAGGATGAAGCTCCAAGTTGCACATGCATCCAATCTCTAAAAGATGTCCACACGAGTCTATGAATTTTGATCAGAAGTTCGATCTTCGAAAATCAACACAGTATGCTAGTACTGTACTGATCCTTCTTCGACGGTCGATTTTGTACTTTCTTCTTCAAGATTTAGACTCTTCAAAATATTAAAAGGAATAGAAAAGATTCTAAATCTGAGATAACTCTCAAACAAATCTCAAAGTTGGAAGAAAAGGAAAGAAGAAAACAACCCTAGAAGAAGACCCTCTTCTTCTTCTTTGTTCTCTCACTTAGATATCTAGATTGGTGTCTTTAGAACTCCCATATCCAAGATGAATATTTTCCTAATTTTCTCACACCCAAAAGATCTCTCAAATATCTAAAATTCACAAAAAATTTAGTTCAAAATTCTCTTTAAATAATGAGATATGGAAGAATCCTTGTCTAGGTCAAATACCTAGACAAGGAATGTCCAAATTGGGCAAGACAAGGGGTGCCCAACTCTTGGGCGCCCCCTCCTTTTTCTTTGGCGTGGACCACCTATTTTTGTTGCATAAAAAATCTCCTTTTCCACCAAAAATTCTAGGAGAAAATAGAAAGTGGGCGGCATCTTATGGGAGGAGTTTTGGTTTGTTAGGATTCTATCTCATAGAATCCAAGATCACAATAACTTGCCTTCTATTGACTTGGTCCATAATTTAATTCGATGTAAGAGAGAAGGAAAACAAGTAGGCATGCATGAAGACCTGAGAGAAAGGGTTTTCCATAAAAAAATCCTAAAAAATAGGCATGGAATGGGTGTGAGATTTCAAGTGGCGCAAGGAAAGATCGAAGTCCTAGTCTCACTAGGGCTTCTAATTTGACTTGGTCAAACATGTTTTTTAAAGTCAAATTAAATCAAAATTAATTGAACTCAATTAGAGTAAGTCTTGATCCAATTAAGAGCCTAATTAAATTAGAATAAATTAAATTTAATTCTGATTAAATTTTTTAATTAAATTAAAAAATTGGGTTGACCCAAGTCCTAGTTAAATTAGGACTAGTTCTTCCTTACACTTAGCTTATCCAATAAATCAATTGGACTTGATCTAATCAAGTTCAAACCAAATCTAATTAAATCAAATTTAATTAGACTTAATCTTAATCCTCTAGCTTAATAAAATTAAGCCAATTAGCAATCGAATTGCTAATCAATCCTCCTGTAATACTTACATTAGGTTAAACATCAATCATATTGATCATTTAACCTTAAAATAATTCTTAATCATTGATCAACCATCCGATCAGATTGTGAACTCTAATATGTATGACTCCATAGATCCAAACTTAAGTCGATAGTATAGAAATAAATTTCTATACCAGTCGATGTGACCATCTAATAATGATATCCGATGGCCTGATAGGTTGAATGTATAGAGCAAACATCCTTAGAATTCATATGGATATAGTTTTCATATAATTCATTCTCTTGATCAAAATGCTCGTAAGACACCTCAGAGTTCAACATCAATTCTGATCAGGTTGTCCACATTGTATTTCAAAATACCAAATCCATCTCATGGATTATTCTAGCCAAGATTTTGCTATATTGAAATAAAATGATATATCTTTCTCCAACTGTTGGAGTGGTCAATTCCATTTTGATCACATATCAACTTCGTAAGTACTTGATCGTGCCTAAAATTTTTTTATTACTAAATTAGAAATTCAGTTAGTTCGGTACCAAAGCACAGTGAGTTGCTTACAAGTCATCGAGATGATCTCAGTTCTAAGGGACACTTATACCTATATCGCATCAGAGACATTCTCGACAGCAGAATGCTCTAGAGTTGGTCATGTTCAATGATAATATATTCCTACATCTTATCTGTATGCCATACCAGTGTCTCCATACTCCTTGATTAAGAGGACAACCAACCTATATGGCATACAACAACCTTTGCTTGATAGACGCTGTCATCCTAATTAACAGCCTATCATTTGGTCATGAACAGTTTTAAAGATTAATCGATAAATCTTCTCTTTATCGAACCTAAATAGTCCTAAGAACTTCATCACAACAGTGAAATTCATTAGAAGATGAAAACTTATGATAAAAATATAAAAAATATATTTTATTAATTAATAAATTAATTATAATTATAATATAGCTCAATTATTAATAGACTGATGATTGGCTTTGGGACACTTTCCCAACAGTTGGTATATGAACCATTCGGATCAAAATGCATGATGATATTTTTAGAATATTATCTGATGTGCGGTATGTACTAGATTTGAGGAAGAATATGATTTTTTTGAGTACTCTTGATTCATATGATTTCAAATATTCTAATGAAGGTGGAGTTTTAGAGCTTTTAATGGTTGCTCTCATTATACTTAAAGGCAGATTGCCTCATGGCCTCTACTTACTTTAGAGTAGCATACTTGTTAATGCTGTATCAATTTTCTTGTTAGATTCAGATTCTGATGGTACCCTTTGTGGCATATGCATTTGGGTTATATGAGTTAGGCTAGTATGTCTATTTTGAGCAAACAAGATTTGTTGTATGGTCAGAAAATCAAAAGGCTTGACTTTTGTGAGGATTGTCTATAGAAAGCAATTTAGAGTCATGAAGTTCAGCATAGCCATCTATAAGATAAAAGGCATATTGGATTATATCCAATCTAATCTTTAGGGTCCTATACCTGTTCAGTCTGAAGGTAGTTCTCGATATTTATTAACTTCCATTGATGATTTTTTGGGAAGAGTTTGGGTATACTTTCTAAAATACAAGAATGAAGTCTTTCCTATTTTTAAGAAGTAGAAAATACTTATTGAAAAATAATCCAGCAAAGACAATTTTGGGTATGGATATTCACAAGGATCGATGCATAGGCAGATTGTTCTTGTCACAAAAAAATTATATTGTGAAGGTGCTTGAGTATTTTAGTATGCAGAATTATAAGTCAGTGAGTACTTCACTTGCAACACACTTCAAACTTTCAGCTATTTTGTCTCCATAGTTAGATGAGGAAGGGAAATACATGTCACACATTCTATATTTTAGTACAATTGGGAGTATCATGTATGCTTGTTTTGCACATATCTAGATATCTTACAAGCTATCAATGTCGTTAGTAGGTACATAGAGCATCTAGGAAAGGTCTAGGTCTAGGTAGGCTGTGAAATAGATTTTACATTATTTGAAGCACTAAATATATTGGTTTAGTATATGATTGGTTTAATATATTTGAGCTAGGCCCTTAAAGATATTGTTGGAGGAGATAGAAAGTAATTCACTATTTTGTATTACAATTTGATAAAATTCAAGCTAAGCTAGAGATTTGTTGAGCATGGCTTGAAATATTTGATATGACCAAATTCTAGACTTTGTTGGCTTGTTTAGATATTTTGGTCTTTTATTTTTTATTTTAGAATTTGATGGCTATATATATGTATTTTAGAATTCTTTCTGTTTTAGACTTTATTGGCCTGTCTTTCATTTTTTGAGCCACCGCATTTTTTTTGTACTCCATCTTTTGATATAGTGAAATTTCTTTCTATTTTCATCCACGAACGTAGGCCAAAAGCTGAACCATGTAAAATATTGTGTCCTATTTTTTTTACATGTAATTGTTTATTGTTATTTCAAACTTCGTACTAATTCACAAGTAATCTTGCAATATTCTATGCTTCGATTTTTTAATAAGATTCTTATTTTCGTATGGCAATAATAGTAGAATACTTTATAGACTTAGATACACCGTATCTTTTTCTCTTCCAAACAAGTGGTACGATGGTAGTGAAAGATATGTAAACCCACGCTACCATCATTATTCTCCTCTTTTAATCTCCTTTCTAGATTTATCTGATGCTAGCAGCATCACTATATATATATATATATATATATATATATATATATATATATATATATATATATATATATATATATATATATATATATATATATATAGTGAAAGATATGTAAACCCACGCTACCATCATTATTCTCCTCTTTTAATCTCCTTTCTAGATTTATCTGATGCTAGCAGCATCACTATATATTATATATATATATATATATATATATATATATATGCTTATTCCTTGATGGATAAAGGAGCAGCAACAACCTTGCGCATAAAATCTAATTTCACCGGTCGCAATTCAGCACTAATAAGACGGCATATTAGGTGCCCATTTGCAAACAATGCGGTTTAAGTAATTATAGCCATTCCCTTCAAAGTCCTGTGTAATTTGGGAACTGAAATAGACAATTATTGATCATATGCTTAGCTTACGGTAAACAGTTACCTCTGCCCCTTGTGTAATTCTTGTTTTCGAAAGTGACGTATGTTTGATGCCGGTCTCTATTAAATGCAGTTTTCACCTCCAGACTTCTCAGATTTGAGGTTCAAGCACTTAAATTTCAGTTTTTTTTTTTTTTTGGTAGACAAGCGCTTAAATATCAGTTGGTGCTGATAAATTTATCAGATAAAGTATGTAATTTGATGAATGGAACAATCAAACATGTGCAAGGTCACATTTTTCTTAATTCACATATCAATCATCAAAATCATGAGTCAATTAGTTAAAACTACTGCTGCAACCCACCCCAAAGACCTTCCCGTGGAACTTGTGTGCGCTGCACCATAGCAACAAGGGCAACCAGTCATTTTTTTCCAAAAAGCATGCTTTACCAGGAAAATAAATACTCAAATGAGAATCAAAAGAAAAGAAGGCAAAATAGAACTGCCACCAAGCAAAGTTCTATCAACAAGCATATTACTATAATAATCAGAATACATCTCTTTTACATTTACATTTACACTTCTCTTATAATGCTCCGCATTATAAGAGAAACCCAAACTAAGAGAGGGAAGATAAAGGTGCCTTGAAGTGAGAAGATATCAGAAGCCGCTGCATCCATTGTTTTTGAGAAAGAAAGAACTCGTGATCTAGCCGCCCAATTAGGGGTTCTGATCTGAATTTTGTGAACATATCCTCCTGCAAAGAGAGCGGCAGTTTCCTTCGGAGTTGTTAATGTTTCTTCAAGTATTTCAAAACTGTCAAAAGACGTGCCATCTATCAAAACAGATCCTGCCAACTTCTTAGGATGGAACCAGCACTCGCCCTACAAAAGGTGAATGTAAAGTAAGAAATGAAAAAGGAAAATTTAACATCAAAATTAGGAGCATACCCTGTCATGTGATTTTAGGCTATGAAACCGTATTATTATTATTATTACCATCACTATTACTATTATTATATTATTGTTCATCACAGTTCACAAATCGACAAGCCATATCCCATCCAAAAGAAGTCAGCTTCATGGATCATGGCATACTCATTAATTAAAGTAAGAGAAAGTTTAATGACCAGGTCTTATTCTGATGTCAGCCTGCTAAACTAATGCTGAATTTTGGCCAAGAAAACTTTGGGAAAGAGGGAGAAAGGCTTGCTATGATACTTAAAAGGGACAGAGTGCCACCTCTTTCGATCGAGCATTTTAAGATTGTCAATCCAAGGAGCCTATGACAACAGTATTCATTTGTCGATGCAAAAAAAGTGGTTTTAGACCCACCATGTTTTAGCCTATGACAACAGTATTCAGTCAGGAGTCATAACTTGAACATTTTTCACATAGCGAGGATCAACTCCATATATACCACAACACAGAACCTTTATAATGACCAAGCCTTAACCCACCAATTTAAAGTAGGCAATTTATCTAGAAGACACCATAAACATAACCATCCGGCCTGATCCCCCCAATTTGGGGTCAGCTTTTTGTATAGCGGAATGTGGATACTTAATGAAATTTATAAATCATTCAAGGTCGAATTTTTTTACACTCCACATCCAGAATCATCAAATAATAAGATCTCTTCTGGTAAATTTACCAGCATACGAGCATCATTTAGACAAGCATGCATGTTGTAGAGCCTCATGTTTAAACTATTTCGCTAAATGCAATTTCTCTAAAAATTTAACCTCTAATGTGGTCGATATGGCCATTTCAATGGCACAAGAACAGCAGTTTGACATACGCAGTTCAATTAGTTTCCATTTTTCACTTTCCATGCTTGACTGAAACTTTAAAAAATTTTGCATGTAATTTATAGGCACCATATTTACCTGTGCATTGTAGCTCTGCATTCCAAGAACAGGAGAGACAACACAAAAGGCAGTATTCTCCAGAGGATCTGATTTGATGCATCTCTGAACCAAATGGCCTCAAGAATCATAGGTCAAAAATCATGCATGGAAACTCCTCCTGGAATTCGATATATGGGATACCAAGCAGCTGAGAACCCGAGAAATAAGTATATACAAGTTTGATTAGTTCACAAGGTTCATAATCCTAATACATGTTAGACATTTCGAGCTTAGACTGGTTATAATACTGAAATGTAATCTTGCAAGCTACCAGCCATAGAACAAGGTGCTTGTAATTAAGAAAGAAGCAGGGTGGAGATCTTGCAGATTCATGTTCTCTAGCTTGGAGGGGTCACCAAATATGCAAGGATTGGCGGAACCAGTTTCCATGAGCTCCTCTACTCAGAAGTTGACCATAAAATAAATGGTTCAGGAAAATTGCCATATTTTCCACAATCAACGGCAACAATTTTTTTTTTTTTTTTTTTTTTTTGGTGAGGAATTAATGGCAACTTCAAAATGATTAAGGGATGATAAGAAGCATGCTTAAATTAAAACTAAACAAAGGTAAACCCCATTTCTCACTTTGCACAGAAAGGCTTGCACTGTTGTGGTGGTTCATGCTCAAAGTATTCGCATGCTACTTGTGAATCATCAGAGAAGGAGGATGCATACAGATAATTGTGAGGGTCATCTCTATCAAATGGCTTCATGTGCCTCTCTCTTGAAACAGAAAGATCTGAAACAAATGCTTGCCCTGCTAATTCAGGGCATGACAGATTTTGAGACGAGGAAGATGGTGAGGATCGCTGAGTTTCTCCCTTCTGTGACACACCCGAGCTTTTACTCCCAGGGCTGCCACAAATTGAAGAATGCCGTGAGCGGACAAGTAGCTGCACTGCCGAGAGATACACGACATTACTTTCCAATCCTTTGGAGTTCTGAAACTCTTGTTTTTATTTCCAAACCATAGTTCCCAGGTCTCTCATACCAACTCCAAACATCTCGTAACAAAAAAATCCATATTCTGGAATTTGCTAAAAGAATTTGGAATGGGCTGATCTCTAATGCTATCCTCATAGTGCTGCTGAATAGATGAAACGATGACTGGAGAAAGCAGAATGGATAAATTTTTCGAACTCGGCAATGGGGCTACCTGTTGCCAGCTGAACACATTCAGAAGCAATGTGGATTCTGTAAGTGGCATCTAAAGCTTGTATTGTCATAATATCTGAACCCACGTATGCAGGCAAGTTTTTTGAGCTAGCACCAGATGCTTTATAATCACCCTTTCCTTCCCACAGGGATTTCCCTTGTCTAACACTACTAAGACCATTAGTCGTGTCTTTGCTGACATCTACATCACTAGCTTCATCACAAACACTGACAATATCCGTTTTCTGATGGAATTCTATTTTCTTGTTACCACTAGCATCAGTAGTGTATTCATTTGGAGCATCAAGGAGTCTTTCTTTCCAATAGGAATCCACTTGTGTGTGCTAACTCTAGAAGAGATGCACTCCTTAGAATTATTGTCATAAGGAATTTCAAATTCAAGGCATGCAGGTGACTTACTTTCATTATCCAAAAAGCATGATAATCTCCACCTAATACATCTTCAGATGCTGGGACCTTTGTTGCAGCATGTGGTTGGATTTCATGCAAAAGCTTTTGATGACTTGACATCCTTGTCATTAGATGGATGAACTGGAAAAGAGTGAACACATTCAGATTAACGTGCTTCTTGAAAATCAAATTTATGATGGTGATTGCCATGGCTGCTCCTTTTCCCAGCTAAATTGCTCCTATGAAGTACAATCGTCCTTTGAATTTCTAAAGCCTCTCTACAGGTGCTATTTGACTTGGTCCGAGGCCTATATAAAATGGCTTATGGCTTTACCGAACCGAAATCCCCTTCTGCGATGGACGACATTCTCTTGCTTAAAAGGCCGGTTCGGTTTATCTTTCCACTTTTCCCAAGTCATGTTCCCCATAGAGCCATCTTCTCCTGATACGGACACATTTTGGCAACATCCAGGGGACTCAGCTCGTACTTGTCCACGAGTTCTGTGCCTTCCTTGATCACTGATCCCCAATTCTTTTGCTCTTTGTTGAAAACATTCCATTACCATAAGAAGATTGTGCACGGGGTAACAACCCATCTCCTGCAAAGGAATTGCGCTTCGGTAGAGAAATTGGGCCTGCTGCATCAGTATTTATGCAAATCTGATATTAATTAAATCTCTTCCTGCCGTGAGTCTGAATACTTCTAATATTCTTCCTGGTCTTTTGCCAAATAAAGTAAGCATTCTCCTTCCGGATATGCTTACGGTCATTTTACTGGCTTGGCAACCATGATGCATAAATCAGAGTGTAAGCATGCCTCTCATCATGTTCAGCATCTTGATTTGTTAGAATTGTGGGTTCATCACTTACTTTAAACTACTGGCTGGTGGACTTATTCTCCTTGATATTACCATTCTTCTCGGAGTCCTGCACATCCAATGGCATTTTTGCACTGCTGATGCAATGTCCAAAATGGTTTATTGACTTCGCTCTCTTATGGAGTGATTTGGTGTTCATCATGTTAAACAAAACTCGATGTAAATAAGGATTTTTGGTGAGTTTCCTTAGAAAATCCATGAAAATTGGAACTCTTAGGATCCATAGGGTTGAATTGCATATTTCCCACTTTTGAAAGACCCTTTAGATCCGATGTGCGATCACCATGGAGAGCACACAAAGAAATCCATCGTTTAAATTCTTTGATTGCAAGAATAAGATGAAAAGAAAGTATTAAAATTTTTTTAGATGTTCTCTCTTGGGAGTCTTTTTTACGTGAATTCTCTCTAAAAGAATAATTTTGACAATACGAGGGAGGGAGGAGAAACTACTTGATAGTTTCTTCTCTTCTCTAACTAATCCCTCTAATATTTCAATTTAGGTAATCTTGGTTGGGCCAGCCCATCATGGGTAGCCTAACGAGATCCAAAACTCAACATTTCTCATTCGCATATGATGGGCTTAATAAGACATAAGAATAACTCTCAATTTTCATTCAAATTCAATGTCATTCATACTCAGCAAATGAATCGTGTGACCCGCAAGTACACCTATACTTGGGAGCTCAATACTATGTACCTATTAGTGACAAACATAATGGCTACGATCCAAAAGAAAAAAATGATAGTTAGAATAATTGTATCTCGTTGGGCCTTAGATATATTTTGTTACATTAGATAAAGCATATCCAATCCCTCTAAGATTACGCTTAACTTTCTTTTCCTTGCCACATATCCATAATTATGTTTAAGCCATATAAAGGCGACATCATTGGTCAATCGTTAAAGACGTGGTAAATATGATCACTAATGGTCTTCTTTTCATACCGGTGCATCTTAGTCTCACAATAATTGCTTTCCTAAACATCCCACCAGGCTAAATTATTTTATCACCATTGGAAACAAGCTAAAGTAGCAAATATTGGCCCGCCACTTTGAAAACATTGTTGAAAGTCACATAGGACACTAATCGAGACTAGTTTTAAATATCATGTCTCAAAAAGAAACTCATATAGTCAGGACGCAGGGATTACTATATCTAATTACTCACTTCCTATATGAGTCGAACCAAGTACATGTAGTATGAATTACATGCTATGATAGTTTCTCTGAAAGAGCGTACATCCATCTACTAATCATTACCACCATACAAATCTTGATCCAGCTGCAACTTCATATTACACATTCATATGCAACTAGTTCGAGTTCTTTGTTAGCTCACCATCAATAGCACCCAATCAAGTACTCGCATCTGGTGTAGGCTGACATGATTGTGGGACTATCATATTTGATCCATGAACTGTATATATATTAAATGTATATATCATCTTAACTCAAGCCAAGACGACACTTATAATCCAAAAGATAATTTTGTATATCTTAACTTGTTCTTTCAGTGTCAAACAAATATATTGGTAATGTCACGTTCACAATGTCTAATATTATAGTGTCTCATCTCAATTCGCTCTCCCAGCATCTAAGGTGGTCGCTTCTGTGAGAAAGCTGACCTATACTGAATGACGTACTTTTTATGTATGTGTGTCTATGCTAGTTTTATAAGATTCATTCAATCATAAAATAAAAACTAATTTTGAATAAATGTTAATTCATTGATAACAAAACATCGTACATTAAATTCATAATGATCCTTAATAATACAATTTTCCACTAAACTCTATACAATCCCAGAGACTTAACATAAGATAAGAATACATCTCTATGAATAGGTTAAGTAAAACGGTCCGCAATCATCGAATGCATAAAAATATATTTAGAACCATGTCCTTCTATGCTATTATATCTCTAACAAAATTATTTTTAGTATCAATATATTTCGTCCTGCCATAATACTTAGGATCCTTCACATATGCAATGATAGCTTGGCTATCACAATGAATTGTCATGGGTTCTGCAGCACCGCCTATAACACCAAGACTTTGTATAAATCTTCTAAACCAAATTGCCTCCTGCACTGTAGATGAACAAACAATGAACTCAACCTCCATCATAGACAAGGCTATATATGTTTGTTTCTAACTACTCTAAGAGATAGCACTATTATGAAGCAAGAACATATATCCTGAAGTTGATTTGCGTTCATCTAGATCTTCTGCCCAATCAGCATCAAAATAATCGCTTAAGTGCAAATCATTTTTCTAATAGCATAAGGAGTAATCTTCAACGCCCTTGACATATCTTGGGATCCTTTTAACCACCTTTCAATGCAACTTTTCAAGATTGGCTTGATAGGGGCTCACCAATCTGACAACATAGCAAATATCGGGCCATGTACACATCACGACCAACAATACTTGAGTAAGGAACATTAGCCATTTCTTTCTTCTCTTCAGACATCCACCATTCAAGTGCTTTGAATACAAAAATAGATGAAAAGAAAGTATTTAAAAATTTGTTAGATGTTCTCACTTGAGAGTCTTTTTCATGTGAATTCTCTT
Organism: Cocos nucifera; assembly: GCA_006176705.1. NCBI lineage: Eukaryota > Viridiplantae > Streptophyta > Magnoliopsida > Arecales > Arecaceae > Cocos > Cocos nucifera. Next base: position 119,680 of record QRFJ01000130.1, read on the forward strand.
TTAAAAGAAAAATTCTGACAATATAAGAGAGGGAGAAGGAAAAACTACCCAGTAGTTTCTTCTCTCCTCTAACCAATCCCTTTAATATTTGAATTTAGATGATCTTGGTTGAGCTAACCCATCCTGGGCGGCCCAACTAGATCCAAAACCCAACACATTAATCCATAGTATCACTACAGTATGCATTGAGTTTATTGTAACTTGTTTTTGATCTCCTTTTTCCAAAAATTGCTGCATTTGACCTATTTTCACAGGCCTCCGTGCTTCTGCAGCCAGCATCCTCAGGTGGTATTTAGCTTCTAATGACATAGGTATATTGGCAATGTGCATTACTGGATAATTCTGGTTCACGGTCGACTGCATCCTCCAAGCATGAATCCATGTCTTCCCAGCCTGCAGACGATATAACTACAGAACCTAGAAAACATGCCTCCTTATTGCACTTTCTTACAAACTCTGTGGTATTGATATCGTCAACTTTACAAAAGCCTGAGGTAGAATCCTGCAAAACAACAATCTCTCAAATTCCCTATGGCTTCTAGATAAACATTCAATTCATAAATATTTAAAATATGCAGTGATCATTCTGGGCCAAGATCAGATTGTGAACATGCATTATCACATTTGGCAGCAACCTCATTGTGAACATAGCAACCAATTACCTCTGTAGATGATTGAGAACATAGACCCCGCATTTTGTTTGTCGCATTCACTTGGTCCTTTCAAAGAAACTCCTTTTGGGACCAATTATAGTGGTAGTAGAAGTCAGACTGGCTGAATCAGTTTCTGAAGCAATGTTACTCTCAAATCACTTTTTGTTCAACTTCCCCTTCTTTTTCTTTGAGGTTCTTTTCTCATCCATATTTGATGAATTTGATGCTAAGCCAACTGATCTATTCCCATCACAGGAATGTCTAGAGAGTTCAGCCAGATCATCTGAACACTGCTTGCAGGATCCAATATCTATCATGTTTTCTGGGGATTTGACACCTCACGAAGCTTCTTGTATTGCATTTGCCAAAGGTCTGGACATATCACCAACAGAAGAACATTTAGTCCTCAAGTCGTTGCATTTGAGGATTTCTGTTGTTCAGTCAGTTGAAAAAGTGAAGCTGGAAGCACCAACCCAAGAATGTTCATTTTTTTATATGGCTCCAGAAGTGGTTTGGGCTATGATCCAAATACCAGATCCTTAAGTAGAAAAACAGGAGAAAAACTATCATATCATAAAAGATTGTACAGTACCAGTGTGAAAATTACATCTGAAATAGTGATATGAAAAAACATAAATAAATGGATAGGAGTATAAATTATAGACAAAGATGACATATCATAAGGTAAGAAGTCATGGCCATCATATAACATAAAATATTATATATCTGCAGAATATACTACTAAAACCAGGTATGCAGTCAGTATCCTGGCAACAATTGTATCATAATCAATAGAGACACATTAGGAAGATTATCATGGAACTCCTAATTAAGGAACATTATCATATTGCCTAAAGCTTACACGATAGAATCTCAATATCCTCTAGGAGAAGGTGACTTCCCAAGTAGGGTGAGTACCCAGATTTTTCAGTCTGAAAACCTTAGTTTCAACACTTTGTTTTAAGGTTCTTCAAATACACAGGCTACAGGTAGTGCAAGAATCAGTCTGCCAGTTATGGGAGAACAGCACCCCGACTCCTAGAATAGACAGTTAGACACACACCTTCTTTTGATGGTGACTAATATGCAACCACCACTACCATGCATGTATAGAAAACAGATAAACATAAAAGCATGGCATATTGGCACAAAGGAGATGATACTTGAATATATGTATGAGTTTAATAGAATATTCATCACTCCTCATCAGTCAAAAATTGAAGAATTGTTGAAGAAGGTACAAGGATAATTTTCAGGTTAATCGACCTTTGATCGAGACTAAACTTTTGGGTTGAGAGAGGGTTGAATTTTTTACTCTGGAAAATTAAGAAGCTATGATTTCTACACACTAGCCAACCGCACCAGCAGCACCACCATTAGTTCTGCATGGCACCTTTAATCATTTCAATCAGTACATATCAAACTGATTGTATAATCTAGGCATCCAGAGAACTTACTTTTATCCACCAGATAAAGTTATATCCGACTCAATCAATTTCTGAACTTGGGATCCACCGAAAGAGAACTCATATCTGACAATTAGCTGCAGTCCTTTATGTTAGTAGGCAAATATTAGAATGGAGCCTCTGTAAGTAGAAGTTGATAAGATTAGTGAATCACTGATTTTTGTGCCACATATTTGCTTAGTTAAATCTCTTGTAATTGGCCAAGTCATTTTAAATTTGCTACAATACAAACTGTTAAGCTACACATATAATACCATGGACTTGGTTAAACTAATGATATAGTTTTTCTTTGACCGTAAAAAGTCTTTTTAAGATGAGCGATAACATACCTAGGACCCCTTTAACCTGAATCAATGATTTCAAAGCTAATAAATTCAAGATGCTCTTCTGAAAAAGGGAAAAAGAAAAAGAAGAGTAGAAGAGAGAAAAACATAACTCTATCTCAGCTGTTGCACGCAATATCCAAGAGAATTCCCCTTGGAAGAATAAAGGGACATTCTTATGCACTATCTCAGAAATATTCAGATATTGTATTTTTAGTATAAATAAAAGAATATTTACAATGGAAAAGCTGAGTCCCAGTTGGCCAATGAAGTTCTAGATGTTCATCATAGGGTTTGCAACAAAAAATTCCATTTGCACTGCCACCATTGAACTCAATCTCATGACCTCTACTCTTACTCCAAGAACGAGAATACTTTCATACATATAACTCATCAAATCTAGTTGTGTCCCCATTCAAAGGTAGAATGCTAAAATTTATACTTTTGCACCAAATGCAACCTGAAGGGGGCATTGCTTGTGCAATGGTAAAAGGCTTAGCTTACAAGTACTTTGTGCAAAAGCCCTGTTCCTTTTCTTTTCTTCCAAATATAACTCGAAAACAAGAACCGTCAACTCCTCCAGGCAAACCTACGGATAACTATTCTGCCTGAAAGAACCTTATCATGCCCAAATCTCATCATCGTGCAAACCACTAAGATCAAAACTTCACCGACGTCGCTAAGCTCCATGTGATGCCAAGAACCCTCAAAAAACGAACTTTTAGCCTCATCACGTTTATATTTCTCTCTTAGAAATGAACCAGTTTCAAACGTAAAGAGTAATTTCTAACACTCGTTCATATTTTCAATTGAAGCCCTTCCAAACTAGCAAATCTATATAAGGATCTCAAATTCTTCATGAAATGCAAAATTCTATCACACAATCCATCTCAATGTTCAGGCATCAGGTCAAGAAACACCCGATCAAGATTTCTCATCATTCAACCCCAAACCAAGCGGCATTTCAAGAAACTTCGATGAGAATTCATCAGAAGAAGAGATAAACTAATCATGAAACACGAAATCTTAAAAAATGAGAAAATAATTCAAGAAATGAAATTAAATAATCTATTAAATCGAGTACCCTTTCGGTTCCCCATCCATAGATCAGAGAGGAATCCAATCCGAGAAAGAGAGGGAGAGTGAGAGGGTGGGGAAATGAGGAATGGATTTGGAGTATTAAATACGTACGGGAAGGATTTCCCTATTTCTTATTTTATTCTCAGTTTCTTTTTTAATATTTTTTTTAACGTTTCGGGGTAGCGATTTTCCTGCACGCCCGTTGAAGAATTAGAAAACCATTGAAACAATCAATTATCCGAGCCATCCGATTGGCAACCTTCTAACATAACCCAGATTTTTTACTATTATATATATATATATCCTTCTTATTGATGCTGAAAATAGTTTGCTCTGGAAGTGGAGCAGACGGTTTCTCTCAGAAGATGCTGGAGTGACTTGCAAAACAAAGTTCGAACTAGAGGGTTTGACTTCGACGATGATTCTCCTACGCTCAAGTCAGTAAAAAATGATCAAGCAACAACGAATTTTTAAAAAAAATTTTTTTTGCTTACCTGGACTCTCGAAATTTATGATATTTGTAGAAAAGCTCTATGCGATTGCTACGCCATTCCATTAATTTTGGACTGCTAATGTTATCGTGGCGAGATTTCTGGGTTCCCTTCAAATGGGAAGGTCGTTATCAGTACGATCAGAATGCTTTATTTATCATCGATAGTTTAGGACGAGTGAAGAATAATTTGTTCGTGGTTGGATTACAGCTATGTTGCCATTAATCTATAAGATGAATCATCTATCTGAGGCAATTTACAAGTTACGAATGTCATCCGAGGTATTCATCAAAAAGAACAGGTTGGGTCAGCTACTGAAGATTTGACATCAGTTCAAAGGATATTATGGTAATTCTGTTGACCCTTGGGTGTTCGTCGATAGGAACTGAACTGAGATGTTTCCTAAGTAAATCAGGCGATCTAAAGTGTTTACATTACCATCGTAACACTACCTCCCTAGTATTGAGCCTGAGAATTAGGCGAAAGGACTATTCTTGGACAATGCCTCAGATCGGATGATCTGCTCCTTTATTCATAGTTGCATTCTAATATTTAATTGTTAATAACGTCATCCCTTGAGGGGTGAGGGTAGCTACAGTCAGAGAGTCCATCTATCTGCCAATTTATTAGGAAAAGACAATTTAGAATGGGTGTTCGTTTGTCTTCACCTTCCTCTTTTTAAATACATATAGAGGGTGAGCGAGAGGGGAAAGACATTTCTGAATACGAAATCCTCTATCTCACACATCCCTACTTTCAGAGTTATCTCGCTAGGCTTTTAGGGCTAGATGGATCCTTTGATGATGGAGACGCTAAAACGGTAATCGACTCAAAGGCTGTGGGCTAAGATTTCATCTGCCTAGCTCCAAGCTTCTAGTAGCTCTTCTGTTGAAGTCCCGGATGTCACTGCCTTAACAGCTTCTCTTCTTGTCTCGAATGATATAGAAAGAGACGAGATCTCGTTAATGAGTAACTCACAGGATCCAATAGGTGATGATGATAAGGTCGAGCCAGGGGATCCGACGAGGGAAGACGTAGAGGTGGTGGCAGAATCAATGACGGAAACTTTCATAAAGATTGTCCCTACTACCTCCCTAGTGTATGTACCATGGAGATAGGGGCAAATCTCTCCGAAGGGACAAAAGAAGTTGTACAGGCAGCCAGTTCTCTTAGCTTGGCCAAAGCGGTTGAGATTGTCAAACTATAAAAGGCAAAAATTCCTGCTTCCAATGCCCCTCCAATAGAGGCTCAGGCGGAGATGGCACTATTAACTCCTCTCTCTTTTCCTACTATAAACAACCTGGGAGTCGTCGCTGATTTTCTAAGGAGGCAGCTACTCCTGTGGATAGATTAGCCTTGGAGGGAGAAGATATTCATCATTAAGTAGCAGGTGCCTTTAAATCCTTGGCTTCAATTAGCCATTATTTGGTGAATTTTGCTGGGGCCGCTTTCACGTTTTCGCCTTTAGAACTCATGAAGGTGAGAGGGGAGCTCGAGAAATTCAAATATTATTTTAAGTAGGAGAAGGCTACCAATGCCGATCTAATTAGGAAAATTGACTACTCTGAGAAAGCTCTTTCTAAAGCTCAAGAAGTAATTAATCAACGAGACGATGAGTTAAATAGAGCTCACCGTAGGATTGAGGTCCTTGAGAAGCAAAGATCCAAAGTTGACTGAGATTATCGTCGAGTACACAACATTGTCAGACGCTTGAAAAGGACACTCACGGAGAGGAATAAATCTTCATCAAAAACTCTTCTCCCTCAAGAGTCCGATAGCCGACCAAGTAAGAGGCCTAGGTCTTCTAGCAGGGATCACTGCGTAGGAGAGGCATCATGGAGGTCTCAAATCTCCTCATCCAGAGGAGGACCCATGACCCAAGAACCTTTAGCTGAAGCTCAGGCAACGAGCAATTCACTTAAGCAGTTGATGAAGGTCGGAACCGACTTCATCATCAAGGCTTGTAAGATAGGCTTTTATGCAGGCTTTAACGAATGTAAGGAAATGGCCTTGCCTCATCTCTCTAAGGGTATTGTTGAGCTTCTGCATACAGATCGATCAGATGTCAACTTGCAATCCATGATTTGTGTTTGCCTTGGCGAGTTCACAAATGCTTCTGACGTTGCCACCAGAAAGGATAAGCTGGATCCAAATATGTAGAAAAATAGATTTGGAAGCGGAAGAATTTTTTCGAGGCGGATCGTCAAGGAGTTTCTGACGGTATCCTTGTATATATATATATATATATATATATTTGTAAATCATGTTTGGTATGAAAGATTTATAAAAAAAAAATTTTTTTCGTCGAGGTGAAATCATCCTTTTCCTTTCTTCTCTAAGCTATCCGGCTCATTTTTCAGCCTAGGTTGCAGATCTTATCATTTTCGGCATGTTCATTGAACAATTCGTGAGAGATCGAAAGGAGTTGGACTGAAACCACCATTCACATACTGATTACAATGCCACGTTCTCACACGTCACTTCATAAGTAGAGCAGAGTACGATTATGGCCATCCATATCGATTTATCATATCAATAATGGAGGCTGTGCCTAATCACTGGTTGCCATGCATCCTCATTGCATCAATCCCCACCGTATGCATTTAACACTCTGAGAAGATGAATCATTCAAATTTTTGCTGATTCTATATAAGGCCTAGATCAAAATAAAAAGCTAGGCTTTGTCACTTCCTTCTTGCTACAAGTTTTTCGTCCGTTCACCTTTTTTATTGTGAAAGATGGCTCACTCCGAAGATTTTGAATTTACTCCCTTGACTTTCCGATCTGAGATGATGGAGGAGGATTTAATATCAATCCATAACCAGTTTAACTTTTCTCTAGAATTCCAGCTCGAAGTTCCAAAGCCAGAAGAATAAGTTTGTAGTCCCCCTCCTGGTCGAATTAGAGTGTATGAGGAATATTTTCGGGTTGGGACGAGGTTCTCTCTTCATTTTTTTTCATCGCTCTTTTTCATTATCTAGAAATATCGTTCTATTCTATGGTGCCGAACTCATGATGCCATATTTACGATTTTATTGTGGCATATCTTTTAGCCGGGGTAGAGCCAACTATTACGCTATTCCATTATTATTTCAAGATTAAGAGGCATCCTATTGCCCACGGTTAGTGGTACGTGATCCCCCGGGTTAGGAAAGGTGTTCTCTTACTGATCCAGGAGCTCCTTCCATCGTTCATGGTTGGAATATCCGATTTCTATATGTTTTTCGTACTTTAGGAGAAGATTGGGGTTTCCTCGATTGGGAGGAGCCGTAAGAAAACTTGTTGATCCACCGCTTGGTCCACGTTTGAAACAAGATCTGGATATCATGCATGGTTTCAAGATCCCAGAAATAAGAGAGTTTCTCTCTGAACAGATCCTGTTCAATGTTGGAATTAACCAATTTAACTCTATGGGTATGTATTTGCTTTTCGTGTTGACAAATCTTTCAAGCTTCAAATCCGATATCAATCGACTAATGGTTTGGATTTCAGGGAATGATTAGGGTCCACTTAAGGTCTTGGTTCCGAAGGGTCATTGAAAAAGAAGGATAGATACAGCCAGTGGGAGATCGGCTTGTGTTCAAGATGAACCTCTTTCGATGCTGCAATCTTCTGAAGCCGAAGAGTCTGATCTTCTTAACCTCGAGGACTTTCAGATTATGTAGGTTCCGCACGATTCGGAGCCTTCGGTCTTCGAGGATAATAATGAGGCCTTTGTCGAATGTCTGTTCAGCGAGGTCATTCTAAATTTTTCGGCTCCTAAAGTCTCTGACCGTTTCACAAAAAAGAAGGCATCCATGGGAGCTAGAGTCAATGAGACAGTGACGATTGGAACACTGCCTGCCAAGACCACCCAAGCTTCGAGAGCTCGATCGGCTATCACTTTGAAGGCTCCACTGGATGAACCATGGGTTTTCGAGGATGTTGGCACTTTTGGAACCACGCCAACTGAGGTTAACTATGAGGGTTCGTCTATAAACGACTATAAGTTGGCATGCGAGATGTTTTCAATTTTTCTTTTTCTTACTGACGCGTCCAAACTATTGCTTGGACCTCTAAAGACAAGGAGGCAGAAAGCTTTGGACTATTTTGTTCGGATGAGTCGATGGCACCGACTATGTTCTTCTATTTTCATTTCTTTGCTTTAAGGCTTATTTCTTACAAACTTCATGAAACACTTCAATAGTTTGCCCACTATCTAAATGGGTTCATAGAGAACACTATTGATCTTTCGGATAGGATAGTGAGATTCGAGATCGAGACCACAATACTCAAGAAACTAAGGATCAACTATCAAAAGCAGTTGGAGAGATCTCTGATAGAGCCAAAGCTACCAAAAAGAAGGTCCAGAATGTCGAGGTGGCATTGAAGAAATCTGTAGAAGAAAACGTCCAGCTGCTTGACATCAATAAGGTTTTAGAGGTTGAGATTGAGGAATTGAGAGCTCAAGTCACCAAAGCTGAAGCATCCAAGGCAGAGGCTCTACTCCTAGCAAAAATAGTGAGAGAGAAGGCCCCGAGGGCTATTGACGATTTTTGAACGTTCAAAGAATTTAGGGAGGAAAAAGTCTCATTTGCATTGGATGCATATGATGAAGGAAAGCGCATCGTTTGCGAGGAGGTAGCCTCAAAATATCCGGGATTAGACCTGAGCTTCTTAGATGTGCTCTCGATGGACGATATGTTTTGAATTTTCTATTCACTTAAGCTCATCAGAAATCTCTATAAAAAGAATGATATAAATAAAATTTCTCTTTTTGTTTCGTTCTTTTTATTTTGCTTTGATCTATGGAATTGCTTCCTTGGCTCGAGGGATTTTATGCTTTGTATTTTTTATTCAAATATCCATGAGCTGATCTTCTCGCTTTTCGTGCATACATTTAATGAAGTGTACCCATTATTCCTGCATGTCATTGAATGTGCACGATTTTAGAAGCATTGTAACCATAAGTTTTGCTCGAAATCTGATACTTAGTCGTGGAGCGGCAGAGATGTCCAACCCCCGACTTACATGTCGCATGATTTGATGTTTGTAATTATGATAAACTCGCTTATTTATAGTGGCATCTTGCTTGCCAATTTTTTCATCTATGACGTTTTGCATCGCCCTGCGAAATATCTCTAAGTTGGTTTCATCTCCCAAAGAAGGACGAAAATTATTTTCTTCTTGATGGCAACATCCATCTAACTGAAGGGGTGGACGAGCTTGGTTGTCTTTGGTCAATTCAAAGGTACCAATGATAGATGTTTCATCATCAGGGCACCTTCATTCTCGATCTTGAGATCTTTATCATCCCAATTTACCTATAGGGGATGGTTCTTCACTCGGCCTTGAGAGCTTTGTCATGATTCCCTTAAAGGAAAGGATTTCATGTCTTTTTCAAAGGGGCAGGAGATTGTGCCACCCTTATAGGGGAGTAGGAAGAAGTTAAGCCACCACTGAGGACGTCTGAAGTTTGCATCTTATGCCTCGAAGGCTTCCTCAACCATTGTATCCTTAGTAATTATGGTTCTTGGGACATCAATGGGATACTTTGATGCATTTCAGGAGTGCTTTCTCTGAATTATCTATCATACATCTGCATTCGATGGAGGGCTCTTTATTTTGAAGTTGTGCAGAGTTGGCCTTCAAGTGAATACTGCCTCAACTTCAATGAGATTTTCATCATTGCTTTTGGCTTGCAGCTCTGCTAGTGGCACTTGAGCTGGTGCCACCTCCACCATGAGGAGGAGCGCGTATATGAGTAGATGGAAGACCTTCTGATTTCAGGTTATGAAGAGTTTGACTCCATGCGAACCTGATTTCAACCTCGATGAAATTTTCATCACCTTGGATTTCGCACCCCCCTCGACCTAGGTATCTTTTATAGGATCCCAAAGCCTCGAGGCTACAGAGGGACAAATTCCATATGTCAATGACTTCAGCTCCTTCGGGCTTTCCGATCGTATTTCTTTATGTTGGATAGAGTCTTAACTTCGTAACTTTAATTATAGCTTTATCGTAGAACGTTTACTCTTATTTTTGTAAAAGCAATAAGATTATTGCTCTTATAAAAATTTTACTTGCGTGAAATAAAATACTTTTTGCCTCCATTCCATCATATTTTGTTATAATTTAGTACTCCTCTTATGTTATCTCGATCAAAGAATTTTCACTAGAACGATTTCGATCTGAGAAACTTGCTATTAATTATCCATGGATCATCCCAAACGAAGAAATTTTTTAATTGAAGCAATTCCAATTTGAGAAACTTACTGTGAATTATCCTGATCAAAAAAATTTCTAGTCGAAGCGATTCCAATCTGAGAAACTCGTTGTGAACTATCCCGATCAAAAAGATTTTTTTAGTCGAAGCGGTTTCGATTTGAGAAACTTGCTATAAATTATTTCGATCAAAGAGATTTTTTTAGTCGAAGTAGTTCTGATCTGACGAACTCGCTGTGAATTATCCCGACCAAAAAAAATTTTTTAGTAGAAGTAGTTCCGATCTGAGGAACTCGCTATGAATTATTTTGATCAAAGAGATTATTTTAGTCGAAGTGGTTTCGATCTGAAAAACTCGCTATGAATTATCTCGATCAAAAAAATTTTTTTTAGTGAAAGCTATTTCGATTTGAGAAACTCACTATGAATTATCTCGATCCAAGAGATTTTTTTAGTAAAAGCGATTCCAAACTGAGGAATTCGCTATGAATTATCTCGATCAAATAGAATTTTTTAGTCGAAGTGGTTCCGATTTAAGAAACTCGCTATAAATTATCCCCATCAAAGAGATTTTTTTAGTTGAAGCAGTTTCGATCTGAGAAACTCGCTGTGAATTATCCTGATCAAAGAAATTTTTTAGTTGAAGCGGTTCCGATCTGAGGAACTCACTATGAATTATCTCAATCAAAGAAATTTTTTAGTCGAAGCAGTTTCGATCTGAGAAACTCGTTGTGAATTATTTCAATCAAAAAGATATTTTTAGTCGAAGTGGTTTCGATCTGAGAAACTTGCTGTGAATTATTCCGATCCAATAAATTTTTTAGTTGACTTCATTTTTAGTCTGTTGGCTGCGCATACATCCATTAACAAAAGTAAGAGAGCAAACTTGAAAATTCATTCATTTATTTATTTTATTGATAATACATACAAAGATTGGCTGAATTTCATGGCTTGGAGAGTGGGGTCCCATTAAGTTGTTATAGCTGATAAGTTTTCGATCATATTACTTCATGGACCTGGTAGGGATCTTTCCAATTGGGTGAGAGCTTTTCTTATTCAGTTGGCTTGAAAATTTCAGCTCTTCGAAGGACAAGATCGTCGGCTCAGAACTTTTTGGCTTTGACTTTGGTATTGTAATATCTTGTCACCTTCTGTCGATATGCGGCCATTCTCACCGCAGCTCGCTCCATGATCTCCTCAATTAAATCGAGGTTGGCCCTGAGCCAAATGAAATTAGTGTCCTCATTATATTCTTCAACTCTGATGGTAGGAAGCCCGAATTCTATGGGTATAACTGCTTCTATGCCAAACGTCAAATTGAAAGGCATTTCACCTGTCAGAATTCTCTAGATTGCTCAATAGGCCCATGCAACATGGTAGAGTTCTTCAACCTAGGATCCTCCAATCTGATCTAGTCTGGCTTTGAGGTCTTAAAGGAGGATTCTGTTGGTGACTTCTACTTCTTCATTTGCTTGTGGATGGCCTACGGAAGTAAAACGTTGCTCGATCTTATGGTCTTCGTAGAATTCTTTAAGCTAGAAACCACTGAACTGCCTTCCATTAACTGAGATCAATATTTTAGGTAGTCCATAATGGTAGATGATCGATTTTTAGATGAAATCTTAAATCTTTGTTTCTATAATTTGGGCCAACGGCTCAGCTTCTATCCACTTTGTGAAGTAGTCGATTGCCACTAATAGAAATTTCGCTGGGCTGAACTCGAGAAAATAGGTCTAAGATGTTCAATCCCCATTAGGCAAATGGTCAGGATGATTCAATAGGAGTCAGAAGAGCTGTGGGCTGGCGTTGAATTCGATCATTATGTTGGCATTGCTCATATCTTTTGATGAAATTTTGAATATCCTCCTATCTTGTCGGCCAATAGTATCATTGTCGAAGGATCTTATAAGATAAGGACCGACCTCCTAGGTGATTCTCATAGATTCTTTCATGAACCTATCGCATTGCATAATCAATTTCTGAGGAACATAGGCATCTCAGGAGAGGTAGAGAAAAAGATTGCTTGTATAGATCATTATCGAGTAACACATATCTAGCGATTTGATTCCTAATTTTTTGACCTTCTTTTCGATCTGGTGGCATTTCTTCTATTTTTTAGTATTTTAAGATGGGATCCATCCAGCTAGGTTCTTCGTTGATCTGCTGAACAGTGGCGGGCTTTTCCAAGCTCAGGACTTTCAAGATCTCAAAGTAGGTCTTTTTACTCAGGTCGGTAGGCAGCAAGGATGCGAGCTTTGATAAAGCATCAGCCTTGACATTTTGTATCCTGGGGACCTGCTGGATGTCAAAAGATCTAAAGCATAAGGTCAAGTCTTTTACCTTTTGAAGGTATTTTTTCATGTTTTCTTTTTGAGCCTCATATTCTTCTTTTATCTGCCCCACCACTAGCTGAGAGTCACTGAATACCTTCAGACATTGGGCCTTGGTTTGCTGAGCGATTTTCAACCCAACAATAAGGACTTCGTATTCCACCTCATTATTAGTAGTTGAGAACTTGAAGCAGAAAGCGTACGCTGCCATGTCTCTTTTCGGACTGGATAGAATGAGCCCAGCACCTGATCCTATTGAGTTTGAAGAGCCATCGATGTGTAGGGTCCATACTTTGTAGGGATTCAATCTCAGGTTTTTGTCACTCTCCGAGCTCATGAAGTCTTCAGGTCTGCTCACGAGGTTTTCTTCCAAGGATTTCTCATCTGGTACAGTATATTCGAGGATGAAATCAATCAGAATTTGAGCTTTAATAGATGGCCTTAGCCGATATCGAATGTCCAATTCTGAGAGCTCCAATGTCCACTTTTCTATCCAATCTAAAGAATCTGGTTAGTGTAGACCATCTTCAAAGGCTGATCCATGAGTACTATTATGGTGGAAGCCTGAAAATAGGGTTGAAGCTTCCTTGCAGCGACAATGAGTGCGAAGACCAATTTTTTCAATTTAGCATATATGGTTTCCACATCATAGAGGACCTTGCTAATGTAGTATATAGACTTTTTAACTCATCCCTCTTCTCGAATGAGAACCGCACTGATCACCGTCGATGAAATAGCTAGGTAAAGAAGGAGCTCTTCATTCAATAATGGTTTAGTGAGCAGGGGTGAAGAGCTGAGATATTTTTTCAACTCTTTAATAGTTTTTGGCTGTGACATTTCTAGGATCGTCTTGATCTTCTCAGAATTTACTTCAATTCCTTGATGGGAGATCATAAAATTGAGGAACTTGTCGACGGTGACTTCGAAGGTGCACTTCGTAGGATTTAGTTTCATTTGATATCGTCGAAGCATGTCCAAAGCCTCATGGAGGTCTTGCACATGATCAGATATTGCTCTGCTCTTAACCAACATGTCATCAACATAGACCTCCATATTTCTGTCGATTTGATCTTTAAAAATTTTGCTGACCAGCCTTTGATATGTGGCTTCTATATTTTTAAGCCTGAAGGGCATCATCCTGCAATAATAAAGCCCATGGTCAGTTACAAAAGTTGTTTTCTCCTCATCTTTTGGGGTCATCTAGATTTAGTTATAACCGGAGAAAGCATCCATGAAGCTGAGAAGCTCATGCCCAGAATTGGAATCGACCAACTGGTCGATCCAAGGTAATAGATAACTATCTTTAGGGCAGGCATTATTTAGATCAGTGAAGTCAATATACATACGCCACTTTCCATTTGCCTGCTTTACCAAAATAATGTTTGCCAGCCAGTCGGGGTATATTGCCTCTCTAATCAAACCAGCCTTCATCAGTTTGTCCAGCTCCTCGGCGATCGCTTTTTGGCGTTCAGGAGCAAAGCTTCGCTTTTTTTTTTTACTTAATTGGATGATAGATCGGATCTACTCTTAGATGATGGGCCATCACCTCCGAGTCGATCCCAAGCATATCAACAGCCGACCAAGCAAAAAGATCTACATTTGCCTGCAAAAGATCAATCAACTGGTATTTTGTTACCTGATCAAGACATGATCCGATCTTCATAGTTTGATAGGGGTTCTCCTTCCTTAGTGAGATCTCTTGGAGATCATGAAATGGTTGGATCTGATTTTTTGCTAGATCATCTCGTGCATCAAGCCCTATCGGGAGCTCGGGTTGATTTTCCACCAGATTTTTTGTCTGGACCTTGGTAGCAAGACATTGTCTAGCAACAGTCTGGTTTCTCCGAATCTTCCCCACTCCGTGTATTATTGAAAATTTAACCAAGAGGTGGTAGTTGAATATAATAGCCTTAAGCTTATATAAACTTGGTCTTTCGAGGTTGGCGTTATAGGCTGAGGGAAGCTTCACAATAAGAAAGTCCACCTATATGGTTACCTACTGAGGTAGGGTACCCACAGTTATAGGTAACTTGATCATTCCCTCTGGAATTATGGAGCTTCTAGAAAATCCTTGGATTGGCATATCAAAGTGAGTTAACCGATTGGAAGAAAGTCCCATAAGAAAGAAAGCAGAAAAATACAAAATATCAACTAAGCTCCCATTATCAACAAGTATGCGGTGTATATTGTAATCAAAAATATTTAGAAAGATAACCATAGCATATTATGCGATTGTTGCACACCCTCTGCATCCAGCTTAGTGAAAGTTATTGGTTCTTGAAGCCCATCCTCGCATCTTGGCTTCTTTGTTGCTACCATCTCAAATGACCCTCCAGTGATCATGTAAATCTCACCACGGAAAGGTCGCTCTTCAGCTGTTGCCTGGCCTCTCATCGGTGCAGGCATTAGCATTAGTTGAGGCTAGGAGGCGGTTGCCGGGCTCTAGGCAGAGGTTGCCATGGGGGAGTCCTTCCATGGATAAAGCATTCCAACCTTTCCTCTCGAATCAGTTTTTCAATAGCATCGTGAAGTAGGCGATAGTCTTTGGTGTCATGATCGTGGTCACGATGGTAGAAGCAAAACCTCGTCGGATCACGGTGCTCCGGGTTGGTCCTCATCCTCGAAAGTTGGGGGAGCTGGTCTTGGATCTGCATCAGAACTTCTCCCTGGGTGGCATTAAGAGGCGTGTAGTTATAGAAGCGCTTTAGTAGGGATCATCATTGATCTCTCCTTTGAGGGCTTGGAGATTGGTGGTTTCGAAAGAAACTTCAACCTTCAAGCTTCCTAGGCGGAGAGCAGGAGTGCTATCGATAAGCCTCCCTCTCAGAGAGGGGCGCTCCTTATTCGATCCTATCAGAATAACATTGGCAGAGGTGTCTTCAGCAAAGGCTTCTTCAATATTGGTATACTTTCATGCCCGCTCCAGTATACTAGTATAGTCCTTAGGATAGGATTTTATTGACGATCTTTTTAGATCATTTTCTATAGTCCTGCCATAAAAGTGGACATCGCGATCGATTGATCTAGATCGCAGACTTTCAGGATCGCTGCATTGAAGTGGCTCAGATAGCTATAGATCGACTCTTCAGCCCTCTAATGGATGGTGTACAGATAGTCGGACCGCTTCTGCTGTTTATGGCTGCTAACAAAGTGTGCCACCAGGGATCGGCTTAGCTCATCGAAAGAATGTATTGAACCAGGTTTCAGATTAGAGTACCACTATCGGGCTGCTTTCTTAAGAGTAGCGGAAAATATCCGACAGAGAGTAGCATTCGATGCTCCTTGAAAGAGAAAGGCTACCTTAAAAGTTTCAATATGGTCGATGGGGTCAGCAATCCCATCATAAGTCTCGAGTTGAGGTAGTTTGAAACCTAGTGGCAGCAACTTCTTTTGGATCTTCTCGTCAAAGGGGGGGCTCGCCGCTAAGTCCATCAAGGGGTCGGGAGCAAGATGCTTTATTTAAGGCTTCAAGCTTCTTATCGAACTCTTGAAGCTTTTTTTTGATCATTAACTCCTGATCAGTATAGGCCTCGGACTGCTGAGGAGAGCGACGATCGAGAGTAGAATCATGCCCTAACGGTGGGCTAAGGGATCGCTGATGGAGTCGCTTCCTCCTAGGGCTTTATGGACGTACTTGAGTAGGTTCAACTTATTGTTGTAGAAGTGATGCCGGTGGCTGAAGCAGCATCGTTGCTATGGGCATAGATAGGGCTGCTATAGGAGGTATTGGCTGCATTATTGAGGAAGGTGTAGGGACAACCTGATTTGGTTGGGGCGCCATTAAGGAAGGCGCGATCATAGTTTGGACTGCCTGGATGGTGGCCATCAGAGAGTGGACCTACTGAAAGAGCAGGTTGAACTGGTTTATAGTGACATGAGCCGACTGGATAGATGGAGAGGTTTCCACTGCAGAGAGCTGAGTGTGATCGTCAACCTGTAAATCTACCTATTGAGAGGTAGTAGCTTCCATGACGTCATTGAGGCATGACAAAGTCTTTTTAGGAGCCATGAGCAGACCCTTCCTTTATCTATTGTTGCTGAAAATGGTTTGCTTCGGGAGCAGAGCGGATAGCTTCTCATAGGAGGTGCTGTAGTGACCTACAAAATAAAGTCCGAATTGAAGAATTTGACTCCGATGAGGATCCTCCGACACTCAAGTCAGCAAAGAATAATCAAGCAACAACAGATTCTCTAAGAAAAATTTTCTGCTTACCTGGGTCCTTAGGATTTGTGATATTTGTAAGGAAGCTCTATGTGATTGCTATGTCATTCCGTTAATTTTGGACCGCCAATGTCATCGTGGCAAGATTTTTGGGCTTCCTTCAAACGGAAAGGTCGTTATCAGTATATTCAGAATGTCTTATCTATCATCAATAGTTTAGGATGAGTGAAGAACAGTTTGTCTGTGGTTGGATTACGGATGTGTTGCCATTAATTTATAAAATGAATTACCTATCCGAGGTGATTTACAAGTTACGAATGTCATCCAAGATATTCATCTGAAAGAACAGGTCGGGTCGGCTACTAGGAATTTGACATCAGCTCAAAGAATATTATGATAATTCTGTTGACCCTGGGGTGTTCGTGGATAGAAACTGAATTAAGATATTTTCTAAGTAGATCAGGCGATCTAAGATGTATACATTACCATCGTAACACTCCTAAATATATAAAATTACATAGACATTATATATATATATTCATATAATCTAATACCGCTAAAAATAATTGATTTGAAATTAAGATGACTAAAATATCATTATAAGTAGATATTTAAAAAAAATTATAAGGATATATATATAAATAATAATTTTTTAAGGATATTTACATAATTTTGTATTTATAAAAGAATAGATACTTAAAAAATATAAAAAAATAGGATATATTCTTAAACGACAAGAAGTTAGTTACAGTAAAGATAATTTAGTCACTCTTGATTGAGGTGCATGACAAAAAACTAAACATTATTATACACTATGATCTCATGCGGTCATCAATTTTTTAAAATAAAATTTATTATCTTTATAAAATTCTCACCTAAATGGATAAATAACTCACTATATATAAGTCACTTAAAGTCATTTCATCGATCTTAAATATAAATAATTAATTTAAATTTAATATATATTAATATTTTAAAAATAATTAAAAATATATAAATATTATGAACTCTGTTGGGGGTAAACTTCGCTCCCGTCGAAGTTTGGTCTGGTGCTCAGCCAGGTGTAACTCATAATTGCAGGAGAGCTTCAATCATGAACTCCTTCTGAATTTCTCCAACAGTCAAATTTCTTTCGAACCTCTCCATCAGTCGAGCTCCTTCTGGATCTCTCTAGTAGCCGAACTTCTTTCAGACCTCTCCAGCAGTCGGACTCTTTTCGCACTCCTCCAACAATCGAACTCCTTTCGGACCTCTCCAACAGTCGAACTCCTTCTGGATCTCTTCACCGATCGAACTTCTTTCGGATCTCTCCAACAGTCGAACTCCTTCTGGACCTCACCAGCAGTCGAACTTCTTTCAAACTTCTTCAGCAGTCGGATTCCTTTCGACTTCACCTTCAGCCAGATCCCTCCATCGGACGAATTTTTTCCAAATCTCTCCACCCACGGATCTACATGTAGATTCCTCCAGTAGACCTACTTTTGGATCCTCCCAGTGGATCCACATTCGAACATCTCCATCAGACTTCCTTCAGAAACTCCTCTAATTGTAGGACTCCCAAATCCCTTCCGATCGAACTTCCGACAATCACCCAGAAAGTTCCAACGGATTGGCACGTCATGACAATAGACACTACCCCCCATAATAAACTCCACATGGTCCCGAGCAGTCCACTACCAGATGGTTATGGCTGTCGCTATCAATTTATTACAAGCTCCATCTATAAAAGAAATCCTCTAGATACTTTTTTTAAAGCTCTCTTCTTCTTTCCAAGACTCTGCAACTTTTTCAACTGAGCACTCCATTTCTATTGGTCGAAAGAGCTAACTTGATCATCGAAGGATTTTGCTAGAGCCGCCACCCTCGGCTCTGGACGAGACTTATTTTGTAGGTCATCGGGGATGACCTCGTCTTCTCTGACTCCAGTACTTCTCCGACAATAATTAAATTTTGCACCAAAAGGATTGGCGCTAGATGAAGGGCTCTCTATTTTTTTGAGATTTTCTTATTCTTAAAGGAGTGCTCAACAGAGATCTCTTCTCTTCTCCTCCAAAGTTCTCCTTCCCGGGAGGGATGCCCTCTAGGAAAGCTTTAACCCGATAGTCAACAACCTCTACGGTCAGATCCCATCTAGATCTGCCTACCCCTATTTCATCTCTAGCAACTTAAGCTCCACCTGCTGCAATGGTGGATGCGGAGTAGTTCAACTTGCTGGTCTAGTAGGTTTGTGGCCTCATGAAAGTGGTGCAAACCATGCAGTAGCAACAGCCTCCAACGTCAATTCGATCGAAGCGGGCTTCTCTAGAGCCCCATGATCCAATCTAGGGATGGCCAACTCCGGCTAGCCAGCCGGTGATCTCTGAAAAGAGAAAGCAGAGGATTGAGAGCTCCTACTCTGATCATGACTCTACCCCTGGGAAAACTTTGCCCTCGTTCCGTCAGAAAACCTTGGAGATCCACGATCGAGAGGATCTCCTAAATCAAAAATTGCAGGAGATGAATCGATAGATCGAGAAACTCCGTCATGCTCCCTCCACCCACGATAATGATATCTATACTGATCCTCCTTTCTCTCACTGCATCATGCAGGAACCTATCCCACCAAACTTCAAGCTTCCTCAATTCGAGAGCTACGACGGGACTACCAATCTGATCGACCATCTGGAGGCCTTCTAGACGATGATGCTGCTTCATGGTGCACTAGACACCATCCTCTATCGAGCCTTTCCATCCACTTTGAAGAAAGTAGCCAGAAACTGGTATTCGATCCTTAAGTCGGGTACCATTTTTTTCTTCGATCAGATGAGCCATCAGTTCGCAGCTCACTTCATCAATAGCCAACGCTCTCATCGAGGTTCAGCCTCCCTCATTAACATCAAGCAGAAGAAAGAAGAGTCCATCCGGACTTATGTTATCCGATTCAATGTTGCTGCACTGAAGGTCCGTAATCTGGATCAGTCTATCGCTATAGCCGCATTGAAGGATGGCCTTCAAAAGAATAATCTGCTGTTCTCCCTGAAGAAGAAGTATCCTAAAGATTTTTTCGATATGCTGGCTCAGGCTGAAAGGTATGCCCGAGCGAAAGAGGCCTTCAAGGTCAAAGATAATGAAGTCATTGGAGAGTGGCAAGTGGGCGAGCCGGATAGGCCCACTGAGAAAGAAAAGTCGAGCAAAGCTCGACCGCGCTCCTGAACTTCCTCTGAGTGCAAGCAAACCCGAACTCCTCTTCGGGCTCGAAAGCAGGAAAGCCCTAACAGAAGGGCGCGGCAGGGCTCCTCCCTCCGAAGGTTCTATAACTATGCCTCTCTCAACGTTCCAAAAATCCAAGTACTGATGGAGATTAAGGAGCAGCTGTCAAGGTCGAAAAGAATGCGCTCCCATCCTAGCAGATACAATCCAAACAAGTTCTGCCTCTACCATCATGATCACGATCATGATACTGAAGAATGTATCCAGCTTCAGAATGAAATCGAGGAGCTCATTAGGCGAGGTCAACTAGAATGATTCCTACGGCATCAGTCTAAAGGAAGGAAGGATCGGCCAAGGGCACTACCGTAATCTGAATTATTGAGGGGGGAGGAGTAATAAGAAGATCGGCTGGCTCTCAGCATAATCAACACTATTGCTGGAGGACCTCAATGAGAAGAGGCCAGCAGATTCGAAGGATCAGTGAAGAGGCAGAGGACTGAAGAATCTATAACCTTCATCGAAGCAGATGCACAGAAAGTTCGATTTTCACATAACGATACAGTTGTAATTGCTTTAAATATCGTAGACTATGATGTATGCCGCATCCTTATTAATAATAAAAGTTCGATCAATATCTTATTTTATGATGCTTTTTTTAAAATATCTATATCTGATGGTCGGCTTGGATCGATAAACTCCTCGTTAGTGGGCTTTATCGATGATGTGGTACCGATTGAGGGCATAATAACTTTGGTTGTGGCTGCAGGATAATATCCAAGGCAGTCTAGGATATAGGTGGACTTTCTGGTAGTGAAAGCCCCATCGACCTATAATGCGATCCTCGATCGACCTGATCTAAATGCACTTCGGATAATAGTGTCAACATATTATTTGAAGATGAAGTTTTTGACAAGCTATGGGATCGAAAAAGTTAGGAGAGATCAAGCACTAGCGAGGCATTGCTATTCGGTTACCTTGCGGGAAGGATAGCGACTGGATCCCTATTCAATTGACGGGTTGGACGTCTGCGATGATCTAATGGAAGAGCGGGGAGAGCCTATGGAAGACCTCATTTTCATCCCATTGAATGATGAAAATATGGAGCACACTGTGCAGATCGACTCCAACTTGGGGGATGAGATCCGGGTGCAACTCATTACCTTCCTTTGGAGAAATGCGAACGTCTTCACGTGGATTCCAACGGATATGCTGAAAATTGATGCCGAGGTCATGGAACATTGGTTGGCCGCTGATCCCAAGTGTCAGCCAGTAAAAGAGAAGATGTGCAGCCATGCTCTAGAGAGGCAGAAAGCAATTGTAGAAGAATTTGATAAGCTCCTCAAGACTGAATTTATCTAAAAAGTCAACTATCTGAATTGGATCTCAAATGTGGTACTCGTCAAAAAGATGAACGATAAGTGGAGGATGTGTATAGACTTCAAAAGGTTGAACAAAGTCTGCCCAAAAGATAGCTACCCTCTATCCAAGATTGATCAACTGGTGGGTGCAACCTCAGGCCACGAGCTCCTCACCTTCATAGATGCCTTTTTCGACTACAACCAAATCCGGATGGCACTAAAAGATGAGGAGAAAAATGCTTTTCTTACTGACCATGATCTTTTCTATTATAGGGTTATGCTTTTCGGACTTAAGAATGCAGGAGCAACGTACCAGCGCCTGATCAGTAAAATCATCAAGAAGTAGATTGGCTGAAATATGGAGGTGTATGTTGATAACACGTTCGTCAAAAGTCGAGCTTCAATAAATCACATCGCTGACCTCGAAGAAATCTTCATTATACTTAAAAAGTATAAGATGAAGCTGAATCCGATCAAGTGTGCCTTTGGTGTGACCTCGAAAAAATTTTTAAGATTTATGGTGTCGAAGCATAGGATTGAGGCAAATTCAGAGAAAATTTGGACTATTCAGAAGATGACCACTCCAAAAATAATTTAAAAAGTTCAACATCTGACTGGAAAAGTAGCATCCCTAAACCGCTTCATCTTAAGATTAGTCGAGCGATGCATGCCCTTCTTTCAAGTTCTCAAGTAGCCAAAGAGCTTCTGCTGGATCGCAAAATACCAACAGGCATTTGAGAAGCTTAAAAACTACCTCGGCTCACCTCCACTGCTAGTAAAGCCTGAACTCGAAGAAGAATTATTCTTGTACCTAGCAGTCTTCCCAGTAGCCCTGGTAGCAGTCCTGATCAAGGAGGAAATAAAAGTGCAGCGGCCGACCTACTATATAAGCCGAGTCTTGAGGGACATCAAGATCAGGTATACTAAGTTAGAGAAACTAACTTATGCTTTGCTGAGTGCAATCCGAAGGCTCCAACCTTATTTTTAAGGGCACATCGCAATTGTCCTCACGAATCAATCAATTAAAGCAGTTCTTCATCGAACGGATGCCTCTGAAAGAATAACAAAATGGGCAATCGAGCTTACAGAATTTGACATCAATTATCGACCTCGGTCGTCGATCAAAGCCTAGATATTAGCAGATTTTATAGTAGAATGCACCATTTCAGATGAGGTCGAGCTTGAATAGAACAAAATCGGCATTTCGTGGTTGCAACCGAGCCCCCCCAAAGAGAGAGCCAACCTTTCCAAAGATTTTTGGGCCCTGTACATGGATGGTTCATCCAACGCTGCTAGAGCGGGCATGGGGTTGGTCTTAGTTAACCCCGAGAGAGTCATCGTCGAATATGTGCTACACTTTGAATTTTCTGCAACTAATAATGGGATCGAATATAAAGCTTTGATCATTGGATTAAAAATAGTAAATAAGTTAGAGGTAGATCGGCTCCAAGTCTTCAGTAATTTCTAGCTGGTGGTCGAACAAGTTAGCGGCAGCTATGAAGCCTGAGAAGAAAGCATGATGAAATATCTTGAGAAAGTAAAGAACTTGACTTCGACCTTTAATAGTTTTAGCATTCAACAGATTTCGAGGATAGAAAATACAAGAGCCAACCTTCTCTCTAAATTGACCACTTTAGCTTCGACTGAACTATCTAAAAAAGTATATTTTAAAATTCTAAAGTATCCATGCTCAAAGGAGTCACAGCCTGTCATGCAAATGGAGCACGAGCCGAGCTGGATCAATCCGCTAGTTGCGTACCTCAAGGATGGAGCTCTTCCTCATGATCCGAAGGAGGCTCAAAAACTCAGAAATTAGGCTTTTTGGTATATTTTGTATGAGGGCAAGCTATATTAAAGGTCATATTTTCTACTGCTATTGAGATGTCTTCGATCTTCAGAGACCGACTTTGCATTATGGGAAGTGCATGAGAAAATTTGCAGGAGTCATGTAGGAGCCAGATCCCTGTAACAAAGACTACTTCGATAAGAATACTATTGACCGACTTTATACCATGATTCTATAGAGTATATCAAAAAATATGACCGCTATCAGAGAAATGCGAACATGCAAAGACAGCCGACCTCCGAGCTTACTCCATTAAGCGCACCTTGACCATTCGCATAGTGGAGAATGGATATACTTGGCCCTTTTTCAATGGCATCCAGATAATGAAAGTTCCTCCTAGTTGCGATTAATTACTTTACCAAATGGATCAAGGTCGAACCATTAGCAAAAATTACTGAAGCTAAGGTACAGGACTTCATCTGAAAGTTAATCATCTGCCAATTTGATCGATTCCAAACTCTCATAATAGACAATAGATGATAGTTTGCTAGGATGAGGTTTGCTGAATTCTACAAAGGTCTGAACATCTCTCATTACTTCACATTAGTGGCCCATCCGTAGGCAAATGATGAAGCAGAGACGATAAACAGAATCCTACTGCAAGGTATCAAAGTAAGACTTGAAAGGACAAGGAAGATCTAGGTAGATGAACTCTATCATGTGTTCTAGGCATACCGAACTATCCAAAGATTGTCAACTGAGGAGACCCCATTTGCTTTAGCTTTCGAAACAGAAGCGGTCATCCCAATAAAACTCAAACTTCCATCAGCATGGATTGTGGCATTCAATGAGCAGCAAAACTCACCAAACCTCAGGGCTAACCTCGACTTGTTGGAGAAAAAATGAAAAAAAATTCAAGTTCGGATGGCAGCCTACAGGCAAAAGGTAGCTCACTACTATAACTCAAAAGTCAAAGATAAAATATTCAAGGTGGGAGATTTAGTGCTTCGACGAGCAGTTATTTCATAATCTTAGAATTAAGAAAAGCTCGCTCCAAATTGAAAAGATCCATATGAAGTAAAGGAGGTCGTCCGACCTAAAACTTATCGCTTGAAGGAGCTCGGAGGAGCAATACTCCCGTGGCCTTGAAATTCAGAAAATCTAAGAATGTACAACCAGTAACTTTCCTTCAATAAAATTTTTTTATTTTTATTATTTTCTGACGTAAAAATTGCATGATGACAAATAACTCTCTGAAGCAACATAAAGTAGCATGTTAGGGATAGGAGTAGAACCTCATCCTAACTTGAGCAAAATCGAAGATCTCATTAAATTAAGATGAGATGAGAAAAGAGGCCCTACCAACGGTCCTAATGTGACCCTACAGCCCATTAAAAATAGGAGGAGAACCTCATCCTAACATGAGCAAAGTCGAAGATCTCGTTAAATTAAAATGAGATAAGAAGAGAGGTCCTACCAATGGCCCTAATGTACCCATACAGTCCATTAGAAATAGGAGGAGAACCTCGTCCTAGCATGAGCAAAGTCGAAGATCTCTTTAAATCAAGATGAGGTAAGGGGAGAGGCCCTACCAACGGCCCTAATGCACCCCTGCAATTCATTAGAAACAGGAGGAGAACCCCATCATAACGTGAGCAAAGTCGAAGGTCTCGTTAAATTAAGACGAGATGAGAGGAGAGGCCCTACCAATGGCCCTAATGTGTCCCTACAGTCCGTTAAAAATAGGAGGAGAACCCATCCTAATGTGAGCAAAGTCAAAAGTCTCATTAAATTAAGATAAGATGAGTAAAGAAATCCTACCAACGGCCCTAATGTGCTCCTACAGTCTGTTAGGAATAGGAGAAGAACCTCATCCTAGTGTGTATAAAGTTGAAGGCCTTGTTAAACGAAGATGAGATAGAAGGAGAGGCCCTACGAACGGCCCTAATGCACCCTCACAAGCCACGTTAGGAACAGAAGGAAAATCTCATCCTAACATGAGCAAAAGCCAAGACCTCATTGACCAAAGATGAGGAAAAAGAAGAAGCCGGTAGAGAATTCTTATACATGTTCTTTCTATGATAACCTAACTACATCAAATACGAAAAGAAGGATCTTATCTTGATTTATAGA
Organism: Cocos nucifera; assembly: GCA_006176705.1. Lineage (NCBI taxonomy): Eukaryota > Viridiplantae > Streptophyta > Magnoliopsida > Arecales > Arecaceae > Cocos > Cocos nucifera. The sequence continues at coordinate 144,855 of QRFJ01000130.1, forward strand.
AGAGACCTTGGCTCGACATCCACAGCAAGCATCGCATCAGAAAACAACATAGAGACAAACAAAGTAAAGAAGGTAAAGCCACGAACAAGCCTCAAGTCCATGCGAAATAAAAATAATAAAAAGGTACCATTTCATTACAAGCATAAGATCTTTACAAGCAAAATGCAGATCGGCACGACCAATTACACTATATATATATATATATATATATATATATATATATATATGTATGTATGTATGTATGTATGTATATGTATATGTATGTATATAGAAGAAAGAAAGGGGAAGGCCGTTGAAATCCTAAGAAGGATCAGACTCCTCAGACTTCGGACTAGTGACCATTAATAAAGACTCCTTAAGATGGTCGACCTCCTCCTCGAGCTCTCTCTATCTCATCATATTATCACGGAACATCCTATCGGCTCGATGGTAGTTCTCTTCTAAATCTCGCAGCCTCCTTCTTAGGACCTCGGACTTGGCCTTCGCATCCTTGGTAGCTTGACTCTCACAAGTCAACTCGAGCTTTAGCCATGGCACCTCAGCCTTTTCCGCACTGATCGACTCTCAGGGCTCGCCAACGGTCCTCCTCAAGGAGGCAACCTCCTCGACCTACCTGCTTATACTAGCCCAGAAGCCGTCATCAAGTTGCCACTGAAGTCGGGCTACTTTGTTGTTGGAGGCACGAAGCTTTTGTTCTAATATGGACATCCTACCACACCAGCCCAGTCAGTAAGTCTCATATGTGAGCTCAGCATCGTGTAGCTATTTTTGAAGTACGAAGAACTTCATCGACCAGTCCCACTCAAATCGCATCTTATCGGAGGATCACGGCAAGCTCCCCTCCAGAAGTTGAATTTTCTCCTTCACCATCTTGAGTTGAGTCTCAAGAAAGCCGATCTTTGCCGTCAATGCTCAGGATTTGTCGCTTGCATTCTTTCAAATTTTGGCCAGCTCCCTCTCGAAGCTTTCCTTTCGAATGCTGAAACTAGCAGAATCTTTCATGTGCAAGTTTCGAAAGCGAGTAACCTCTTTGGTCACCTTCAAAGCATTCTTCCGCGAAGCTTGAAGGTCGTCCTCTATCTTCTTTAACATATTCTTCAACTGATGGACTTTCTTCTTCAGGCTTTTTATTAAGAATTTCAAGAAAACCCCCTGAGGCAGTGGATCAGCGTCGATGGAAGACTGCATTTAAGGTATGAAAAATACTTAAAGATATGGATAAAAAGAAATCCACTTTCATTTAATCAAGAATTTTGAGTACAAAATAAAAAAGAATTGAAAAATCAAAATGTACAATTACTCAAAAATTTCAACCTCGAAAGGGACGATGGAAGATGGAGCTGGAGCATTCTCAGCTGCCTCGGGTGCCTGAACTAGCTCAAGCACTTCTGCGGTAGACTTGGACGGACCAGACACGGGCTAGACTAAAGGAAGGTCGACTGTGGCATCGAATGACCCTGCATCTACCTCGTCTTCCTCCTCCTTCAGAAAGCTAAGGTCGAGTTCGGAGAACCTCCAAGCCATCCTGCCTTCGTAGAGCTTGAAATCCTTGATGAACGTCTCTTGGCCGAATTTGACGTTTAGATTCCTCATCTCGGAAGAAGCCTTAAACTCTTCCACGGCCCGAGTCATCACCTCCAAGACCGACTTCACCATTCGAGCCTCCAGTTCGACGACATTCTTCTCCGCTTTCTTCTTCTTTTCTCCTCCAAGGCTAGTGCAGCCTTGAGTCCGGTCGAGATGAACTCCTCTCTTCGAAGCACACCCAGGAGACTCTCGATGTCCGCCGCCTTCTCCTCTGCAAGATGCTTGAACTTGATGACCCTCTCTTGAAGACGGTAGATCTCAGCTCAATCTGGTGGCATTTCTTCTATTTTCAAGTATTTTAAGATGGGATCCATCCAGCTAGGTTCTCCATTGATCTGCTGAATAGTGGCGAGCTCTTCCAAGCTCGAGGCTTTCAAGATCTCAAAATAGGTCTTTTTACTTAGGTTGGCAGGTAGCAAGAATGTGAACTTTGATAAAGCATCAGCCTTGACATTTTGTGTCCTGAAGATCTGCTGGATGTCAAAAGATCTAAAGCATAAGGTCAAGTCTTTTACCTTTCGGAGGTATTTTTTAATGTTTTCTTCTTGAGCCTCATATTCTTCTTTTATCTATCCCACCACCAGCTGAGAGTCACTGAGTACCTTCAAACATTGGGCCCTAGTTTGCTGAGCGATTTTCAACCCAACAATAAGGGCTTTGTATTCCGCCTTATTATTAGTAGTTGAGAACTTGAAGCAGAAGGCATACGCTACCATGTCTCCTTCCGAACTGGATAGAATGAGCCGAGCACCTAACCCTATTGAGTTTGAAGAGCCATCGATGTGTAGGGTCCATACTTCGTTCGGATTCAATCTCAGGTTTTTGTCGCTCTCCGAGCTCATGAAGTCTTCAGGTCTGCTCACGAGGTTTTCTTATGAGGATTTCTCATCCGATATAGTACATTCGAAGATGAAATCGGCCAGGATTTGAGCTTCAATAGATGGCCTCGATCGGTATCAAATGTCCAATTTTGAAAGCTCCAATGCCTACTTTGCTATCCGATCCAAAGAATCTGGTCGGTGTAGATCGTCTTCAAAGGCTGATCCATGAGTACTATCATGGTATGAGCCTGAAAATAGGGTTCAAGCTTCCTTACAATGACAATGAGTGTGAAGACCAATTTTTTCAATTTAGCATATCTAGTTTCAACATCATGAAGGACCTTGTTGATGTAGTATATAGATTTTTGAACTCGTCCCTCTTCTCGAATGAGAACCGCACTGATCATCGTTGGTGAAATGGCCAGGTAAAGAAGGAGCTCTTCATTCGATAATGATTTAGTGAGCAGGGGTGGAGAGCTGAGATATTTTTTAAACTCGTCGAAAGCTTTTTGGCATTTCGGTGTTCATTAAAAATTCATTGGCTACTTGAGGGTCTGAAAGAATGAAAGACATCTCTCAGTCGATCTAAAAACAAAATGATTAAGGGAGGCAACTTTTCTAGTCAGATATTGTACCTCTTTAATAGTTTTTGACGGTGACATTTTTAGGATCGTCTTGATCTTCTTAGGATTTACTTCAATTCCTCGATGGAAGATCATAAAATTGAGAAACTTGACGGCGGTGACTTCGAAGGTGCACTTCGTAGGTTTCAGTTTTATTTGATATCGTTGAAGCGTGTCCAAAGTCTCACGGAGGTCTTACACATGATTAGATATTACTCGGCTCTTAACCAACATGTCATCAAAATAGACCTTCATATTTTTGCCGATTTGATCTTTAAAAATTTTGCTGACTAGCCTTTGATATATGGCTTCTGTATTTTTAAGCCCGAAGGGCATCATCCTATAACAATAAAGCCTATGGTCAGTTACAAAGGTTGTTTTCTCCACATCTTTTGAGGCCATCCAGATTTGGTTGTAATCGGAGAAAGCATCCATAAAGTTGAGGAGCTCATGCCCAGAAGTGGCGTCTACCAACTGATCGATCCAAGGTAATAGATAACTATCTTTAGGACAGGCTTTATTTATATCAGTAAAGTCAAATACATATGTCACTTTTCATTCGCCTTCTTTATCAGAACGACGTTTGCCAGCCAGTCGGGGTACATTGCCTCTCTGATCAAACCAGTCTTCATCAGTTTGTCCTGCTCCTCAACGATCATTTTTTGGCATTCAGGAGCAAAGCTTTGCTTCTTTTGCTTAATTGGGCGATAGATCGGATCTGCTCTTAGATGATGGGCTATCACCTCCGGATCGATCCTAGGCATATTAGCAGCTGACCAAGCGAAAAGGTCTATATTTGTCTATAAAAGATCAATCAGCTAGTATTTCATTACCTGATCAAGATATGATCCGATCTTCATAGTTTGATAGGGGTTCTCCTTCCTTAGTGAGATCTTCTGGAGGTCATCAAATGATTGGATCCAATTTTTCACCAAATCATCTCGTGCATCCAGCCCTATCGGAAGCTCGGGTTGATTTTCCACCAGATTTCCTACCTGGAGCTTGGCAGCGAGACATTGTCTAGTGACATCTGGTTTCCCCGGATCTTTCCCACTCCGTGTATTGTTGAAAATTTAACCAAAAGGTGGTAGTTGAATACAATAGCCTTAAGCTTATATAAACTTGGTCTTTCGAGGATGGCGTTATAGGCTAAGGGAAGCTTCATAATAAGAAAGTCCACTTGTATGGTTACCTGCTAAGGTGGGGTACCCACAGTTACAGATAACTTGATCATTCCCTTCAAAATTATGGAGCTTCTAAAACATCCTTGGATCAGTATATCAAAGTGAGTTAACTAATCGAAAGAAAGTCCCATAAGAAAGAAAGTAGAAAAATATAAAATATCAACTGAGCTCTCATTATTAACAAGTATGCGGTGTACATTGTAATTAGAAATATTTAGAAGGACAATCGCAGCATCATTATGTGAGGATTGATGGAGCTTCCAAGCCTTGGGAGGCCATGGGAGGAGTCATGGTGAAGGCTCTGGGGATTCTAGGAGCTTGGTTGGTGCTTCGGAGCTCTGGGATACAAGGTGAAACAAGAAATCAAAGTCGAAGAATCAAAACTACAGAAGCAAGATTTTCTGTAGGTTAGCCGACTCAGTCCAAAATTGAATCGGCTAAGTCTCAGAGCATAGGCAAAATAGAAAGCTAAGCATTCGGGACAGCGGGCATGGCACAGGACTGGGCCGGCTTAGTTTTGGACTGAGCCGATCTAGTAGAACTTAGTCGGCTCAGTGCTAAGACTGAGCTGGCTCAGTGCGTGGGCAGAGTTACGCGAGGGTCTATTTTGGGCTAGGATCTAGGTTGATCCTAGGGGTCTTAAGGCCTAGTTTGAGAGATCTTAAGATGGCTAATTCATGTATGGATCGGATCTAGATTTAGAGGATGAGAGCATGCGAGATATGGGTGTACATCGGCTCAGTGAGTGCTTTCACATATTGGGTTAGCCAGAAAAGTTTTTGGTTGGACCTAATAGATATGTATAAATACATAGGTAGTATTAGGGTTTAGGTGGAATCAATACAGATCTTTTCTTCTTCAATTCTCTCTTCTTCTCTTCTCTTTAGAGTTACCGCCCCAGGGTTCTTGAAGAAATCCTAGAGAAGGTGACGTCTCCCTCAAGCCCAAGGAGGGAGGCGCTCCATCATAGATCTAGATGAAGGATCGATGGTTTGCTATCCATAAAGAACATCATAGATTTCTTCAGATCCGTGCTAAAGATTAGAAGCTTTCACAATATGGTACCGATGCTTGTGATGTCAAGGATGATTGACGTTCGAGTGATATCATGGGTCTATAATTTGGTATCAGAGCTTGGTGATGCTTGGGATATTATGGACGGTAATATGGTATCAGAGCCAGGTTTCAGAGTCTGATGGTGCGTGGAAGCGAAGGAGAAGTCATACAAGATGAAATAAAAAATCTGCATAGGAATTCAACATATGTCTCAAAATCTATCTTATTGTTGTTATGGTTTGGCCAATCGGGAGCAGCGAGTTGAAGGTAGAGATTGAGAGGATTAATAAGAAGGAATTTTTTTGGGGTGGAAGGATTGGGTGCATAATTTGTTGATCGATCTTGATGGAAAGGTCAGGATGTATGATGGTTATGTGATAGGCAGGGAGTGCTGGAGTGCTGCAGTAGCATTTTTCTGTAGATGTAGGACTGAGAGAGGCTCGACGATATAGCAGTCGAGGAAGGTATCTCAATAGAGAGCATCAGAGTTCTCTAGAAAGATGGACAATGTGGGGCTATTATAAAGAGATTTCCCAAGGAATAATGGTCGAATGAAGGCTGAAGAAGTGACTGTACGTTCTTCAGTGTCAGAAAGATGGAAAAGTAGTCGGAGATGTATTCAGTGGTTCGATCAGAGCATGAATTTGCGGAGCCTTAGGGATGATAAAGATGGATGATCTATGGAGGTCCAGCAGGTTAGGATTAGGCGGCTATAGAGCGGTGCAGAGATGAGTCAGGGAGCGCTGGAGTACTGTAGGAGCATTACCTTAGAGGCATAGGGCTAAGAGAGGCTCGACGATGCAGGAGTCAAGGAGTGTATCTTAGCAGAGAGTGTCAGCAGTATCTCAGAAAGATCGAGAGTAGGTCTTAGGGAGAGCCAGGAGGTCTCAGGGAGCACCAGAGGCATCTAGCAGTCGAGAGTATCATGGATCGGATTTCTTCTACAGGAGCACCAGAGAGAGTCACAGTTCAGATGGAGGATGATTCTTTGGATGCAACTGAAGCGATGGCTGGTGTAGGAGCAGAAGAGAAGGACTAGGGTGGAATTTTTTAGCATTCAATTGCTGGATTCAGAAGAGTTTGATGAGCTCTTGGGTTTCGAAGGTGTCCACGGGTTATGGAGGTATTCGAGATAATTTCGAAGAGGGCCATAGAGTGCGAAGGATTCGAAGGGGTAGCGACGATGTTTGAGGTACAGCGGTAGGCTCAACAGTGCAACGTTGAGTGATTGACCTCGAAGGACTTGATGATAGAGTCAACTTCTGTGGCATCAGGTGAACTTTGGATATAGGTGGAGCTCCGCAGTGGTGGCTTCACAAATGAAGAGAAAATTTGGTATGAATTCAGAGCATCGGTGATGCACAGTTCTAGGTAGAGCAGCGTGTGCAGGTAGACAGATGTAGCTCTGAGAAGATCGTGTCAGGTGGTACAGCATGTGCTGGTGCAGAAATGCTGTAGGTTCTCTAGAAAAGTTCAGAGAAAGTGATGCAGCTGCTAAGCAGAAGGGATCCTACAATTTCAGAGTAGTACCAAGAAGCAATCATAGATTTTTAATGGTAGAGACGGTCATCCCAAAGGCCTCAAAGGTGCACAATAGCTGAAGAGGATTGGTTGAGGTGATGTTTGCATAGGTGCTGTTGAGTGCGTAGGGATAGTGGGATCGTACAGAAAGGCATTGCCGAGGGATTTGCCAAGGCTTGGGACACCAAGGTGGAGATTATGAGGATTGATGGTGCTCCCAAGCCTTGGAAGGAGTCACGGTGATGGCTCTAGAGATTCCAAGGGCTTGGTTGGTGCTTCGAAGATCTGGGACAAAAAGTGAAGCAAGAAACCAAAGCCAAAAAATCAAAACTACAAAAGAAAGATTTTCTGCGGGTTAGCTGGCTCAGTCCAAAATTGAGTCGGCTAAGTCTCAGAGCATAGGCAAAATAGAAAGCTGAGCATTCGGAACTGCAGGTACGACACAGGACTGGGCTGGCTCAATTTTGGACTGAGCCGACCTAGTAGAACTTAACCAGCTCAGTGCTGAGACTGAGCCGGCTCAGTGCGCGGGCAGAGTTACACGAGGATCTATTTTGGACTAGGATTTGGGTTGATCCTAGGGATCTTTAAGGCCTGGTTTGAGAGGTCTTAATGTGGCTAATTGATGTATGGGCTGGGTCTAGATCTAGAGGATGAGAACATGGAAGACATGGATGTACATAGGCTCGATGAATGCTTTCATGTATTGGGTTAGCTAGGAGAGTTTTTTGTTAGACCTAATGGCTATATATAAATACATAGGTTGTATTAGGATTTTCATGGGTGGAATCAATATAGATCTTTTCTTCCTTAATTCTCTCTTCTTCTCTCCTCTCTAGAGTTGCCGCCCTAGGATTCTTGAAGAAGCCCTAGAGAAGGGGGCGTCTCCCTCAAGCATAAGGAGGAAGGCGCCCCATCATAGATTCAGGTGGAGGATCGATGGTTTGCTGCTCCTAAAGATTGTCATAGATTTTTTTAGGTCTGTGCTAAAGATCAGAGGCTTTCACAACATGGTATCGTTGCTTGTGATGTTAAGAATAATTAGCGTTCGAGTGATATCATGGGTCTATAATTTGGTATCAGAGCTAGGTGATGCCTGGGATGTTGTGGACGGCAATACATTATGCGGTTGCTGCACACCCTCTGCATCCTTCTCAGTGAAAGTTATTGGTTCTTAAAGCCCATCCTCGCATCTTGGCTTTTTTGTTGCTACCACCTCAGATGACCCTCCAGTGATCATGTGAATCTCACCACGGAGAGGTCGCTCTTCAGCTGCTGCCTGGCCTCTCTCCTCTGGTGTAGGCATTGGCATTAGTTGAGGCTAAGGAGATGGTTGCTGGGCTTTTGGGTAGAGGTCGTTGTGGGAGAGTCCTTCCACGGACAAAGCGTTCCAACCTTCCCTTTCGAATCAGTTTTTTAATAGCATCATAGAGTAGGCGACAATCTTCAGTGTCGTAACCGTGGTCATGATGGTAGAAGCAAAACTTCATCAAATCATGGTGCTCCGGGTTGGTCCTCATCCTCAGAGGTTGGGGGAGCTGGTCTTAGATCTGCATCAGAACTTCTCCCCAGGTGGCTTTCAAAGGCGTATAGTTATGGAAGCGCTTCGGTAGGGATCGTTGTCGATCTCTCCTTTAAGGGCTTGGAGATCGACGGTTTTGGAAGAAACTTTTGCCTTTAAGCTTCTTAGGTGGAGAGCGGGAGCACTATCGGTAAGCCTCCCTCTTTGAGGGGGGCACTCCTTATTCGATCCTGCCAGAATAATGTTGGCAGGGATGTCTTCAACAAAGGCTTCTTCAATATTGATATATTTTCTTGCTCGCTCCAGTATACTAGTATAGTCCTTAGGATAGGATTTTATTAACGATCTTTTTAGATTATTTTTCTATAGTTCGGCCATAAAAGTGGACATCGCGATCGATTGATCTAGATCGCAGACTTCCAGGATCGCCGCATTGAAGCGGCTCAGATAGCTACGGATCGACTCTTCATCCCTCTGATGGATGGTGTACAGATAGTTGAACCGCTTCTGCTGTTTATGATTGCTGACAAAGTGCGTCGCCAAGGATCGGCTTAGCTCATCGAAAGAATGTATTGAATCGGGTTTCAGATTAGAGTACCACTATCGGATTGCTCCCTTAAGAGTAGCGGGGAATGCCCGACAGAGAGTAGCATCCGATGTTCCTTGAAAGAGCCAGGCTATCTTAAAAGTTTCAATATGGTTGATGGGGTCGGCTGTCCCGTCGTAAGTCTCGAGTTGAGGTAGTTTGAAATCTAGTGGCAGCAACTTCTTTAGGATCTTCTCGTCAAAGGGGGGCTCGCCATTAAGTCCATCAAGGGGTCGAGAGGAAGATGCTTTATTTAAGGCTTCAAGCTTCTTATCGAACTCTTGTAGCTTTTTTTCGATCATTAACTCCTGATCAGTATAGGCCTCGGACTGCTGAGGAGAGCGACGATCGGGAGTAGAATCATACCCTGACTGTGGGCTAAGGGACTGCTGATGGGGTCGCTTCCTCTTAGAGCTTTGTGGAGGTACTTGAGTAGGTTCAACTTGTTGTTGTAGAAGTGATGCCGGTGGCTGAAGCAGCATCATTGCTAGGGGCATAGATAGGGCTGTTGCAGGAGGTATTGGCTGCATCATTGAGGTTGGTGCAGGGACAGCCTGATTTGGTTAGGGCGCCATTAAGAAAGGCATGATCATAGTTTGGACCGCCTGAACGGTGGCTGTCAAAGAGTGGACTTGCTGAAGGAGCAGGTTGAACTGGTCCATAGTGACATGAGCCGACTGGACAGATGGAGAGGTTTCCACTGCAAGGAGCTGAGCGTGATCGTCAACCCATAAATCTACCTATTGAGAGGTAGTAGCTTCTGCGATGTCATTGAGGCATAATAAAGTCTTTTTAGGAGCCATGAGCAGACCCTTCCTCTATCTATTGTTGCTGAAAATGATTTGCTTCGAGAGCGAAGCAGACAGCTTCTCGCAGGGGGTACTGGAGTGACCTGCAAAATAAAGTCCGAATCGAAGGATTTGACTCCGGTGAGGATCCTCTGACACTCAAGTCAATAGAAAATAATCAAGCAACAACGGATTCTCTAAGAGAAATTTTTTGCTTACCTGGGTCCTCGAAATTTATGATATTTATAAGGAAGCTCTACGTGATTGCTACATCATTCTGTTAATTTTAGACCGCCAATGTTATCATGATAAGATTTCTGGGCTTCCTTCAAATGGAAAGGTCATTATTAGTGTGATCAGAATGCCTTATCTATCATTGATAGTTTAGGACGAGTAGATAACAATTTATCCATAGTTGGATTACAGCTATATTGTCGTTAATTTATAAGATGAATTACCTATCCGAGGTGATTTACAAGTTACGAATGTCATTCGAGATGTTCGTTAGAAAGAACAGGTCAGGTCGAGTACCAGGGATTTGACATCAATTCAAAGGGTATTATGATAATTCTGTTGACCCTAGGGTGTTCATGGATAGAAACTGAACTGAGGTATTTTCTAAGTAGATCAGGCGATCTGAGATGTTTACATTACCATTGTAACACTCCTCAATATACAAAATTACATAAACATTTATTTTATATATATATATATATGTATGTATGTATGTATGTATGTATGTATTCATATCATCTAATACCGTTAAAAATAAATGATTTGAAATTAAGATGACTAAAATATCATTGTAAGTAGATATTTAAAAAAAATTATAAGGATATATGTATAAACAATAATTTTTTAAGGATATTTACATAATTTTGTATTTGTAAAAGAATAGATACTTAAAAAATATAGAAATTAGGATATATTCTCAAATGACAAGAAGTTAATTACAGTAAAGATAATTTAGTCACTCCTGATTGAGGAGCATGAGAAAAACTAAACATTATTATACACTATGATCTCATGCGATCATCAATTTTTCAAAATAAAATTTATTATCTTTATAAAATTCTCACCTAAATGGATAAATAACTCACTATATATAAATCACTTAAAGTCATTTCACCGATCTTAAATATAAATATTTAATTTAAATTTGATATATTTTAATATTTTAAAAATAATTAAAAATATATAAATATCATGAACTCAATAATAATAATTAATTTAAAGTAAAATATAATATTATAATCATTAAAATGATCAATATTCCAAATTAATGAAGTTAAGTTCTTAGATAAGTAAAATTTGATAATATCATTTAATTATTTTTTTTGACTTATCGATTTAATTAAGACATGAAAAAATTGATAAGACTAAGTTGAGTTTTGATTTTATACATACATACATACATATATCCGAAAGCGGAAGCAATGTTTTCGCCGCGCGTGGGGACCTTCTCATGGACGGGTTGTCAACGAAAGGACGTTAGTGGGGGATTTGCGGACCGGACGCGGAAAGGAAGGTCCCGTCCGTGGGTTGCTTTCAACTTGGAGTAATACCTCTCTAAAAGAGTTCACGCTTCAAATCAAGCTTGTGATTTTGTTAATCAAGCATGGTGGCCAGTAGTGACCGAGGAATCATTTGACAATTGATTATTCTTCCATTATGAAATATGGTGCAATGGGTTAGGAGGATAATATTTGGTACGAGTACAAATAAATTGAATTAGATCATGAATATTTTTGATTCAACTCAATTTCTTTATTGAATTCTAATATTGGTTCCTGATCTGATTCAATAGAAGTTTGGATCGGATACAAGATCAAAATTTTTAATGCAATAGGTTATTTGGATTTGGTTGGGCACATTCTTAACTTTGCCTCAATCTAAACAATTTACATTCAGGTTGAATTTGATTCGGGTCCTATCTATATTATATTTGCTCTAATAATTTTTTTTATTATTCATATAGTTCAATAATTGCATCAATTCCATCAGAAATTTCAACTAGCGAAGAAGGTTGGAGTAAGCCGGGAGTCTAGATTTAATAATAAAATAGATGGATTATTTCATCATTTTTTGATCCCTTTGTCCAATGACTTTATGATTAGGTGGCAATTGTAATATATTAGACATTATTAATTCTAGTAATCCATATGGTTGAACAAAATAAATACATCATCGACTATTACATTTTTAAGAGACAGCCGAAGAAGGCCCGAAAAAGGTTTGACGTTAGGTGTGAGCATAGAATTGCTCCAAAAAAATAAAAATAATTTATTCATTTTTATTTGTGCTTATTGAGAAATCAAAGAAAATCTGTATTAATCATAGGTTGCTACCATCTCTCAATCCATCCGTGGATATACGCTAGCTGATTTGAGACGCAAGAAGATTAGCAAGAAATCTCAAAATTGTCCTGCATCTCAAAGTTAGTCGAACAAAATTGGCGCCTTGTGAGTAGTTGCCGTCTTAGAGTCCACAAAGCCAGCACAGAATCATCCTAGGATCCTGGAAATCATTAGTATTTAACATGCGGTCTAATAAAATAATGCAGTATGCGTAAAATATTTCTTTCAGCATAAATTAGTGTTCTCTGTATCCTAAGTAAATGGTACGGTGGATGGCATGATAAATCATAATTTTTTTTTTTTTTAGTAAGAGTGATTAATCATAGTTCAAAAGTCGCGCTGCATATGATCCCAACTCTAAAATTCGTACAGTTCCGAACCTGGACTGATGGCAAAAACGAAAGATCCGTCACGCGCGGATGACATGGCCAAATCGGCAACGGCATAACAATAGATCCGTCACGGCCGGATAACGTCGCCAACTCGGTACAATAGATCATCAAGACAATTAGCTCTCCCACCGCCTGGAGATAAAATTTAAAAGACGGTCTTCATCATCCACGTTTATTTTAGCGCAATACTACTACACCACACAACTTAAGCACGTTGCTTGACAAATATATCGACACACCTCCACTCCGACGAAAACAATACGTCATGTGCTTCCCATGAATTTCCATGACCGTCCGGGCTCCAAGTGGAAGATAATTCATCTATCTTTCCCTTCACGGTGGGATTTGGTGGCCGTAGCAACCGTCGATGGGTTTTGTTTAAATATAGCATATAGATATTCTTGTTCCAGCTAATTTGTACCTGTCACAATAGCTGGAGGCTAGTACCTAGGGATACCGGTTGGCAATGGGATTCGTCGAGTGTGTTTGTGGTCCAAATAGTTGTCGTATTCTCTTGCGGTGGGGCGTCTGGATAATGCGAACCGCGTGTCCGTGGATGGAGATTGTTTGGAAATGCTGACAAAGCGGATTGGTCCCTATCCATATACGGCACGCCATATCCTCTCCCTGCATCCTACGCTCCCTGTTATCCGCTTATGGTAACATCCCCACCCGACATTGCGCATCGCCCCTTTTTGATATAGCAATTAATTACCTGATCCACTAATCACATCCGTCGTAAACGAGAGTTCACCGTCGACGATGGAACGGACCTTGCGATTAAAAGCAACCGCGGTGATCGTATAATCTGGTGGAAAGGTCTCCGTAGGAGTTGGTGGGTCACGGGCATATATTAGTTCAACGAAGCTGCCATCATTTTATTATGAGAAGGATCGTGCTCATAGAAATTTTATGCTAAGGTAGCATCGTCCGTCCAGATCGGTTGTGGGATCCGATCGAATACGACGAACTTGTGTGGACGGTAGGATCAAGCCCCCGCATATAAAAATTTATTTGCGCGCCTCCAAGCAGGAGAGAAGGAAGAAAGCCGGGGGACACGTGGCTGGATGCCAGCCGACAGGAAGGGGACCAGCGGTCAATTAGTTGTTGAAAGCAGCGGGACCCATCTGCAATTAGTGCGCGAGCCAACAGCCTCTTCCCCCGCCGCCCGATTAGAAGAATCTCTCTCTAATCTGCAACTACTTTTTTTAACTGATAAAATTAAAGGTAATAAAACTCGCAATGCTTTTAAGGGAGGAGCAATCGGAGTTTCGAGCAGGAGCATAGGTTACGGATTAGGGTTTCGTTTGGGGAATGCGGGTGGGGGAGGAAGAAGGCAGAGAGGGATGCCAAGGAGAAGAGAAACCGGAGGGAGAGGCGAACTCTAAGCCTAATACTAATCATAGTTATTTTGATCCGAAGGGCTGGTAGGGTGATGGCGGAGGTGGAGGAGGAGGGAACCAAAGGGGTTGCCGAGGGGGTGGCGGTGCTGGATTTCGACATGCTCTGCGCCACGGTGGCGCTCCAGACGCAGGGGTTGTCGGAGAAGAGGAGGAAGGGGGTGGCGGAGGCGGAGGAGGAGGAACGAGAGGAGGGAGGGGAGTTTGGTGGGGTGCAGCGGATGTGGGAGGGGGATGTTCTCGATTGCATGGAGGATCGGCGGATCGCGATCGAGGCCGCATGGTGAGCTCCGCTTCTGGCAATTGCCATTTTCTGCTGCATTTTTTCATAAATTTTTGTTATTACTATGCTAAAGATCTCATTTAGGAGAAGATGAGCTGAGGGATTTAGAAATTGTGAATTAGAGACTAGGAGATTCAGCAAGTTGCGTCCTTTTCTTTTCAAATTCCTATATTTTCTGATATTGCTTCTTTTTTTTTATCTGAAATTGTCCTGTTTTAAATTAGACTACTTTTTCATGAAGTCACTTTTTTTTTTCTATGATTTAATTTCGTTGTTGTTTGATAGACTGTGATGGACGAAATATAAATTTGAAATATATCAATTTTGTAATGGAATTTAGGTGGTTTATTTGATTATAGAATTGTGGTGTTTGCAGTTGCCCGTGCTATAGATTTGGGAAGAACATGCGGAGAGCCAATCTTGGGTCTTGTTTTCTTCAGGTGAGCCTAAGTTCGATGAAGTACCGTTGCTTCCTGCTCCAAGATATTTTAAAATGACTTTTATGGGATTTTGACCAATAACTTTTGCACATTTTTTGTCATTATGGAGGTAGCAGAGTAGTTGAATGTTAGGAGTTGATCTAATTTGCTGTTTGGTCTTAATACGGTAGATGTGGTACTAAGTCTAATTAACAATTTAAGGATCTAGCCTATGATAGCCAACAATGTAGCATTGTAGAGTGCAGAGATTTTGTTTTGGGAATCTCTGCAGTTCTAAGAGGACTAGATATAGTCAACACATCGTTTACACATTAAGAAATTTAATCTTTCATATGAGCATTGCACCATTGCTGGTTGTAACATTGTCCTTGATGTTCTCAATGGTGAAGGTTTAAACTTTTAAGAAGCTCTTCTTTGATTGATTTTACCATGATGTCTCTGCATTCGCAATGATAGACGACACACCTTTATGCTCACCTACCTTCATCCAACCCTTCTCTTCAACCAATAAAAATATACTAACTCCCTTAGGAGATCCATGAGCTTATGATTCAACCTTTAAAGTAAATTAATATCAAACTATCTTAGTCAAAGAACATTGCTGGGAATGGTGATTGGTTGTCCATTCCTCCTGCACAAGATGCGAATCATTAGTTTAGGTTTTTTATATGAATTTGTTGTTATTTAGAATTGATTAATAATTTGATAGAGTTTTCAGCCAACAATAAAGAGGGCCTAAAACCAACTTTCTTCCTGAAATCAAAGGCAAAAACACAGCATGCCACACTTATGTATGAAAATGAAGAACGCTTTGATGGACTCCATTCTGTAATTGCATGTCAAAAAAAAAATGTGAATCAAAATATCCAAAAATTTTAGTACATATGGGGTTATATTTGACCTTCCAATTCAGTTTTCTTTTTATCAGTTGTCTTTCATCTCGATTGTATCTGATCAGTGTTTCTTGGTGATGTGACTGTCAGTTGTGGTCCAAGTCCGCCTTATGGGTCTTGTTAGACATTTGGTCACTGTGGTACAAGACTGCTGCAAATTTATTAAGAAAACTTACTTAACCAAAAATGTAAAAATTATTATAATGGTTAAGTTGAAGTTATTCCTGCATTTTGCTTATGACAAAATAAAACATGACCTTGGTGTTTATGTGATCTCTTAGTCTTTTGACATCAAAGCATTCCTATTTTTCTCCAGGGAACTGTCTATTTTGTTCTTGCACTTCTTGTACCATCCAACATCATTGCTTTTGGCATGACCAAATGGCATGGCTTTCTATTTATTGGAGTTGCTTCTGCTATCTCATTTGGAATATATCTGGGTTATTTTCGGACAAGGATGGGAAAGCAGTTTAACATAAGGGTAAGCATCTCCTTGATACTATCACATTTGATATATATTTGCTGTTAATAATTTCTTTAAAAAAACCTGTTAGTTAATAGTATTAGTCAGATTTATGTCTTTATTCTCCAACTATTCATGGTTTTTTTAATTTTTTCCCTAGAGCAGCAATGTGCAAGCATGTTTACTTAATTTAGAGGAATTTGTTGGATATTCTGCGCAAGGTTTTTAAATCCCTGTTGGGACTCCAAAGAAACGAAGGAAAGATGAAGTGAAGGGAAAAATAAATAAAGGAATGGATAAGAAATGGTAAGAAAATGGAAAGAAAAGAAAGGAAGGAAAGAAATAAAGAAAGAGATGAAAGAAGAAGGAGAGAGAGATTGGCGACATCTACTAGGATGCATGATCAGTACCCCCGCCAGGATTGGGCAGGTAAGCGGAGCATCCTATTCCAGAGAAAAACTGAGACACCCTTATCCTACGGGATTTGAAACCTTCATTCTGTTATCGATGTTTAACCGCTATGGTGTGCCTTGCCCCACCTCTGTTCCCTGAGCATTTGCTCTATTGCATATGTTGTGAAGATTTTAATGACACTGGGCGGTAAATGCAGTTCATTTGTTGGTTAATCATTGTTAAATGATTGCAGTGATAGGTTACATTCCAGTTTGATAGCATTATATAACACGTTTGAATTTGTATAAGGGTCTTATCCTCTCACATGTCTGCATTAGACATGATACAGTTATTTCCTGTCTCAATTTTTAATGCAACTGGCATCTAACGCCTACCTACGCCTAACACATTTGAATTTATCTATGGGTCTCACCCTCTCTCATGTCTGCATTAGACGTAATGCGGTTCTTTCCTGTCTCAAATTTTAATGCGATTGGCATCTAATGCCTACCTACACATTTACAAGCAGTCATTTTTAGATATGTAAATTATCAGCGCATTTATTCTTATGCTGTTCTTACATATTTAATTGTTGTGTGCAGGGCAGCGCCAGTTATTTAGATGACTGCGTTAACCATCTCATCTGCCCCTGCTGTACATTATGCCAGGTAACCATCAACTTCTATGACCCCTAATCTTGATCAATATTGTTGTGCTGAAACATCTGTAGTTGAATTCCCACAAACTTACACGGAGTTGGGTTGGATCATGCAGGAGTCCAGAACGCTGGAGATGAACAATGTCCAAGATGGTGTGTGGCATGGCCGGGGTGATACTATATGCTTAGGTGGTGGTGGCGAGGGAAGCAAGCAATTTATTACTCTCCATAAGCCTCCTTTGATGCCAACCACGTCCCCCGAGCTCTGTAGCATGGAAAGAACGTCAGACAGTGGTGAGCACTCATGGATCACAGATGGTAGGCATTCAGAACCTTTGGTACCATCACCCCAACTGGAACAGCACTGATGAAATCTAAGCTGGCTAGCTATACAGCATGATTAGCCAAGTGTGCCAGCCCAGAGAATTCATCTATTGTTGTGAAATTATGATCCATCGAATGCCAACTGATGGGTTGCAGGTTTTATGATGATAACCAGCCTAGGCTTTGGTTTCTCGATCTCAAGATTTTAATCAGCATCAATGGTGTGAAACAGGCATTGTAAGTAGCATGATAAGTCCAGACTTAGTAGCAGTGGATTTATACTTGGGAAGGGCAAAAACAACCCTCTATGTATGTAATTGCGGGGAGCTGTAGCATCTAAACGCAACTGAATTGTAAAGATTTTATGCAGCCTATTTTTTGTAACATATTTTCTTCCAAACATTAGCTTAGATCAATTTTATCCTCCTTCCGATTGCATGAGTCTAGTGGTGATGAACCTGTTTGCCATCCTTCTAACTGATTTTTGAGGGATTGTATCAGAAGATTTGCCCAAAGTTTGCTGTGCTCACCATCAGATTTCACTCGATTTAGCTTATTTTCATTTGATCAACTAGCTGGAAGCTGTGGCAAGACGATAACATGTCATCTGTAGTAGTCTACTTTGTATATGTACATCTATAATAGATAGCCTCGGACCATTTCACTGAGACTCTGCTGGGTTTGTGGACCACCCAAACCTGGCGTGCGAGTGGGTCAATGAGTAGGTGGTAGAAGACCATGTTCGTGTCAGGGTAGATGAGCTGTTGGAAGCAAATGTAGTCCGTCTCTGTGGTGCAGTTGGAAGCCTGGTACCACGACTAGAGGGATCAAGCATAATAAAGAAAAGGCACGTGGCAGATTATGGATGCGTAAAATAAGATAATACCATCAACAAAGATGGTATTACATAATCAATATCCTATATACAATTATTTTCAACATAGTAATTAATCAGCCATTTGCCAGAAATAATATTTACTATTTTTCTAAAGTAAAAGTTTTATGTTCTTTCGAAGCCAATTTTTCATATGTAATTCCGAAAAGCAATTTATAAGCCATTTACAGGTAGTTCCTAACTGATTAGTTTACGTGACTATGGCCACATTTTATTTCTGTGAATGGTTCAAAATATTATATTTAAGTTTTGCGGAGTAAATCCGAAGTGCCATATTTAACTTGTAGAGTAGATACCAAGCATCATATTTAACTCTGGCATTGTAAGTCTAAAATACTATATTTAACTCCTATACGGTAGAACCAAAACAATTAAGTTCCCATGCAATCAAAGTCCAAATATGTAGCCCCTCTTTGCATGGTTCAAAATATAGCTTGACCAAGAGTCTAAAATATACAAATCTCAGTGTGACAATCGAGTCTCTGGAAGTTTTCAAAAAAAATAAAATAAAACAAAACAAAACAAAATTGAAAATAGGAAGAAGATTTTCGTTGAAAGTCTTTTCTCGCGCGGACTCCTAATCATAGTCAATAGATGACTCCGGAAAGGAGTCCAACTCTATCTCATCCCTCCTCTATTTAAACCCTAAATTCCTCCCTAATATCCTCACGAAGAAACCCTAATCTTAAATCTTAGATTCCTTCCTAGAAATACTAATCCCAATTTCAAATCCTAGCATACCTATGGCAAAGGATTTTCGGGGGAAGATTATCAATTTTGACCGTCGGTTGCTGTGTTGCCACTATCATCGCTGGTAATTTTTCTTTTCTTACCTTTCTTCTTTCTTTCCGACCTTAGGGAGGGTTCTTTTCTTTCTCGGTGGGGTCTTTAGCCGACCGCATCTCTGGCCATCATTTCGTCGCCTCCCCGTCGGCCCCTTTTTTTTTTTTTCCTCCGGTCATCCTGTGACATCTGAGAAGACGACCGTGGGTTCGGTCTTGAGAGGAAATAGAGGGAAAGAAGAAAACAATAAAGAAAAAGAAATGAAGAAAGAGAGAGAAAGAAGGTGGTTTAATGGACTTGGGTTCGGTTAAACGGTTTGGACCAATTCAATTAAATTTAGATCAAAATAGTATCATATGAATCAAATTTAAAAATTGATTTAGACCGGACCCAGATTAGATATAAATATTTTCTAGTTATTTTAATTTAAAATTAAAAATTATTTAATATGTTAGAGCTTTTGATATCGAAAGAGCATTGGATCTAAAGATCAGTTTGAAAAGATCATAGAATTTTGGATCTAATCAACATATAAGGTTTCTTTTATCTTTGGATTTATTTTTATATATATTATATGTTTAAAAATTAGATTCTTATGTATAAAATATTTAAAAATTATTAAATTTTAAAAATTATGAATTTATTTATAAAAATATTTGAGAAAAATTGGATCATGCATGGTGATACTATTGTATGTTATAATTGTGAAATAGATGATTTTTTTAAAATTTACATGATTTCAAAAATATATATATTTATTTATTGATGCTTGAAATTTTAAATAAAAATTATTTTTATTGTTCTTTTGTAAATCAAATCGACACTATTATGAAAATAAATATTTTTATTTATGAGAAAATAATTATGACAAAAGCATTAGAAAACTCTCTAGTTAGACTATGATCTAGATCTAGCTAACGAAACTGATCATTGGTCACAAGTCAGAAACATGTTATTTTTAGGCTTAGCCAGTCGGAGCTGATTGCTGGCAGAATTAGTTCTTCTAGGCCTAATCTGTGGGACTGATCATTAGTAGCATGTTGATGGATCGGATATTCTATGTTTAGGACTAATCTCTTTACATTATCATGGGATAAATCATAGCCATGTGAATCAGAGCTAGTTTTTCTTCTGAGCCTAGCCAGTAGGACTGATCACTGGTAGCATACCGATGGATCGAATATTCTTCGTTCAGGAACTAATCTCTTCTGGACCTTATCCCAATGCTGCTTGTAGTCGTAGTCAACAAAGACTGAGAGAGAATTTTTGGCATTTTCTAATGTGAATGATAAGTTTTTAAAATAAAATTATATTATTGCATATTATTAAAATTTTTTTATATATTTAAAAATATTTGTGCTTGATCCTTCAGAGATGATTGGTAAACTTATCGAGCCATAAAGCTCACATTCTTTTTTGTTTTTATTTTTTAGATTCCAGAAGAATGTATTGGGCTTGGGACTGAATAGTCAGGAGGCCTTGCATATTCTTTAGGATTTTGCCCTAAAGAGTGTGTGGCATCACGTGCCGATTCAAGTGCTAGATTTGATGCATAACAGAGCGGTATCAGAGCTTAGATTAAAAATTATAAAAATTTAGATTAGTGAGAATGGGTTAGAATTGGGATTTTAATTAATTATCTCAAAATAATTTCAAGTGTTTGAAGTCGATTGAATTATTACTTCATAACTAAGTTTTTCTTATCGATATGCATTATAATCCTTAAGATTGAAGCATAGAAGATTGCCACAAATTAAATTTTAAGGAAATCATCGAAGCTTAAAAAAAAAAAGAAAAACTGATATAGGAGAAAATATATATATATATTCAGTAATATAGATTGATTGTATTATGTTGTGTTAGTATTGGATTTATTTTAAGAATTTAATATGATGTGATAATAATTTTTAATTTATTAAAAGTCATCTTGAATCAGAAGACTATAGCTCTTTTGTTGATTAAAAGAATAGAAAGAGGGTAATCAAATGATTTCTCAAAGATATTGTGAGTAAAGAAGACTTCATGATCATGGCAAAATGTGATCTAACTATGATACTTTAGCAAATTAGAGGATCATGATGAATATGTTAGATATTGATTTGCTCAGGATGAGAGTGATTAATTTTGAATTGTACAATTGAATTGTCAAGGTTATCTAGAGTTGGCCTGACTCAAATTGAATTTAGCGTTTAATATCTTGATCATGCAATGGTATAAACATGATAGTTATCTTGAAGAATAATTATGATCCAATAACAACAAATCTTTGCTTAGACTTTATTGAATTTTAATCTAGGATCATTAAGAAATTTTGGAGAATGACTGATCAGAGTTGCACAGCGAAAGTGTGGTGGGCCCATAACCCACAGGATCATTATCTTTTATGAAATCAAAACTTCACCATAGTGTTTAAGTTGAATTTATCACAAGCTCTTTTTCAAATATAATTGATCGGTCTTGCTATAAGGTTTTTGCATCCAATTGATTCCGACTCAATCTTAAATAACTTCATATATCTCAAACTCATAATCTTAGCCACTTTTAATCTGTATCCAAATTCTAATGCAATCGAAAGCTTTTGATCACATTGGTTTTGATTGAGGAAAGTTGAGATCTTTAATGATATACTAAAGGGGCAAAAATTCTAGAATCAATTTGTGTGGTATCTTGGAAAGAGTACGTGCTTTGATGTAGATATGTGCTTGAGCATTATGGTTCACCCAAGGGGTCCGATTGCTTGCGATATTTGAGTGGTGTGATCATAAGTTCATTTTGACAGTAATGCTAAGCCAGGATAAATGAGTACATATATATTTTGGATCGAGCATCTTTAATTTTGGAAGATCTAGATTTTTAAAATTTCGAGGATAAAATTTTTATAAGGAGAGGATAATGTGACAATCGAGTCTTTGGAAGTTAAAAAAATAAAAATAAAACAAAATAAAATTAGAAATAGGGAGAAGAATTTCGTTAGGAGTCTTCTCTCTCGTGGACTCCTAATCAGAGCCGATAGATGACTCCGGGAAGGAGTCTAACTCTGCCTCATCCCTCCTCTATTTAAATCCTAAATTCCTTCCTAATATCCGCACGAAGAAATCCTAATCCTAAATCCTAGATTTCTTCTTAGAAATCCTAATCCCAATTTCAAACCCTAGCATACTTGTGGCAAAGGATTTTCGGAGAAAGATTGTTGATTTTGGCCGCCGATTGCTGCTGTTACCACCATCGTCGCTGGTAATTTTTCTTTTCTTGCCTTTCTTCTTTTTTCCGACCTTAGGGAGGGTCTTTTTCTTTCTCGATGGGGTCTTCGATCGACCGCATCTTTGGCCATCGTCTTGCTGCCTCCCCATCGGCTCTTTTTTCCCTCCGATCGCCCTATGACATCTGAGAAGAAGATCGTAGATTCGGTCTTGAGGGGAAACAGAGGGAAGGAAGAAAACACGAAGAAAAAGAAAGAAAGAAAAAGAGAGAGAGAAGGTGGTTTAATGGACTTAGATTCAGTTAAATGGTTTGGACCTAATTTAATTAAATTTAGATCAAAATCGTGTCATATGGATGAAATTCAAAAATTAATCTAGACTAGATCCGAATTGAATTTAAATATTTTTTAGTTATTTTAATTTAAAATTAAAAATTATTTAATATGTTAGAGCTTTTGATGCTGTAAGAGCATCGGATCTAAATATCAGTTTGAAAAGATCGTAAAATTTTGAATATGATCAACATGTAAGTTTTCTTTTATCTCTGTATTTATTTTTATATATATTATATATTTAAAAATTAAATTCTTATATATAAAATATTTAAAAATTATTAAATTTTAAAAATTATGAATTTATTTATGAAAATATTTAAAAAAAATTGGATCATGCATGATGATACTATTGTATGTTATAATTATAAATAGATGTTTTTTTTTAAAATTTACATGATTTTAGAAAAAAAAATATATTTATTCATTGGTGCTTGAAATTTCAAATAAAAATTACTTTTATTATTCTATTGTAAATCAAATTAACACTATTATAAAAATAGGTATTTTTATTTATAAGAAAATAATTATGATAAAAGCATGAGAAAATTTTTTAATTAAACTATGATCTGAATCTAGCCAACGAGGCTGATCGTTAGCCACACGTAAGAAACATATTTCTTTTAGATCTAGCCAGTCGGGGCTGATCGCTGGCAGAGTAAGTCCTTTTGGGCTTAGCCAGTGAGCCTGATTACTGGTAGCATGCCGATGGATCGGATATTCTACGTTCAGGACTAATCTTTTTGCTCTGTCATGTTACAAATCGTGACCATGTGAATCAGAGCTAGTTTTCCTTCTAGACCTAGCCAGTGAGGCTGATCACTGATAGCACGCCGATGGATCGAATATTTTTCGTTCAGAAACTAATCTCTTTTAGGCCTTGTCACGGGGCTGATCATGGCCATAGTCAATAAAGACTGAGAGAGGATTTTTGACATTTTCTAACGTACATGGCAAGTTTTTGAAATAAAATTATATTATTATATATTATTAAAAAATTATATATATATATATTTAAAAATATTTATGCTTGATCCTTCAGAGATGATTGATGAATTTACTAAGTCGGAAAGCTCACCTCCTTCTCTATTTTTATTTTTCAGATTCTAAAAGAGCGTATTGATCTTGGAACTGAATAATGAGGAGATCTTTCATATTCTTTAGGATTTTATTTTAAAGAGTGTGTGACATCACATACCGATTTGAGTACTGAATTTGATGCATGATATTTAATTTTTTTATTTATAAGTTCAGTTTTACTTACTTTCTAAATCACAATAATGGCTCAAACAATTTACCAAACTCATCAAAGAATTTCAAAAACTTATTAGCCATGCATGGTTTCAAGAAAGAATCCAAAAGTACGTTCATTCAAGGTTTCATGCAAAGGTTTATTTGGAGTCCTCACATAGTCTTGTATCCTTGGCCAACTAGATGTGACAGGCAACATGGCATAGGGCAACCACTTCTGATCCTCAATCCCTCTGTACGCATCTCCTCCCTTTTTATGCTGAATTGATTAACAGGTTGCAGATATTCCATTTTTTTTTGTTACTTTTTGCCTGAGATTCTTTTGTACCTCCACTCAAACTAGCGTTGATATTTCCGCTAGGGACCACATTAACCATATCAACCAAATTAATTGGTGGTTGATGATGGATTTTCTTATTATTTTTAGAAATGATGAAGATGGATGGTTAATGCTCCCCACATTTTTCATATGTCCTTGCTATGGTGTTAAAAGCTGAAAAAAAAAATGTCAACAAAAAGGGCCCTGCCTATCTTTATAAACAGAAATTTGTTAGATAATATCCTAATTAAATGATCAATTTTATCATAAATTTTAAAATTTAAATTCGATCAATTTGAATTTAAATAAAATTTAAATTTCATTCGATTACTTGATGAGAGTATCGGTAAATATCTTTCATTATTTGATACGTAGAAAATCTATCGTTACTACTACGACATGAAAAAAAAAATAAAATAAAAGATGAAAGAAAAATTGATTTTTAAGAAAAATCTCAATAAGATATCATCCTTTTCTTCTACATTAAATTCTTCTATATTAGGTATGTTTTATGAAAATTATAAATTTTTTTTTTATGATCCTAAATTTATGATATTTTTGATAAAAATAAGCATATAAAATATTGATTTATACTTATGTAGTATTAGAGTCCATATTTTCATGATCTTTATATAATAAAAAAATTATTTATTTTTTTAAAGATTTTTAAAATTAAAATTTTATGATAAAATAAATAGATAAATAAAATTATTGTGTTGAATCCCCTTCTCCCATCTCGATGGCCGGACTTCGGTCATTCTGCATCAACCCGCAAGGATGGCTAGACCTCCGGCTTGCCGGCATCACCCATGCCCAGATAACACCGGCAACAACCCAACAAAAAAAAAAGAAAAAAAAGAGAGGAAAGAAGGGTTTTTCGACCGGCCGCGCTAGCCGATCCGTGCCATCCGACGAATAGGGCAGCAGCCACAGCTGCTGCCATGCCGATGGCAGGCTGGAGTTGCATGCCGCAGCTGCCTCCCAGCGGCGGCGGCTTGGCCGCTCGCGGCCTTTAGGTGCCATGGATAAAACCCGCGGTGGGAGCTAGTGTCGGCCCCAATCCGGCCCAAAAGAAGGGGATCAGCGGAAGCCGGGAAGGCGGCAACAGAGCACGGCAGCGGCGGCAATCCGCGGCGCTCGCTGCAATCACCATGCAGACCGGTGATGCAGCCAGCAGTCGCGACAGAACCCTCTCACCCGTAGTATTCTGGCCCAGCCACGGTGGCAGCGGAGGGATAAGATGATCTGGGCGGCGGCCGTGAAGGGCGACGACATTGGGTAGCGGCCGGGGAAGTTTTGGGGCAGCCGGTCAGCCGCCTTTTGGCATGGGAACCCTCCTCTTGCAACGGGGAATAAGATGAAGCCCTAATGGGTTCGGGTTTAGACCCGAAACCCGAAATCTAGTTTTCACCTATTTAATAAAACCAAGCTTTATTGCATTTAAGCCCTTCAAAAGTTCAAATTATGAAAAGACCCAATTTCAGTTTTGAACTTTTTTGCAATTTATCTCCTATAAATTTTGACATTTCAGAACATTCCTCAAAAATTTTCTTTTCAATCCCTAATTAACTATTTTATTGTTTATTGATTAATTAAGTTTATTTTAAACCTGTCTTTAATAAAGATCTTGGGATTTTATATTATAATTATATCATCAAATGTCAATTATTGATGAAATTTTTTTTATATGCATAATCTTATGTTTATATATAGTTTGTTTGTCACCAAAATGGCCAAACTAGAATGTTTAATATATATTTAAAATTTTAATTATTATTTATATGCATGATTTTATATTTATGTTTATTTGTTAGTCATCAAAGTGGCCAAACTAGAATGTCAATATGCATAATGTGATCATTCATCCATAATTAAATGCCTATTAATTAAAATTTCAATGGATAAATTGATGTTCACTACTTATTGAAACTTTAGGATTTACCTAAAGGTAAATCAATTACTCAATGAATAGTGAGTATGACAGAGGTAAATTAATATTCTTTGATCAAATGTATTTATATATCCAAAAATAATAAGTATATTTGATTGAAAATATTTAATTATCTATTAAAAAATT
Organism: Cocos nucifera; assembly: GCA_006176705.1. Taxonomy (NCBI): domain Eukaryota; kingdom Viridiplantae; phylum Streptophyta; class Magnoliopsida; order Arecales; family Arecaceae; genus Cocos; species Cocos nucifera. The sequence goes on from QRFJ01000130.1 coordinate 171,003, forward strand.
AATAATAGTATTAAATTATGATAGTATGTTGTAATATCTATTCAAAGAAGAATTACAATATGTTTTTATTGTTATTTGTTTGAATCCATGATAAAATTATTTTATTTTAATTTGAACATTTGTGTATTATTTTTGCAGCTATTTTTCTTCATTCGCATGCTTTATATATTACCATATTTAATAGTTTGAACTTCTCTAAATGGTGTGAACAAGTCAATTTCTACTTAAGTGTATTGAATCTTGACTTAGCATTATTGGAAGATAAACCTGCTGCTCTTATGGATTTTAGCAGTGAGGAAGAGAAGTTACATCATAAAGTATGAAAATATTCTAACAAATTAAGTCTTATGTTCATATGAATGATTACTGCCAATAATATTCAGAGCACTATTTCATAAATAGAAAGTACAAAAAAATATTTAAAATTTATGAAAAAATATTTTCATTCTGTAGATAAGTCACTTGCTTGTATACTAATAACAGAACTCACGATTATGAAGTTTAATGGATCATGAAGTATACAAGACCACATTATTAAAATGACTAATATTATAGTAAGATTAAAGATTTTACTGTAGAAGACTTCTTAGTGTAGTTTATTTTGAACCCACTATCTTCTAAGTATGGACCTTTTCAGATTAATTATAATACTATTAAGGATAAATGAGATATCAGTAAATTATCTAGTATGCTTACTCAGGAGGAAATAAGATTGAAAAAGTAAGGTAGTTATTCCATTAATTTCATAAGTTAAGAAGCTGGTAAAGGATATAAGAAGAAAGCCAATAAGTTCAAGAAAAAAAATACTTACTAAAGTTCTTCAAGCTGATAAGATGGAACAGAAGCCGGATAGATATCATTTCTATAAGAAAGTAAGACACTATCAAAAAGATTACTTGAAACATAAGGCTTGATTCGAAAAGAAAGGTAAATCTAATATCTTTATATATTTTGAATCAAACTTAACTAAAATTTTTAATAATACTTGGTGGCTTGATTCTAGTGCTACTACTCATATTTTTAATTTGATGCAGAAATTTTTTTCGATCTAAACCACAAATCTAATTGAAGATATTATGTTTATAAAAAATCATATGAGGATTTCAATTGAAGGAATAAGAACTTATCGATTGATCTTGAATATTGTTTATTATTTGGATCCATTACAAATAGTTTATGCGCCTTCAATATCTAGGAACTTAGTTTTTCTATCAAAATTTGATGTTTCTAGATTTAATTTTACGTTTGGATATCGTTGTTTAAGTTTATATAAGAATACTTCTTTTATTAGTTCTGAAATTCTTATTGATGATTTATATAAATTAAAACTTGATAATCCTTTTATAGAATCCCTTCTTATCATGCATCATAATTCTAAAATTAAGCGTAGTTTACTTAATAAAAAATCTGCTTACTTATGGCATAAATGTTTAGATCATATATCTACAGAAAGATTAGTAAAGAATAAGACTCTTCTAAATCTATATTTTACTGATCTTGGTATATATATAGATTGCATCAAGAAAAAATAAACTAAACATAACAAAAAAGGTGCTACAAGAAGTACTCAACTTTTTGAAATTATATATATTGATATATGCGGACCTATTGATGTTCTATTTTTAGTGAAGATAAATATTTTATCATTTTATCGATAATTTTTTATATTATGATTTTATCTATTTGCTTCATGAAAAATCTTAAGAGTGGATGCCCTTAAGGTGTTTATAAATGAGGTTGAAAGGCAATTAGATAAAAAGGTGAAAATCGTAAGGTTTAATAGAGATGGTAAGTATTATGAAAAATATAATGAAATGGGATAATATCCAGATCTATTTGCAAAGTTTCTCAAAAAAATATGGTATATGTGTGCAATATACTATGTCAGATACATCTCAACAAAATTATGTAGCTGAAAAGCAAAATCGGACATTAATGGATATGGTTAAAAGTATGATAAGTAACTCCTCATTATCCAAATTATTATGGATATATGCTCTTAAAATCACTATGTATTTACTAAATAGGATTTCTAGTAAGGCGGTTTCAAAAACTTCTTTTGAACTATAGACTGGAAGGAAACCAAGTTTAAGATTGAAGAAAAAATCCTATTTTTTTGTCGCAGGATCATTCAGATCTTATCAGATCTAAATCAAAAATTTTTAAAATTTTGTAACTTGATCTAATAACTTTCAAATCTAATCCTAATGATCTGATATTAAATATAAAATTAAAATTATATCAAATGTTATTTTAGTACTTAATTGGATAATCTGATTATCTTGTCGATGATTCTAATGCTCCTGAGGTCCTGGATCAAGCCATGCATGTGCCTAGCCTCTACAGGAGTCTACTCAGGCTGGATCTAGAGGCGCTCTCCTTTTGGATCAGATCTTTAAAAATTAGATCTTAAGTCCTTTTATAGATACTTCAAAACAACTTCTAAAAGATGCGTGTTCGTCTCACGAACTAGTTGTATCTTTTTCTGATCTTTTCGCCAATGGAATTTGGATCTTCTCTTGCTGCTTTGCCCAACCACTTGGGCATAGAGAAGAGGGAGAGGAGAAAGATGAGGGGGCGTGGAGATGAATAAAGTGGCAGGGCTTCGCCATATGTTATTCAGATACACAATAGGTTTACGCAGAGCCCTTTAAATAGACCAAACATAGAGTCTCTTTCCTTGCAACTTTGAACGGGTCAAAGATGACATGCAGAAGGACTACTTATTAGATCTCCATGCCCCACCCTCTTATTTTCATGATTTTGCCATACAAAATCTAGATACAAATGGCATGGAGAAGAGGGAGAGTGTTTGGGTAGCGCAAGCAACTCATCTCTAAAGACTTTGATCTAATCAAGTCATTTTGACCAACTGGGAACGCATGCCCCAATTGGTGCGGACACCAGAGCTACCAGAAGTTGGCAACATAATTTAGATTTAATTTGGATTGAAAAAGCCATAACATAATAACTCTACTTCAGTTATTTTATTCTAGTCCTTTTGATTTAATCAATTAGTTCTTTTGATGCATTTAATTTTGGGTCCATAGGACCATACTTGGATTTATTTTGGATTGAGCCATATTTAGAAAGAGACCATAAAAAAGCAAGCTTGGTCCACATCATCTTTGGAGCCACCACCCTCCACATGCCCAAAGAGAAAATACACACGCCAACATGTGCCATGCCCAAGGATTCTCATGCCAAGTTGTGCCAGGCATTAAGCGCCCACATGGAGTTTCTTTTCTTTCCTAGGATTTCTTAAGAGTTCTTGATTTTTTACTTTTTTTGTTAAAAATCTGATTTCTTTCCTATGGTTTCATAAAAGATAGATATGATATATTATTGTATTTGAAAACCATACATAATGTTTTACTTTTTTGTTGGGAGGGTTGATTTTTTTCTTGTAAAGAAAATAGAATTTTTAAAGAAATAGGACCCCTAAGGTCCTATATAAACCTATGTATCTTTCATGAATGAGACAATAAATGAATGAATCACTTTATAATTTTCACAAACACTTGAGTTGGTCGCTCCGAGAGAAAAATGGGGTGAGATCCAAAATCATCCCACGAGGGGAGGGTGTGAGGTCTACCTTTTTCTATCTCTTTAACCTTCATTTTCTTGAGATTCAGTGTTCCTACGATCCCGATTGATCTTCACCATCTACCTACATAAGCTTATTCCACCAAAAAAAGATCTATCTCCTCCAAGATTTTCACCTATCATGCAGAGAGAGAAAGAGTGATCTATTATTCTACAGATCAAACGTTGACAAGGACCTTCGTTCCTTCTCAACTGATCTTTAATTTTTACTTATTTTTTCTGATTCGATGTTGGTAAAGATTCAGTTCTTTATCGATAGATCTGCTTGGTTAAAAGATTAAGAGCCCTAATCAGGATAATTTCTTAACTACCATGATCCAAATTTTTCTTATCTTTTTTTTGGATTTTCTTATGGGCTTAATGTCTTGCTATCCTTTATTCCATTTATATATATTTTTTTATAATTATTCATGAGCATATTTAATTTCTGCTATCTGTCTATTTACTTTATTATTGCTAGTTATTTACTGATCTCTAAAATGGTATTCATTAGCATCATTTAGATTGATCGTGCTTTGGTCCCATGTCAATCAATCATGCCTCCTAAGCAGAGTATAGGCAACTATACTATCTATCCTGAAAAGAATGTGCCACGATCGGACATGATTTATTATTGATGAATGGAAGGAAGCTTGGTCTTTTCTCTCTCTCTTTTTTTTAAGGCCGTCCCGCATCAATTTGGTATCAGAGCCGGATTGATTAGGGCTTTAGTTTAAATTCTGTAATTTAAAATTTCTGCAAGTTAAATTTTCATAATTTAAATTTCATAATTTATTTTTCAGCATTTTTTTTCTTTCTTACTGCATCTTATTCCTACATCCTAAACTTACATGACCACTAGATTAGGTACCCAGTACCAACGTCCTACTTTTTCACCTAGTACCAATATGGATTCCAATATAGCAGCCATTATTAATGCCCTGACTAAGAAGTTTGATGATATAAAAAATTTTATGAAAATCATGAATGAAATAATAATAGTACTAGAAGAAGCTAGGCAAAGATAATCTGAACCTGAGTCTCCCCAACTACTTATAGGATAGAGAAGAAGGAACCTTGACCTAGATCGACCTATAGCAGCATGGCCCCATCATAACCAGTTCGACCAGGATGAGCATGTCCTTAGGAATGTGAAGATCGAAGCTCCAAGTTTTGATGGTTGTCTAGATCTGAAAGAATACCTAGATTGAAAATCGAGCATTGACCACTATTTTGGATGGTACAAAATGTCTGAAGCAAGAAGAGTTAGATTTGCTAGGATGAAGTTGATTAGGCAAGCCCGACTTTATTGGAAAAGTGTTGAACGTCTTCTCAATCAGAGAAGACAAGATTCAATAGAATCCTAGGATGAAATGAAGAAGAAACTCAGAGAAAAATACCATCCCACCTCCTACCAATAAAGACTTTTAGATCAGTGGCAGAGACTTACTTAAGAAAATAGATCAGTCATAGAGTACATCACGAGATTTGATGAGTACCTCATGTGATATGGAGTAACTGAAGATAGGATTGTTATCTTATCTAGATTTAGAGTTAGATTACGAGAAAATATCCAGCGTGAGCTCTTTTTGAGAGAGGTAACCACGTTAGAATAAGCTTATCAACTTGTCCTAGACTTTGAGAGATTTTTTAGGTATTCGACCATCCATCGTCTTAAATCTAGCCGAGTAATCCCTTTTGGATTGAGACCCAATACTATCCAAACTCCTAGTAATGGACCTCTACCTATAAATTCTATTATGAAAAAAGAAGATAAAGAAAAAAGAGTTGCAGGAGAGTTATCTAAGGAAAGTAGTTCTCGATCCCACTGCTTCAAGTGCCATTATTACGGTCATTTTGCTACACAATGTCCCAACCGATCATTATTTATGGAAGAATTAGAAGAAAAAATTCTAAAAAATATTAAGGAGAAAGTTTATGAAGCTGATCCAGACTTAGTCGAGCAGTTTGAGAGTACTGAGAAAATCCTAAGTTTTGTTGCACTGGAGTCAGACATTAGGCTTAGAGTCGTTAGGTATGTTCTAGCACAGACTAAGGAGAGTAAAGACTAGTGTAGGATCTTTATTTTCCATACCTTTATAAAATTTAGCGATAAAATTTATAAGATAATCATTGATAGCGGTAGCTATATCAACGCCATCTCCACCAACATGGTTAAGCAATTAAGATTAGCTCCTGTAGATCATCCCAGCCCATACCACGTATCTTAGATAGATTCTTTCTCTATTTTCATCAAACTTAGATGCCGTATTTTCATCCAACTCCATTCTTATCAGGATCATGTTTGGTGTGATGTCTTACCCATGGAAGTCGAAAGTATCACATTAGGTCGGCCTTGGCTATTTGACAATGATGTTACGATTTATGGCCAAACCAACTTCTGTAGTTTCACTCATAAGGGTAAGAAGATCACGATCAATCCTTTCCCACCTAAGGCTATCAATAGAAAGATAGGCAATGAACCAAAAAAAAATATCAAAAAGAAAAGCCTCCATCTGATAGGTGCTAAGAAATTAGAGATGACCGTGCGTAAAGGATCACCAGTTTGGATGATTGCTGTGAGAGAAGTTCATGAAGACCCTAAGATAGATCATCTCAAGGAAATAGTTCATGGATATCAACCTAGAAAATCAATAGATCTTATCCCACTGCCCATGTATGCTAGAATTTTTAAATCTACAAAGTCATTTGCATAGTATTGGGGATAAACCCCACTCCTGCCGAAGTCCAGTTCAATGCTCAATCTGATGCGGTCGATAGCCATGGAAGAGCTTCAGTGGGCGGGTCTTGGCTGAACTCCTACAGTCAGTCGAACTGCTTAGCGGTGGGGCTATAGCCGAACTCCTCAGCGGTTGCACCTCGACCGAGCTCTTCAGCGATCGAGCTCCAGTCGGACTCCCTCAGGAATCAAACTCCTTCCGAGCTCTCCCTTTCGGCCGAACTCCTCTTGGAGCCCGAACTTCTTTGAAATTGGTATATGCCCAAGCCCATCAACCAATGCCTACTTCCTCGAGCTACAGCCATCGAACCTCGGTGGTATGGCCGCCACCACCACTACTGACGATGCCACTCTCTCCGTAACCAGCTCCATGCGGCCCACAGTCGAACGACATGACCACCACTACTGGCGATGCCACTCTCTCCATAACCAGCTCCATGCGGCCCGCAATCGAACGACATGGCCACCACTACTGGCGATTTCACTCTCTCCGTAATCGACCCCATGCGGCCCACAATCGAATGATATAGCTACCATCTGACGACGACTTTCTCTCCGTACCAAACTCCATGTAGCCCCGATGGCTCGCTACCAGACGGTATGGTCGCCACCATCAATCAGGCTCTGCCTATAAACAGGACCCTCTAGATATGCTAACTCTAATCTCTGAACTCGGATCTCTAAGCTCACCTCTCCTTCTCTAAGCTCAGCGGAACTCATTTTCGTGCACTCCATTCTTGTTGGCAAGAGCTGACTTGATCGTCGGAGGGTCCTGCCGGAGTCACCCCCCATCGGCTCTGAACGGAAGTTTATTTTATAGGTCTCCGACGGTGATCTCGTCCACCTCTACTCCAGCTGATTCCGATGATCATCAATTTCTGCGTCAACAGATTGGTGCTAGAAGGAGGGGCTTGAACCTCCAAGGTCCCCCTTGTTCTTAAAGGAGTGCTCGACGATGATTTCTTCCTTTCCTCTTTGGAGATCTCTCTTCTTCCTCCCTGGAGTTCTTTCTCCAGAAGAAAATGCCTCTCAGGAGAGCTTCGACATGGCGCTCGACGGCCTCCATGGCCCGATCCCATTCAGATCCTTTCACTTCCGCTCTGACCCAAGCGGCCCAGGTTTCATCTATGGTCGCGGTGGATACGGAGCAGTTCAACCTGCTCGTCCAGCAGATTCGTGGCCCCACGGAGGTGGTGCAGGCAGTGCACCGATAGATCTTGGCACCAACTCAATCGATGCGGGACTCCCTAGAGCCGTGCGGTCCGGCCTAGGAATGACCGACTTGGGCTACCCGACCTCCGATCCCCGGAAGGAGGAGGCAAAGAAGGGAGAGCCCCTGCTCGGACCGTGGCTCGACCTAGGGGGAAGCCTCGCACCCATTCTATCAGAAAACTTTGGAGATCACGAACTGTGAAGACCTCTTAGATCGAAGGCTCCTAGAAATGAGCCAGCGAATCGAAGAGCTTCATCACACTTCATCCTCCCATGGTAATGACATTTGCACTGACCCTTCCTTTTCGCAGAAAATTATGTAAGAGCCGGTCCCACCGAATTTTAAGCTCCTGCAGCTCGAGAGTTACGATGAGATTGCTGATCCGATAGACCATCTGGAAGCCTTTCGGATAACGATGTTGCTCCACGGTACACCAGACGCCATCTTATGCCGGGCTTTTTCCTCTACTCTTAAGGGGGCTATCAGGAATTGGTACTCAGCGCTTAAGCCGAGTACCATCTTATCGTTTGACCAGATGAGTCAATAATTCACAGTCCACTTTATCAGTAGTCGGCGTCTGCACCGGAGCTCAGATTCCTTAATAGCCATTAGGCAGAAGGAGGGGGAACCCATCCGAACTTATGTCATCTGATTTAATGCTACCGTATTGAAGATCCGAAACCTAAATCAGTCAGTCGCCATGACCACCCTCAAGCACGGCCTTCAGAAGAATGACTTGCTGTTCTTCCTGGAGAAGAAGTATTTTCGGGCCAAAAGTTATGCCTGGGCAGAGGAGGCTTTTGAGACTAAGGACAATGAAGCCAGCAGCAAATGGTGAATCAGCAGGCCCACCGAAGAAAGGAAGCGGACTGAAGCTCGACCGCATTCCCAAACTCCTAGTCGCGGGCGAGCCCGAACTCCCCCTCGTGCTCGAAGGCAGGGAACCCCAGGCGGAAGGGCACGTCAAGGTTCCCTCCGGTGCCGAAGTTCTCTCCAACGATGATTTTACAACTACGCCCCCCTCAACGCCCCGAAGACCCAAATGTTGATGGCGATCAAGAAACGACTTCCAAGATCGGAGAGAATGCATTTCCATCCCAGCAAACGTAATCCCAACAAGTTCTACCTCTACCATCGTGACCACGGTCATGACACTGAGGAGTGCATCCAGCTCCAGGACGAGATCGAAGAGCTCGTCAGGTGAGGTAGACTTGGCCGATTCCTACGAAGATGATCTGAAGAGCGGAAAGATCGGCTGAGGGCGGTAACACCCAGTGGAAAAAACTAGTAAGAAGATCGGCCACCTCTTGACATCATCAACACCATCTTGGAGGGACTTCAACAAGGAGAGGCTAGCAGATCCGAGGGATCGATAAAGAGGTAGAGGACCGTGGAGTCCGTGACCTTCATCGAGGCGGATAGCCAAGGGATCCAATTTTCACATAATGACGCGGTTGTAATTTCTTTGAACATTGCTAACTACGATGTACGCCGCATTTTGGTAGATAATGAAAGCTCGACTGACGTATTATTTTATGATGCCTTCTCAAAAATGTCCCTACCCGACGACCGCTTGAGGCCTATAAACTCTCTACTGGTAGGATTCGCTGGCAACACCATACCAGTCGAAGGCATGATAACTTTGACTATGACGGCAGGGCAACACCCAAAATTGGCCAAAATGTAGGTCGACTTTCTGATCGTGAGGACTTCATCTGCCTATAATGCGATTCTCAGCCGACCTGGTCTAAATGCGCTTCAGACGGTGGTGTCAATCTATTATTTAAAGATGAGGTTTCCGACGAGTTGCGGGGTCGGAGAAGTTAGAGGGGACCAGGCTCTAGCGAGGCACTGCTACTCAATCGCCCTGCATAAGGGAGAACGGCCTGATCCTTATCTTATTGATGGCCTGGATGTCCGTGATGACCTCATTGAGGAGCAAGGCGAGCCTATGGAGGACCTCGTCTCTGTGCCCTTAAATGATGGGAACCCGAAGCACATTGTGCAGATCGGCTCCAACTTGGCAGGCGAGGTTCGGAAGCAGCTCGTCGCCTTCCTCAGAAGAAACGCGATTGTCTTTGCCTGGACCCCAGTGGACATGCCAAAAATTGATGCCGAGGTCATGGAACATCGACTGACCGTCGATCCAAGACATCGGCCGATGAGAGAAAAGATGTGCCACCATGCCTCGGAGAGGCAGAAAGTGATCGCCGAAGAAGTAGACAAGCTTCTCCAAGTCGGACTCATTTGGGAGGTTAATTATTCGACCTGGGTCTCGAACGTGGTCCTCGTTAAGAAGGCGAATAACAAGTGGAGGATGTGCGTCGACTTCAAGAAGCTGAACAAGATCTGTCCGAAAGACAGCTACCCCCTACCCAGGATCGACCAGCTGGTGGATGCGACCTTGGGCCATGAGCTCCTCACCTTCCTGAACGTCTTTTCTGGTTATAACCAGATACGGATGGCGTCCAAGGACGAAGAGAAGACCGCCTTCATTACTGACCATGGTTTTTATTATTACAGGGTCATGCCATTTGGACTCAAAAATGCAGGGGCAACTTACCAGCACTTGGTTAATAAGGTCTTCAAGGAGCAGATCGACCGCAACATGGAGGTGTACGTGGATGATATGCTCGTCAAAAATTGAGCTTCGATAAACCATCTCATCGACCTTAAAGAGACCTTCGATGCTCTCAGGAAGCACAAGATGAGGCTGAATCCGACCAAGTGCGCCTTTGGTGTGACCTCCAGAAAATTTCTAGGGTTCATGGTGTCGAGATGCAAAATCGAAGCAAACTCCGAGAAGATCCGAGCCATTCGAGAGATGACTGCTCTGAAGACGATCAAGAAAGTTCAGCGCCTGATCGAAAAGGTGGCATCCCTAAACTGCTTCATCTCAAGGTCGGCCGAATGATGCATGCCCTTCTTCCAAGTTCTCAGGCGATCGAAGGACTTCTGCTGGACGACGGAGTACCAACGGGCATTCGAGGAGCTTAAAAACTACCTCGACTCACCCCACTGCTGGCAAAGCCCAAATCCGAAGAAGAATTATTCCTGTATCTAGCTGTCTTTCTGGTGGCCCTAGCGGCAGTCTTGGTCAAGGAAGAAGCAAGGACGCAGCGATCGGTCTACTACGTGAGCCGGATTCTGAGGGATGCAGAGACCAGATACTCTAGGTTAGAAAAACTAACTTACTCTCTTCTTGTTGCTGCCAGGAGGTTTCAATCTTATTTTCAGGAGCACACCATAACGGTCCTCATGGACCAACCAATAAAAGTAGTCCTTCATCAGACGGACGCCTCCGAAAGAATCGCGAAATGGACAATCGAGCTCACAGAGTTCGACATCAACTACCAACCCAGGCCATCGATCAAGACCCAGATATTGGCAGATTTTATGATAGAATGTACCATTCCAGTCGAAGTCGAGCTTGAACAAAGCGAGGCCGGCATCAAAGCGAGACCGAGCCTGGACAAAGCCGAGCTATCACAGCCGAACCTCCCCGAAGGCTTTTGGGCTCTGCACGTGGATGGTTCGTCCAACTCTGTTGAAGCTGGTGCAGGCCTGATCTTGGTCAGTCCCGAAGGAGTCGTCGTCGAGTACGCGCTACGCTTCGAATTCTCCATGACCAACAATGGGGCCGAATATAAAGCGCTGATCGTCAGATTAAAGATAGCAAAAAAATTAAAAGTAGATCAACTTCAAGTCTATAATGATTTTCGGCTGGTGGTCGGTCAAGTTGATGGCAGCTACAAAGCGTGGGAGGAAGGCATGGCAAGGTACCTTGGGAAAGTGAGGGATTTGACCCCGGCCTTCAACAGTTTCAGCATTCAGCATATTCCAAGGGTAAAAAATGCAAGAGCCGATCTTCTCTCCAAGTTGGCCACTTCAGCCCCGACCGAATTGCCCAAAGAAGTATTTTTGGAAATTATGAAGTGCCCAGCCATGGAGGAATCTCAGGCCATCCTGCAGATGGAATTCGAGCCCAGTTGGATCGACCCGTTGGTCGCCTACTTTTAAGAGGGGGTTCTTCCTCACGACCGAAAAGAAGCTCGAAGGCTCAGAAATCAGGCCTCCCGCTACATTTTATATGAAGGCAAGTTGTATAAGAGGTCGTACTCCCTTCCGTTGTTGAGATGTCTCCGACCTTCAGAGGCCAACCTCGCACTGTGGGACGTGCACAAAGGACTTTGCGAAAGACACGTAGGAGCCAGGTCCTTGTCGCAAAAACTACTTCAGCAGGGGTACTACTGACCGACCTTATTTCGTGATTCCGTGGAGTATTTGAAGAAGTGCGACCGCTGTTAGAAGAATATCAGCGTGCAAAGGCAGCCGACATTCGAGCTTACTCCGCTCAATGCACCTTGGCCATTTGCACAGTGGAGAATGGATATACTTGACTCCTTCCCAACAACATCCGGGCAATGGAAGTTTCTCCTGATCATGATCGATTATTTCACCAAGTGGGTCAAAATCGAACCACTAGCGAAGATCACCGAAGCTAAAGTGCAGGACTTCCTTTGATAGTCGCTAGTCTGTCGGTTCGGCCTGCCTCGGATCCTTATAACCGACAATGGATGGCAGTTCGCTGGGGCAAAGTTCGTCGAATTCTGCGAAGGACTGAACATCTCCCACTGCTTCACATTGATGGCTCACCCGTAGGCCAATAGGGAGGTTGAGGTGACCAACCGGACCCTACTGCAAGGCATCGGGACAAGGCTCGATAGGGCAAAGGGGGCTCGGATGGACAAACTCTACCACATCCTCTGGGCATACCGAACTACTCAAAGGATGCCAATTGGGGAAACGCCTTTCGCCTTGGCCTTCAGCACGGAGGCAGTTATCCCGATCGAACTTCAGCTCTCGTCCGCATGAGTCACGGGCTTTGACGAGCAGCTCAACCCCCAGGACCTCAAAGTTAACCTCAACCTGCTGGATGAAAAAAGGGAGGAGGCCCATATTCGGACGGCAGCCTACAGATAGAAGGTGGCACGATACTACAACTTCAGAGTTAGGGGTAAGACATTCAGAGTGGGGAACCTAGTGCTTCGATGAGCCACCGTCTCTCAGCCTCAGAGTCAAGAAAAGCTCGCCCCAAATTAGGAAGGTCCGTATGAAGTGGTGGAGGTCATCTGGCCCAAAACCTATCGTCTGAAGGAGCTCGAAGGAATAGTACTTTTTCAATTTTGGAACTCAAAAAATCTGAGGATGTATTACCAATAGACTCCCTTTAATAAGACTTCTTCGCTCAGCATTATTATTTTCTGATGCAAGGATTACGTGACGATAGAAAAGAAGCGAGCAAAAGTAGTCCGTTAGGAATAGGAGGAGAACCTCGTCCTGACGCGAGCAAAGTCGAAGGTCTCGTTCACCTTAGACGAGATAGGAGGAAGAGGTGCGGACGATGGTCTGCATGTGCCCCCATAGCCCATTAGGAACAGGAGGAGAACCTCGTCCTGACACGAGCAAAGTCGAAGGCCTCGTTCACCTTAGATGAGATGGAGGGAAAGTATAGATGACGGTCTGCATGTGCCCCCACAGTCCGTTAGAAATAGGAGGAGAATCCATTGGTCGTCTATCTTAAAGAAGGGTTTCTTCCTCACGACTGGAAAGAAGCTCGGAGGCTCAGGAATCAGGCCTCCCGCTATGTTTTATATGAAGAAAAGTTGTATAAGAGGTCGTACTCCCTCTCATTGCTGAGATATCTCCGATCTTCAGAGGCCAACCTCGCACTGTGGGACGTACACGAAGGACTTTGCGGAAGCCACGTAAGAGCTAGGTTCCTATCGCAAAAACTACTTTGGCAGGGGTACTACTGGCCGACCTTATTTTGTGATTTTATGGAGTACATGAAGAAGTGCGACCGCTGTCAGAAGAACGCCAACGTGCAAAGGCAGCCAACATCCGAGCTTCCTCCGCTCAGCGCACCTTGGCCATTTGCACAGTGGAGAATGGATATACTCCGCTCCTTCCCAATAGCGTCCGGGAAACGAAAGTTTCTCCTGGTCGCGATCGATTATTTTGCCAAGTGGGTCGAAGCCGAACCACTAGCGAAGATCACCGAGGCCAAGGTGCAGGACTTCATCTGAAAGTCGCTAGTCTACCGATTCGGCCTGCCTCGGACCCTTATAACCAATAATGCGTGGTAGTTCGCTGGGATAAAGTTCACCGAATTCTACGAAAGACTGAACATCTCCCACCGCTTCACATCGGTGGCTCACCCGCAGGCTAATGGGGAGGCTGAGGTGACCAACTGGACCCTGCTGCAAGGCATCAGGATAAGACTTGACAGGGCAAAGGGGGCTTGGATGGACGAACTCTACCACGTCCTCTGGGCATACCAAACTACTCAAAGGGCGCCGACCGAGGAAATGCCTTTCGCCTTGGCCTTCGGCATGGAGGTAGTTATCTCGATTGAATTTCAGCTTTCGTCCACATGAGTCACGGTCTTTGATGAGCAGCTCAACTCTCAAGACCTCATAGTTAACCTTGACCGATTGGAAGAAAAAAGGAAGGAGGTCCGTATCCGGACGGCAGCCTACAGACAGAAGGTGGCACGGTACTACAACTCCAGAGTTAGGGATAAGACGTTTAGAGTGGGAGACCTAGTGCTTCGATGAGCCACCGTCTCTCAGCCTCAGAGTCAAGAAAAGCTTGCCCCAAATTGAAAAAGTCCGTACGAAGTGGTGGAGGTCATCCAGCCCAGAACCTATCACCAGAAGGAGCTCGGAGGAATAGTGCTTCTCCGATCTTAGAACTCAGAAAACCTGAGGATGTATTACCAGTAGACTCTCTTTAATAAGACTTTTTCGCTCAGCATTATTATTTTCTGATGCAAGGATTATGTGACGATAGCAAAGAAGCGAGCAAAAGTAGCCCATTAAGAATAGAAGGAGAACTTCATTCTGATGCGAGCAAAGTCGAAGGCCTCGTTCACCTTAGACGAGATGGAAGAAGAGGTGCGGACGATGGTCCGCATGTGCCCCTACAGCCCATTAGGAACAGGAGGAGAATCTTATCCTGACGCGAGCAAACTCGAAGGCCTCGTCCACCTTAGACGAGATGGAGAGAGAGGCACGAACGACGGTCTGCATGTGCCCCCATAGTTCGTTAAAAATAGGAGGAGAACCTCATCCTGACGCGAGTAAAGTCGAAGGCCTCGTTCACCTTAGACGAGATGGAGGGAGAAGCGTAGACGATGGTCCGCATGTGCCCCCACAGTCCATCAGAAACAGGAGGAGAACCTCATCCTGACGTGAGCAAAGTCGAAGGCCTCATTCACCTTAGATGAGATGGGGAGAAGCACGGACGATGGTCCGCATGTGCCCCCACAGCCCGTTAGAAATAGGAGGAGAACCTCGTCCTGATGCAAGTAAAGTCGAAGGCCTCATTCATCTTAGATGAGATGGGGGAAGCACGGACGACGGTCCGCATGTGCCCCCATAGCCCGTTAAGAACAGAAGAAAAATCTCGTCCTAACTGCGAGCAAAGTCGAAGGCCTCATTCACCTTAGACGAGATGGAGGGAGAGGCATGGACGACGGTCTGCATGTGCCCCCACAGCCCATTAGGAACAGGAGGAGAACCTCATCCTGAACGCGAGCAAAGTCGAAGGCCTCGTTCACCTTAGACAAGATGGGGGGAGAAGCGTGAACGACGGTCCGCATGTGCCCCCACAGTCCATCAGAAATAGGAGGAGAACTTCGTCCTGATGCGAGCAAAGTCGAAGGCCTCGTTCACCTTAGATGAGATGGAGGGAGAAGCACGGACGACGGTCCGCATGTGCCCCCACAGCCCGTTAGGAATCTTGTCCTAACGTAAGCAAAGTCCAAGCCCGAGCTCCAAATTCTAACAGGAGACAGGATCTCCATCAACCTCGGTCGAAGAGCTTCAACTTCAACCTCGACTAGAGATAAGATCTCTCCCGAGCGACCATGTCAACCTCGGTCGAAGAGCTTCAACTTCAACCTCGGCTAGAGATAAGATCTCTCCCGAGCAACCGTATCGACCTCGGCTGGAGAGCTTCAGCTTCAACCTCGGCTAGAGATAAGATCTCTCTCGATCGAAAAGCTTCAACTTCAACCTCGGCCAGAGCTTTACCTTCAACCTCGACTAGAGATAACGTCTCTCCCAAGCAACCGTGTCAACCTCAGTCAAAGAGCTTCAGCTTCAACCTCAGCTAGAGATAAGATCTCTCCCGAGCGACCGTGTCAACCTCGGTCGAAGAGCTTCAACTTCAATCTCGGCCAGAGCTTCAGCTTCAACCTCGGCTAGAGATAAGGTCTCTCTCGAGCGACCGTGTCAACCTCGACCGAAGAGCTTCAACTTCAATCTCGATCAGAGATAAGATCTCTCTCGAGTGGCCGAGACAACCTCGGTCAGAGATAAGATCAGAGACAACCTCATCCTGAGATCAGATCTCTTCCAAGCTTCCATATTAACCTCGATTGTAGGAGATAAGATCTCTCCGAGTGCCCGCATCAACCTCGATCGAAGATGAGGTCTCCCCCGGGCCTCAACTTCGATATCAACTTTGACTGAAGATGAAATCTTTCCTCCGAGCTTTAATCTGAATCAGCACGGAGCCCAAAAGAGAACTTCGGCAGTCTCCTCTTCTACACTTTCGTCCTTCGAGTTTCGAACTCGAAAGTGGGGGGGACTATTATTGGGGATAAACCCCGCTCCTGCCGAAGTTCAGTTCGGTGCTCAACCTGATGCGATTGGTAGCCACGGAAGAGCTTCAGCGGGCGGGTCTTAGCCGAACTCCTACAGTCGGTCGAACTGCTTAGCGACAAGGCTTTAGCCGAACTCCTCAGCGGATGCGCCCCGATTGAGCTCTTCAACGGCCGAGCTTCGGTCGGACTCCCTCAAAAATCGAACTTCTTTCGAGCTCCCCCTTTCGATCGAACTCCTCTTGGAGTCCAAACTTTTTTGAAATTGGTATATGCCCGAGCCCACCAACCAACGCTTGCTTCCTCGAGCTACGACCATCGGACCTCGACGGTATGGCCGCCACAATCACTACTGGCGATGCCACTCTCTCCATAACCAGCTCCATGCGGCCCACAGTCGGATGATATGACCACCACTATTGGCGATGCCACTCTCTCCATAACCAGCTCCATGCGGCCTGCAGTCGGACGACATGGCCATCACTACTGGCGATTTCACTCTCTCCATAATCGGCTCCATGCGGCCCGTAATCGAACGACATGGCCGCCACCTGACGATGCCTTCCTCTCCATACCGAACTTCATGCGGCTCCGACGGCTCGCTATCAGGCGGTATGGTCGCCACCATCAATCAGGCTCCGCCTATAAATAGGACCCTTCAGATACACTAACTCTAATCTTTGAACTCGGATCTCTAAGCTCTCCTCTCCTTCTCTAAGCTCAGCGGAACTCATTTTCGAGCACTTCATTTCTGTTGACTAGAGCTGACTTGATCGTCGGAGGATCCTGCCGGAGTCACCCTCCACCGACTCCGAATGAAACTTCATTTTGTAGTTCTCTGACAGCGACCTCGTCCACCTCCGCTCCAGCTGATTCCGGCGATGATCAGTTTCTGCATCAACACACAGTATGTCAAGAGTTTACATAAAGAGATCAGTAAAAAAGTTAGTATTAGTAATAAAATTTATAAACAGACTGCAGATTCTCATCGACATGCCCAAGAGTGTATGGAAGGAGACTATGTGATGGTTTGAATGAGGTCTGAACGATTTTCACTAGGAACCGTCAAGAAGTTACATGCTCGAGGAGCAGATCCATTTAAGATTTTAAAGAAGATCGGACCAAATGCATATGTTGTGGACGTACCTTCTGATTTTGGGATTAGCTCTACTTTTAACATTGCAGATCTCATCATCTATAAAGAGCCAACTTGGATAACTGGTGAGCCATTTGAGCCTGAACCAACCTTTGAGAGAAAGCCTATTTCATAATGTCCATTAGCCAAAATGTCAAAGCATGATCAGATTAAGAGAATTTTGGATGAGCAGATCATCTCCACCTAGAGTCGAGGCTATCAGCGGTGCTTAGTTAGATGGTGAGGTCGATCAGAATTCGAGGATATCTGGATCACTCGAGAAAAGCTGCAGCGTATTGATCCCGATTTGCTTGAGCGTCACCAGAGTAGAATCAACTCCCACTCGATAGGATCGAGTTCTCCCCACCCTGAGAGAATTGGTATGGACACCAGAGCTACCAAAAATCGACAGCAAAATTTAGATTCAATTTGAATTGAAGAAGTCATATCAGAATAACTCTACTTCAGTTATTTTATTCTAGTTCTTTTGATTTAATCAATTAGTTCTTTTGATGCATTTAGTTTTGGATCCATAGGACCATACTTGAATTTATTTTGGATTAAGCCTTATTTGGAAAGAGACCATCATAAAGAAATAAGCTTGATCCACGTCATCTTTGGAGCCACCACCCTCCATACGTCCAGGAAGAAAATACATACGTCAGCATGTGCCATGCCCAAGGATCCTCATACCAAGTTGTGCCAGGCATCAAGTGCCCACATGGAGTTTTTTTTCTTTCCTAGGATTTCTTAAGAGTTCTTGATTTCTTATTTTGTTAAAAGACTGATTCCATAAAAGATAAATATGATATATTATTGTATTTGAAAACCATACATAATATTTTACTTTTTTATTGGGAGGGTTGATCTTTTTCTTGTAAAAGAAATATGATTTCTAAAGAAATAGGATTCCTAGGATCCTATATAAATCTATGTATCTTTCATGAATGAGATAATGAATGAATGAATCACTTTACAATTTTTACAAATACTTGTATTGATCACTTTGAGAGGGAGAGGGTGTGAGATCCAAAATCACCCCACGAGGGGAGGGTGTGTGGCCCACATTTTTTTATCTCTTTAACCTTAAGTTTCTTGAGATTCAGTGTTCCTACAATCCTGATTTGTCTTTACCATCTACCTACATAAGCTTATTCCATCAAAAAAAGATTTGTCTCCTCCAAGATTTTCATCTATCATGTAGAGAGAGAAAGAGTGATCTATTATTCTATGATCAAACGTTGACAAGGACCTTCATTTCTTCTCAACTGATCTTTGATTTTTACTTATTTTTTTCAGATCCGATGTTGGTAAAGACCTAGTTCTTTATCGATAGATCTGCTTGGTTAAAAGATTAAGAGCCCTAATTAGGATAGTTTCTTAACTACCATGATCCAAATTTTTCTTATTTTTTTTTTAGATTTTCTTGTAGGCTTAATTTCTTACTATCCTTCATTTTATTTTTATTTTTTTTTATAATTATTCATGAACATGTTTAATTTTTGCTATCTATCTATTTATTTTATTATTGCTAGTTATTTACTGATCTCTAAAATAGCATTCATCAGCATCATTTAGATTGATCGTGCTTTGATCTCATGTCAATCAGTCACGCCTCCTAAGTAGAGTATAGGCAACTATACTATCTATCCTGAAAATAATGTGCCACGATCGAACGTGATTTATTGTTGACGAATGAAAGAAAGCTTGATCTTTTCTCTCTTTTTTTTTTTAGGCCATCCCGCATCACCAGTCCTTTCTTTCTAACATAAGGGTCAAAGGTCAAAGTTTGACCCTTGTCTGAAACTGAATTGGCAGGTAACAAAAATTGGTAGGTAATATCTTAAAATCATCTGATGAATTAAGACAATCCTTTTTTGATCTGAATAAGCTCCAGTCAGGATTCCAGAGTGAGTCAAACTCATCCAAGATGAACCAGAAGGACTATAGAAGAAGAATGTTAAGCTCAATCATGTGCTACCATGATTTTCTTGAATATAATTGGATCTAATCCAAATCAATCAAACTGAATTAGCTTAATTTATCACATCCAAATTCAAACTCTTATTTGTATGATCCGGTTAGATTCGATTTCATATGATAATGAAATATATCATGATCTCCATCATCGACATCATCGAAATATCTTTCGATGGATCAAATTTTTTTTGATTCATACAATTAGATTGATCGATCATTAAAATCATTCTAATTTCTCTCAAAATTCATCAGGGACACCTAGCAGTATATGATGGCAAGCCATCAGAATCAAAAGTGAACCTCTCGGTGTAGCTATCTATGTGATTAGATTCTTCTATCATGAGCTCCGATAGGATTAGGGTTAAGGTAAACTCGTCAAATCCAATCATCCGTCATATGAATTAATCATTCAAATTAAGTTCGATGTGAAATCCTAATAAAATTTTTTTCTATCATCTTTACACTACCATGGTCATGAACTTATGGACTCGATCTCATGATTATCATAGGGCTACTCCTCATCTACCGAGGTAGATGGATTCCTTATTGGTGCGATCCAATTTCTATAATGAATATGCTATAGCCAAAATATACCTCAGAATTTTAAATGGCTAGAAGATCGAGTTATGATTTAATCAAACTATAATACCCTCAAGGTAAACTATCAATGTACCTCAGATCAAAGAATCAGACACACCGCTGCAGCATCGAGCTAGTCATCAATGAGAAGGTAGATTTTCTTATGACTACTCGAGGTGGTTATGCTCAATGCTTTCATTCTCTAACAAATATCTATACTCTCACTTCGGTGTATCCATACCTTAGACTTAAGACTCATCTATCCTAAGAAAGTGATTGTACACCAATCTTTCAGATTGATCATCATTCTTATGATGATCTTATGGTCAAGAGCAGTTTATGAGTTAATTATAAAAATTTATGTCTTAAAATTTTAACTCTTGAAAATATGAATTGTCATTACCATTAACTCATAGGATGTATCACAGATATTTTAAATACACACTGTGATAAAAAATAATTTTTTTATTAATTTATAGTCAAAATTATAAAATTATTCTTAGAAATGTATTATAATGTGTTAGCCAATCTGACTTCTAGGGCACACATCTAACAAAAATACCTTCATATTTGGGGTTGCACAGTAGAAGCAAAAAATTTATAATCCATATGAAAGAAAATTAGATTCTTAAATAATTAGTGGTTACTTTATTGGTTACCAAGAGAAATCTAAAGGGTATAGATTTTAATATCCAAACTATAGTCCGAGAATTATCGAAATCGATAATGCAAGATTTATTGAAAATTATGAATTCAGTGAAAGTGATGAATGAAAAGTATGAAAATAAAGAAAGTCAGGATAGATATTTCATTATCCATTAATGTTCCTTCGTTTACATCTATACAAAATATTATGCCTAATAATGAATAATATTTAAATGAAGAATCATCCCATGAAGGAACTGATTCACAAATATCTGACATACCTGAACCATAAGGATACCTTTAAGAAGATCTGAAAAGAAAAGAAGATCAGCTATTCCTGATGATTATGTGGTTTACTTACAAGAGTTAGATTTTAATATTAAAATTAATAAAAAAATTAATTTTATTTTTGAAAGCCATAAAAAGTATCGAGTCCGATAAATAGATTGATAACATGAAAGATGAGTTAAAATTTATAAAACATAATAAAATTTGGGATCTTATTGAATTGTCAGAAAGTTCTAAACGAGTCAGATGTAAATGAATTTTTAAAACCAAGCACGACTCGGATGGCAATGTCGAACGATATAAAACTAGACCTATTGCTAAGGGTTATACTCAGAAAGGAGGCATTGATTATAAAAAAACTTTTTCATCAGTCTCAGAAAAATATTCATTAAGAATTATTATGGCATTGGTGGCTCATTATGATTTAAAGTTACACCAAATGGATGTAAAAATAGTCTTTCTTAATAAAGATCTTAAGAAAAAAGTTTATATGGATCAACCTAAAGATTTTTCGATAAAAGAAAAAGATCTAGTAGTATGTAAATTAAGAAAATCAATATATGGACTAAAACAAGCTTCTAGACAATGATACATCAAGTTTAATGATAACTAACATCTTTTGGTTTTAAAAAAATATTGCTGATCGATGTATATATCAAAAGATCAGTGGAAGCAAGTTTATATTTTTAGTTTTATATATTGATGATATTTTACTTGCTGCTAATAATTTAAGTATATTGCGTAAGATAAAAGATTTTCTCTCAAAAAATTTTGAAATAAAAGATATGGGATAGACATTCTATGTGATAGGAATTGAAATATTTTATGACAGACTACAAGGCTTTCTAGGATTGTCTCAAAAAAGATATATCAAAAGAATTCTAAAAAAATTAATATTGATAAATGTTCACTCAAAATTATTTCAGTACAGAAAGAGGATAAATTCAGTTTAATGCAATGTCCAAAGAATGATGTAGAACATAAAGAGATGAAATCAATTTTTTATGCTTCTATTATGGATAGTTTAATGTATGTACAAACTTGCACGAGATTGGATATCAGTTTTGTAGTCAAGATGCTAAGTAGATATCAAAGTAATCCTGAAAGAGATTATTGAAAAGCTGCAAAGAAAGTTCTGAGGTATCTATAAGAAACGAAAAATTATATGCTCATGTATAGAAGATGCGACCACTTGAAAGTGATCGGATACTCGGATTTAGATTTTGTTGAATGTATTGATAGTAGAAAATACATGTATGGTTATCTTTTCATATTTGCTGAAGGAACAGAATCATGAAAAATATCAAAGAGTCTATCATTGCTTTATCCATTATGAAAGCAAAGTTTGTGGCATGTTTTGAAGCTATAATCCAGACATTATGATTATGAAATTTTATTTTAGGACTTGGGATTGTCGATACCATTACCAAGCCGCTAAAAATTTATTATGATAATTCTACAACAGTTTTCTTCTTCAAAAATGATAAATACTCAAGAGGTACCAAACATATGGAGTTAAAATATTTTGTTGTTAAGGAGGAGGTTCAAAAATAAAAAGTGTCTATTGAACATATTGGAATTGATCTCATGATAGCAAATTCCTTGACAAAAGGCTTGCAACCGAAGACATTTAAATAACATATACATAAAATGGATCTTGGTTGTATTAATGAATAATATATTAATAATATTTTTAATATTTTGAGCTCAATAAAGTATTTTTTGATTTACATTAATGAATTTTTTATTTTTTATGATGGTGTACACATTTATTGTATTGTGAATTAACTATGACAGGAAAGACTTTATGAGATATTATGGTGGACCATAATAAAAAGAGATATATATACATATATCTATCTTAGAGGCATAGTATATTGAATTGCAAATATTATGGTATATGAAAAGGAGTATGCTAAATAAATGACATATGACTGTCAAAACTTGCATTTAGCAATTTATCATGATGAGGTAATTATGATGAACATTAAGAAAGAGATTTGTTTCTTTATGTATATTTAAAGGTTATGCTTTAAAGCTTAATATTATAATCGGGTCAAGTAGGAGAATGTTAGATAATATTCCAATTAAGTGATCAATTTTATCATAAACTCTAAAGTTTGAATTCGGATAATGATCAACTTGAATTCAAATAGAATACAAATATCATCTGGTTACTTCATGGGAGTGCCAATAAATGTCTATAAATAAAGGTCCTATCCCTACCCATTATTTGGTACGTAGAAAATCCATTGTTACTACTACGACATAAAGAAAGAAGGAAGAGAAACTAATTTTTAGGAAGAATCCCAGTAAAATATCTTCCTTTTCTTCTACATCAAATTCTTCTACATTAGGTATGTTTTATGAAGATCAATTTTTTTTTTTATGATCCTAGATTCTTGATATTCTTGATAAAAACATGCATGTAGAATATCTGATTTATGCTTACAAAATATGCTGGTGGAAATAGACTAGCGGCGCATCCAGCATTGCTATTACTCTCACCTTAGACATCACTAATTCATGCAAGCGAGGCTTACGCTCACACTCACATGCACGCTCACCTTAGTCAAATGTGAGTTGATGAATGCAACTAGTAGTTGATCAAAGGCATTTACCATTAATCAAACTCATCAAACTCAAAAACTCATGCATAGTCTAGTAAAAATCGTTATCAAATATCAACCATATCTAGGAAGCATAGTTTTGATGCAGGATTGCAGCAAAAATCTCCACTGGAAAAAGGTAGCATAATTGTAGAACCTCATGTATCCTAAAGTAAGGGCCCAGTCCAATGACTGGACCAAGAGCTTGTGCTAGCCCAAAAGGAGCTACACGAATTTTAGTGCAATTAAAAAAGTGAAGAAGAGGACTACTGATGGGAGTCACTTCTTCTCATAGATCTTATTGGAAGACAGACTTCTAAAGGCCATTGAACTACGGCAATCGATCAATAAAAGGGCCTCCTTCTCCCTCTAATGATCTTGCCCCTAAATCCTGATTCATCGTTGGTGAAAACCCTTGAGTTATCTAAGATCTTCCATAGGTGTGTTTAATGAGTTGCCATCGATTTGGCATTAGAATTGAGATATTGATATCATATTCGTCATCATCTTTTCTTTTTTGAACCTTACAAAGCTTTTGATGGCCTAATCAGCCACCGAATTTTAAGATGGACCAAGCCTCCCCCCTTCTCGTTTCTTTTTTCTTCGTTTGCCAAGCTAGTTGCGTCACTGGATGTGGTCATGCTTGGATTGCCAAGGGCCGGAGCCATTATCACTAGCACCAAATGGTTGCCACTCACCATAGGTTATCGCTATGGAGTGGCTATCCTAAAACATTCCCTTGTCCCTATTTTCCATGAAGAAGAAAGAAAAAAAAAGGAGAAAGAAAGAAAGAGAGAAGAAAAATAATAACAAATAAATAAATAAATATCTCTCTTCTATATTCGCTCTCTTTTTTTGTCTCTTTTTTTACTCTTTCTCTCTCTAGATGTCTCTTAAATCAATGGAGGGTCTCAATATTTAGATAAACCTAAATCAATTGGTTGACCCTAGGAGAGGCCCTCGTCCTATAATATTTAGATATTTTTTCATATTTTTTTACTATCTATGATTGTCTATAATTTTTATTTTTGATCTAATTATATAGAGGTACAATTGTTTACATAAAAAGGTATCAAGTGGGACACCTTATTTCTAAGTTTGTAGATTGAGGAATTGATCGATTGCTGTGCTCGAGTCTGAAACTAATAGAGATAAGGATCTCTTTGCATGATCACATGTATGTATATTTTTATATTATGCATGATTATTTTTGGCTTTATATTGAATTTATAATTTTTTATTATATATATATCATATATTGACTATTTTGGTTGCTGAGAATAAGATATCGGATATTTTAATATTGGGCAAGAATTATAATATAAAATTATTAAATAATTTATTGATTGTATAAGAAGATTTGGACTAGCTATGATATGATCTGCCAGTTACGAACTGAATTATGACATTTTGGATTGCCAGTCATAGGTTGTATCATGATACTCTAATTTGCTACTATGGATCAAAGCATGGATATCTTGGTTTACTATCATAGACTGAAACGCGAATATCTTAGTTTGCTATCATGGCCGAAGCATGGATTATGGTTTGCCTGTCACAGGCCGAAGCATGACATTGATTAGTCCAAAACTAAATAACAACTATTGATTTGGATCATGTTGATAAAACATAAATTGTATGTCATGTGAACCTATTGATGATATATATAATGGATTTTGCGATAATACATAATTTATGATATATGTTTTAATAACCATTGATCGTATTTTTTGGAGGCCTGATATGAGATTTTATGGCTTATGATTTCTCTTTGATACCCCTCGTTCATTATTTTTGAACTATGTTATTATATTGATATAAGTGTGATGGGATTTCTATTAAGCTATAAAGCTCACATCTTTAATTTTTTCTTTCCTTTCAAAGTTATTGGACGCATCGCATTGGATGCATTTGAGCATAAAGTTTGAGTAATGGAGTTATTTCATAGACATTGCATGATGTCTAGGCATCGCTCAAGGATTTATGTGGCTGTGTCATGTGGGCAATTTGGATGATGGGTTCGGAACATAATACCTGAAGTATATTTTATCTTTCACATTTTAAGAAAAAGCACCTGGGGTGGAGGCCAGGACAATCTAAATTACTTAAAAAAATGATTGATTGTTTAACTTATAATCAAAAATTAAATCAAAATCTTTAAAGTCTACAAAACAGACCTCTTGACGGAGAATATGTCAAATAGTATAAATTAACTTTCCATATTCCAAACCTTTGGTGAAAAAATATTCACTAGCCCACAGCATATTTCTGATTTTCCATGAGGGATGTTTCAAAATATATCATTCAAAATATCAAAATTTATTGTTAAGAAATACAATATTGGTTTTATTGGAATCTTTGTGGAGTAAGAGTATTCCAAGAAAATAGGCCATATCACGAGAAACTCGCCATGGGTGACTTGGCGAAATAAACCTAGTTTTAGATTTTCCCTAATTACTCCACCTCAAAACTATAATATTCCTCCAAAAATAATCAAAAAGGATTGGGGAAGATTATCTTAATCAGGCCTCTAGCTAGAAGCCAGGAACGTGAATCTGACCTCTCCTTACCAAGATTTTGATCACCCCTCATGATATGACACAGATTAGGGTTGTGTTCGGAGAAAAGCAAAGGGAGAGAGATAGAGAGAGACTGACCAATAGAGAGAGAGAGAGAGAGAGAGAGAGAGCATATCAATTAGAGGAGGAGCGGGAGGAAAATGGAGGAAAGAGAGATGAGAGGAGGAGAAAGGGCTTTTAGGAAGGGATAAAATTGAGTTAGAGGAGAACAGGAGCAAAGAGCATGGCGAATGGTGGCAAGTAGTGGTGAAACAATGATGAACAAAAGTGGTGGCACTCAGGTGAATCTAGAAAAGGAGAGCATGGGCGGGTGCAGATAAGAAGAAAATGAGAGAGGGTGCACGGGGCACGATTGATGGGTCGGCTGGGTCCAAGCCCAAGATAGGTTGGGCCAAGGGCTTTGAGTCCAGGGCCTAGCTAGGCTGGGTCCAAGCCCAAACTCTAGTATTATCCTTGGATTATTTTTGAACTTTAGCCATTAGGTTGAGTAATTGAAGTTGGCTGATGTTGGCTTCTATTCTAGATAGGATAGTTCAACGAATTAATTGGTTATATGAATGCAAGAGAATGCCACTGATTCTCACCAGAAATAAGATAGAAATTGTGATTCTGGCATCTTGAAAACTTCAAGCATTTTTATTGTCAGAATGCTACCAACTTGAACAAAGGCAATGCAATAGGATGCAAACTAAAGTATAAAAAATTTAAGTAAAATTTTAATTGATTGATGACATGGAAAAAGGAGGCCTTACTATTATTATAAGGTACATATAGTAAAACTGTTTTAATCAATAATTTCTCCTATTATTGCAACTTGATATTTAATAGTGGCTCTCATAATTAACTATTAGAAAAGGTGTCACCATTTAGTTTCGATACTTTCTTTATTAGTTTGAATTATCTAGACCATTATTACCATGGTGATAGTAATAGACAAATAGTTGGCCGGTCACCCCCTTGAGTTTCACTCTACTTAATGCTTTATCCTAGATTGATTGCTTTCACTTTCTTGTCTACATTTTGGATAGTCTCTTTTCATATTGGCCCATATCTCTATACTCGGTATGCACATGTGATACTCAATCTATACCTCTAGTATTCGATCTGCATTTATGATACTTGACCTACATCTACTAGTTTGCACCAATAATACTCAACCTTTGCACCCAGCATGTACTCTAATACTTGGTATGTAAATGGAGAGTGTAGGCTGAGATGCTAATTTCTAGGTTGATTACTTGATTTGTAGATCAATTACTATATCTATCAAGATATTTTATATACGATTAACATTCCTTCAAAATCTCTTATTATGTGATTTGTACAAGATATCTATTTTAAGGATCCATTATTATACTGGATGATCTTTTTAGGCCTGCTATTGATAGATTTATGAATCGTAATAATCGTTCTAGACATGGTGTAAATAATCAAGTATTTCAAAAATCAAATCCAAAATAATATGCAAGTGAATCAACATCACACTAAGAAATTGGTTTTTATTTTTGGTTTAGGCTGCTAAAGTCCCTGTAGGAGAAGAAAATAATTTCAACATTATGATAGCAAACATTTTTGTTGACATAAAAGTTAGTAGCGGTTGAATAGAATAGAACTTATATGAAAATCAGAAAGGCTCATCCAACACGTGGACGTGCCGGAGTGGTTATCGGGCATGACTAGAAATCATGTGGGCTTAGCCCGCGTAGGTTCGAATCCTACCGTTCACGCGTTTTCCCCCTCCTTACTTTTTTTCCAACAAATTTCTTTTAATTGATCCCCCATAAAAAAAAAAAAAAAAGGGAATCTGAATTTTTTTCCAACAAATTTCTTTTAATTGATCCCCCATAAAAAAAAAAAAAAAAAAAGGGAATCTGAAGAAGGCTAAAAAAACATAACATTGGACCGAGAGAAAAAAAAAAACAAAAAGAAAAAAAAAAAAGATGGCAAAGGAAAGAAACGAAAATTTTCCAAAAAAAAAACCTAACTTATTTATTCTTTTTAAACAAATTAATTTAGGTGAGGTTAGAAAAATAATTTTTAAAATAGGAGAAAAATTCTTTAGGTTGAAAAAAGTTTAGACAATTAACTAGGTTGAAATTCTACAATGGGTTGAAAATAGGAAAAAAATCAAAAGGATCAAAAAGAAGGAGAAATAAAAATTCTACAAAGGGTTAATCTATTTTTTCTTTTTAACAAAAAGTTTAGACAATTAACTAGGTTGAAAAAAGCTAAGAGAACAAAGTAGGGATAGAGGAAAATTTTTAAAGAAGTGTAAATTCCAAAAAAATAAATTGGCCAAGGGCAAAAAAAGATAAATATTTCTTTTTCTCCAAAAAAATTCAAAAGAATGAAATTTGACTTTTCCAAAATTTTTAACAAAAAAATCAAAAAACTACCATTTACGCCTTTTCCCGTCCATATTTTTTTTCCAAAAATTTCTTCTAAATGATCCCAAAAGAAAAGAAGGAATTGGAAGAGAGCTAAAAAAAAAGGACAAATGTTTCCTTTTTCTAAAAAATAAACAAGAATAACATTGGACTGGGAGAGAAAAAGAAAAAAAAATACAACATGGCAAAGCAAAGGAAACAAAAATTTTCAAAAAAAAAGCTAACTTATTTATTCTTTTTAAAAAATTAAAAAAATTAATTTAGGTGAGGTTAAAAAAGAAAAAAATTCAAAATAGTTTAGCTTGAACAACGCAAATGAAAAGAAGAAAAAAAATCAATAGGGTAAAAGAAGGGTAAATAAAAATTCTAAAATTGGTTAATTCATTTCTTCTTTTCAATAAAAAATTTAAACAATTAATTTGGAAGAGGTTGAAAATAGCGAGGAGAGAAAAGTATGGATAGAGGAAAATTTTCAAAGAAGTGTAAATTCTAAAAAAAAATAAATTGGCCAAGGGCAAAAAAAGATAAATATTTCTTTTTTTCCAAAAAGTTCAAAGAATGATTGGACCGTTCCAAATTTTTTAACAAAAAATCAAAAAAAAAAAATGCTAGCAACAAAGATCAAATTTTATTTTTTCTATGAAATAAAAGAATAAAATCGGATGAAGGGAAATGGGGAAAAATCCAAAAGGGTGGAACAAAGTTAAAGGAAATTTTCAAAAAAAAAAACTTGTTTCTTCTTCATAAAAAAAAAATCAAAAAAATTTAGGTGAGGAAGCAAGAAAAATCAAAAGAATTTACCTTGAACGGGGCAAAAAGAAAGAAGGAAAAATAAGGTAGAGTAAAGAAAAATCTTAGAAAAAGTTAATTTATTTCTTCCGTATAAAAAAAAATCAAAAATAAACTTGAAAGATTTTTAAAAAGCTAATAGGGTGAAGTATTTGTTAAAAAAAAAAAATCCTAAAAATAGGTTAAAATTCATGAAAAATTAACTTATGTGAGAGCCAAAAAGAAAAACCCAAGAAACCGAGCAAAGGAAAGGGTAAAGAAGAATTTTTTTAAAAATAATAAAATAAAAAGTTAACATGGATGAGGACAAAGGAATGGTAAAAGGTATGCCTTCAATGAATGGAGGGAAGCCCGATATCTCGAATCATCTCAATAATATTTTATCTTTACTCTTTTGAACTATAAGCCTTCGATATATGGGTGGATTTTTTAGACTGATGAATCCTCTATTGCTACCTTTTCAATTACCTACTCCCTCCAGCTCCGTCGGATTCCCGCCATGCATATATATCTCGTGTAGCTGACCGGATAATAACCATGAAAACATATATATCTCGTGTAGCTGACCGGATAGCATGGAAACTTGACGTCAACCTGTAGGCAGGTGATCTGTTGTTCCCTTAGTCATTTCAGCAATTACTTGCAGCTGATGCCCAAGGAGTTTGTGATACAAGGGTATAAGTTTTTACAGGCTATGCCTCCTTTTGTTAGAAAAAAAGAAATAAAAAATATAAAAAAAAAAACATGGGGACGGATGTAGATTGGATGGGGGAGGAATGAGAGGAAGAGAGAGTAGAGGGGTTGGAGATAAAGAAAGAGATAAATATTGGGATCACTATAAAAATAGAAGTTTTGTTGATGTAAAATTTATTTAAATAAAATTTTACATAGATAAAAATGATAATTAGTTACGTAAAAAAAATAAATATCAAAAAATATAAATAATTAGCTATGCTCAATTGAAAACGTCGTAAAACATAATTGTCGACATAAATGAGCATCGAAATTTAGACGAAAGCTCAATAATGGATGGCATGATTTTTTATTTTTCGTCAAGTATTTATCGATGTAAAATTTACGTAGATAATAAGAATAATTATCTATACTTAATTTTTTCGTTGGTAATTTGCCTCATTGCCTATGCTAACTAAGTATTAATAAATATTTTTTATTAATTTTTTATTTTTTTATAAAATCTTTGCTGACGTTAAATTTGCTATGCTTGACTCATATGTAGGTAATTAAGGTTATTGCCTATGCTAAATTAGCATCAAAAAATATTTTTTTTATTAATTTTAATAATTTTTTAATGCTAAATTAGTGTAGGCAATAACTAGACTAATTGCTTATGCTTTAGTTTTCCATAGGTAATAACCTATTGCCTATGCTAAATTAGTATTGAAAAATATTTTTTACTATTTTTTTTATTTTTGTAAATAATTTGCTAGTGTAAAATTTGCATTGGAAATAATCTAATTGCCTATGTTTCTCTATTACATGGGTAATTATTCTTATTGCCTACGTAAAGTTTATGTTGGTAAAAATTTTATGAAAATAAATAATTTAATAAAAAGAAAAAAAAATTTTCGATGCTGAGTTTGCATCGACAATAAGTAATTACCTACGTAAGATGAAAGCATAGGCAATTATTTTATTGCCTAAATAAATTTTTCATCGATGAATATTTTTTTAATTATTTTTTTTATTTTTATAAATAATTTATTATTATCTGAATAATTTATCGGTATAATTTTAGAATTTAAAGCTCATCTTCACTATTCATAATCTAAATAATTATCATTATAGTATCATCATAAAAGTCCATCTTGATCTGATAGTCTTAGCTATGTCGATCAATAAAATTTGATTTCGATGACCACGAACGTCCATATAATGATTTGATAGATAGAGACCATCGATGAGTCCAAAAATTTGCAACAATGATCTCGGTGATATTTATAGCATACTATCAAAATTTTATCTCAATCAGACATCATTATCATGATCAATTTAGCGCAGAATGATTTCGACCGTTAAATACAAAACAAGTGATCATCAAAAGGCTAAATGGCATTCGATTATAAGAAGATTTTTTAGATATATAATCTTTGCTACTACTTTGATTATTTATATGGTGGTGATCGTAAAATTTAAACCGTACGTATATAAGCAATCCAAAACTATATATCTCTTGATACTTATTCTTAAGATCCTCAACTAATAATACTTGTATTTTTCTAAGATCTATTCATACATTTACGGTTTGAATTTAATTAAACATCATAGCCTTACTTAGCATCTAGGAGGTAGCAACCTTATAGAGGGTAAGCAAGGCTATAACCATAGCAATCCTATAGTCTATCACGACTATAACAGTTACTACCTAAAAGTTTATTACATGAACATTCACCAATAACGAGATCAAACACACCAAATATGCTAATCATCTGCTCAAACCTATCACTATTAAGCTCTTGCACATTAGCAAGGTTTTGGATAAGTAGAGCCTCCGAAGCTTTTGCAATTATCTTCCACATCTCAATCCCTATATAGTACCAATACTTGTTGTTTGGCATAAATCCACTCCTATATAAATGGGCAACTATTATATCCTTATCAAGCAGTTTTCTATTGACACATCTCTTACAAAAACAACGATCCCGTCCTTGAACTAAGAGTACAGCATTTTCAAAAGCATATAGTCACAAAATTAAGGGATATCATTGTAAATGGGGATGGTCAAGATGCGCATCCTACGCATGCGGACTTAGAGCGTGCCAGACAACTAGACCGCATGAGCAAACCAAACTGGCATCCAGGATAATTCCATCTTAGAGTCCAACCTAAAAATTTAAAACTAATTAATTTAAATATTTTTAATTTAAATTAATTAAATATTATTAAT
This sequence comes from Cocos nucifera, assembly GCA_006176705.1. Lineage (NCBI taxonomy): Eukaryota > Viridiplantae > Streptophyta > Magnoliopsida > Arecales > Arecaceae > Cocos > Cocos nucifera. Next base: position 203,108 of record QRFJ01000130.1, read on the forward strand.
TTAAAATTAATTTGACTAAATTAGAATATGTACATTAATCAAAAGATGGGTCTATGATTTCATGCAATGCAAATTTTTAAAAAAATTAATACTATTGGCCTGAGCACATAGGGTGCATGAGGGTTGAATGCCTTGGACGCCAGTTGGGATCCAAGGCCCAAGCATGCAGGGCACGCTTTGGCTCCGTGTTCGCAATACCGACTAGCACCTTCCCTCAGCCTGAGCACGTAGGAAGTACAAGGGTTGAATGTTTTGGATGCTAGCTAGAATCCGAGACCCGAGCATGCAAGGCATGCCTTGGCTCCATGTTTGCAATGCTATCCAAATCTTTCCTCAGTCCGAGTGCTCTGCATACCGAGATCCAAATTTCATACTTCTAAAATTAATATTTAATTAATTAATTTTTTAATATCTAATTATACTTAATCAATATAATTTAAATAAAAAAATTAACTTTTAATGATAGTATTAGCCATCGCTAAAACTCACAATAAAAAGCAGGCTACTATATAGAACTGAGGCATGAGCTGGTGTACAGAAATTGAGGTGCGAAGAGGCATAGGCTAGCGAGTAAGGACTAAGACTCGGAAACGTGGCTGTGGAGCTAATATGTGCACGAATGGGAGTTTGAAGTCAGGTCGACAGGGTAAGGGCTCTAGGGTCGGGACCGTGGGCTTGGGGCAATGGGGCAGGAGCTGTGTGGTCCGATCGGTGGGGCCAGGGCCATGGAAACGAGGGCATGGGGATGGGCCAAGAGGAGGTGGGAGGCGACTAGAGAGGTGGGAGGCCATGTGTAGCTAAGGGGGAGGTCAGGGGCTAGGGAGGTGGAGGCAGGCCAGGTATAGTTGGGGAGAGAGGCTAGGGAGGAGGGAGAGAAGGCTGGGGGCTCAGGGTAACCATGGAGAGGCGAGCTGGGTGTAGCCGACGGGAGGAGGCTGGGGGCTTGGGAGGCAGTCGCGAAGAGGCAGGCCAGGGGACGTGGAGGTGATCGGGGAGTGGTAGACGGTTGAGGGGAGGCAGGCCAAGTGTAGCCAAGGGGAAGAGGCCGGGGGCTCGGGAGGCGGCTGGGAGAGGCGGGTCGAGGAGAGGAGGATTGGGGAGGTTGGAGGCGGTCGAGGGTTCACGGTCGGAAGCTCAGAGAGGCGACCGTAAGAAGGCAGATAGGGTGTAGCCGAAGGAAGGAGGCCGAGGGCTCGGAAAGATGGGCCAAGTGCAGTTAGGAGGAGGCGATTGAGTGCTCGAGGACGTCGGATCCAACAGCGCGGTGGGAGAAATGGGGATCGGAGGCAAGGAAGATAGGAGGTGGTAGGAGGACCAGAGGGCGGGGGAGAGGGGGTGGCAGTGAGGGATAAAAATGCTATAAGGGCGTGGGAAAATGAGAGGGAGATGGGATGGGAAAAAATAAGGGCACGCAATGGGATGGAAAAAAAATGAGGGCGGGAAGCTTATTGGTGACAGCAAATTATCGTTGCTAATAATATTTTTCTCTCACTAATAATATAAAATTATTAGCGATGGTAAAACATCATCGATAATAATTTCATCATAGCTAATAATTATTTTTTAAAATATAATTATTAGTGATGGCATAATATCGTTGTTAATAATTTATTTACATCGCTAATAATTATAAATATATAAAAAATTAAAATAGTTGATTATCAATGAAAAAATATCATCACTAATAATTATATTTCATTGGTAATACTACTATTAGTAATGGCAAGATTGCCAATACTAAATATCGTTGCTAATTTTATATTTTTTTTTTTATTTTTCTCTGAATATGGTATAATTTTAAAATTTAAAGTTCATCTTTATTATTTATTATTTAAATAATTATCATTAGAGTATCATCATAAAAAACTGCCTTGATCTGATAGCTCTAACTATATCGATCAATAAAATTTAATTTCGATGGCCATGAACGATTGTATGATGATCTAACAGATAGAGATCATCGATGAATTTAAAAATTTATAATAATAATCTTAATAATATTTATAATATACTATCAAAATTTTATTTTAATTGAACATCATTATCATGGTTAATTTAGCACATGATGATTTAGACCGTTAAATAAAAATGAGTGATCAAAAGGCTAAATGATGTTTGATTAAGATAATTTTTTAAATAAATAATATATGCTACTAATTTAATTATTTGTATGATGGTGATCATAAAATCTAAGCCATGCATATATGAACCATCCATGTTAAGTAGATCTTATAAATGCATAAGTATAATTACTTAAGGACTTTAAGAATGAGTATAGATATATAGTTTTGGATTGTTCATATATATGCGATTTGAATTTTATGATCATCACCATATAAATAATTAAAATAATAGTAAAGATCATTTATCTAAAAAATTATTTTATAATTGGATGTTGTTTGACTTTTTGATCACTCATTTTTTATTTAACAGACTAAATAATTTTATGCTAAATTGACCATGATGATGATATTCGATTGAAGTAAAATTTTGATAGTATGGTATAAATATCATCAAGATCATCATTGTAAGTTTTTCGATCCATCAGTAATCTCTATCTATCAGATCATTATGTGATTATTTATGGCCGTCAAAATTAAATTTTATTGATCGACATAGCTAAGGCTATCAAATCGAAGTAATTTTTTATGATGATACTCTAATGATAATTAGTTAGATAATTAATAGTGAAGATGGACTTTAAATTCTAAAATTATATCATATTCAAAAAAAATAAAAAAATTAAAATTAGTGATGATGGTTTTATTATTGCTAATACCATATTAGCAATGTATTGTTGACTATTAGTGATGAAAAAGTTATCGCTAATAAATTTAATTTTTTTAAAAAAATTAATTATAATTATAATTTAATTAATTAATTAGCGATGGCTCAATTTACCATCGCTAATAATTTTTTAAAAAATTATTTAAAAATATTAAAAATATTTTTTAAAAAAATTATTAATATTAGCAATGATCTTTTTCATTGCTAATAAAATAATTTCATTGCTAATAACCCTACAACCAAATTTTTTTAAAAAATAAAATTATTTTTTATTAGCGACGATAAAAGATCGTCTTTAATAATTATTTATCATCACTGATAATAATATCTAATTAAAAAAATAAAATTACTTAGTATTAGTGATGGCTAATTACCATCTTTAATACTATCTCTAATATTTATAGTGATGACGCAGTCGTCGAAACTTTCATTGTAATAACTATTAGCGACAGCTATGTTTCTGTCTCCAAAGCTTTTAGTAAAAATGCTTATTAGTGACGGCAAAATTGCCGTCTCTAATACTGTCACTAATATTGATTATTAGCATCGCTAATACTCTATTTTCTTGTAGTGGTAGTAATACAACAGCTTCTTTCTCATCAACTATTCGGCCTTGCCACGAACCACTTTCGACCATGTGTTGCTAAAGATTTCCATCTCTCCTTCCTATCTTCATTCATTGGCAATATTAGGATGTTCATATTCAAAAACCTATGGTATAACTATCCTGACTTCAGACCCTCCTAGGCTGAAAATACATAGATTTCAGACACTAGTGCTATCATCGTCACCAAGCTAAGATGCCTTTGGAAATCTCTTAGATACTAGAGCAAATCCTTTGTAGGAGACATTTTTTGAAAGAAAAAGGAATTGGCCTACACTATAGCTAACTTAGATATATTGGAAGAAAACGTCGATATCTCTCTTGAAGAGCATCTCAAAAGAATCCAATGCAAATCTTAGCTTGAAGAAATCTTGGCTCAAGAAGAAAACTATTGGTGACAACGTTCGAGAGATCAATGGATTAAAAAAGGTGATAAAATACCAGATATTTTCATATTATTGCCATCAATCGTAAGAGGAAAAACTATGTCCACGAGATCTACGACAATAGCCAACGTCTCTCAAATCTGGCAGACATTCATCATGCCTTCTTCTCAATTTTCTCGGTCCTTCTTGGATCTCCTTTGTTAGAGACCATCGATGTAAACTGGGAAAAGCTCTGCCCATAGGGATCACCCGATCTGAGTCATCTCGAAGCTGAATTCTTTGAGGATGAAGTTTGGAATACTATCTTTTCTCTCGCTCCTGATAAAGTACCTGGTTCGAACGGATTCCCCATCTCCTTCTACCAAAGACACTAGAACATCATCAAGGATGATATCATGAAGCTTTTCAGAGAATTACACTCAGGGATAGTCAATTTGTCAAGATTAAATTACACTTTCATCACTCTCATTCCTAAAAAAGCAGAGTCTTCATCGATTAAAGACTTCAAACCTATCAATCTTGAGAATGGCATAATCAAGATCATTTCCAAGCTTCTCGCAATCAAGTTGAGTAGGGTGGTTAGCTCCCTCCCAATCAGCCTTCATCAAAGGAAGGATCATTTTCGACAGTTATGTAGCAGCTTCAGAACTTGTTAATCATTTCAAAAGCACTAAAGCTAAAGGTACCCTATTTAAAATTGATTTCGAAAAGGCTTTTGATAGTATCTCTTGGGAATCCCTACTCAAATTGCTTCAAAATCGAGGGTTTGGATTTAAATTTATATCTTGGATTTTTAAAATACTCACACCTTCAAGTTCAACCATTATCATCAACAAGATCCCTAAAAAATGGATAATCAACAAGAAAGTTCTCAAACAAGATAATCCTATCTCTCCTCTCCTCTTTATTCTGATTGCAGGCCTCCTTCACCGCATGTTGGAACAAGCAACTATTGAGAAGCTTTTAGAGATGGTAGGACCCAAGGATCTTCCAAGTAGCAAGCACTCTGTCCAATATGCCAATGACATCATGATTTTTTGCCATGCTTCAAGATCTCAACTCAACATTATCAAGTTCATCTTATATGCCCTTGAATTGATTTTCAGGCTAAAACTCAATTTCATCAAGTCTCATATGGTGGGTCTAGGCCTTAACCATGATGAAAAATTGGGTAGCACAGCAATCCTTGGCTATGATATCATCAAATTTTCAATCCAATACCTTAGAATACCCCTTCATTACAAGTCTCTGTCTGGTGATCAATGAAACTTTTTCGTTGGAAAGATTGACAGAAAATTAGTTAGCTGGAAAAAGAGCATTCTTTCTATTGCTGGATGCCTCCCCCTCATCAACTCGATTCTAAGTATAGCCGTCAAAATGGGCCAGCCCTTCACGGGCCGGACCCATTAGGATCGAGCCAAAAAAATTCTTCTGATAAACGGGCCATCAAATAGGCAGCCTAGCTCTAGCCCTTATAAGTGAAGGGCCTAAATGGATCGGCCCCTATAACTCACCAAAAAATAAAAAAAAATAAAAAAAAAATTATAATAAATTAAAAAACTCTCAAACATAATACTTCATCAAATAAATAAATAAAATCAACTCCTACATCAAATTTTAAAATACCAGAAGTAAATATAAAATAACTCCAAAAAATTTATAATAATATCATAATCTCTATTCTCCATAAGAAAAAACACCACAAACTAATTAAACTCTATAAAATCAAACAAACGAAGAGGTAATAAATATTGTTCAAATAACATTGAGTCTAACTATTGAAATTCAGTCCCTATTCTCAAGATTTTTGCCACAACATGTTTGCCGCCAATCTTTCATTAATCAATAATCATCCTCATCTTCATCAATTATAATGGTAAAATCTTGACAATTTTGTTTTGGCAAATTTGCATCAATTTTTGTACTTGAATCATCATCTTCATCTACAATCCATAAGTAACAAATAACAAAGGTCAATAAATAAATGATTACTTTAAGTGGTTAAGTTATTTTAAAATAATTTTTTTAAATAAATGGGCTAGCCTACAGGCTAGACGGGCAACCCTTCATGGGTCGGGTCATAAACGGGTCGAGCTAAAAAGACCTTTTGTGCCAAAATGCTAGCTCAGCTCTACTATTTTAAAGGTCTAAACATGACGGCCCATTTTGATCGCTCTGATCCCAACCTACTGGATGTCAGTCACGATAATGCTTGATTCTATCGTTAAAAAGATCGACTTCATTTGCCAAAACTTTCTCTGGATCGGAGATAATACATACTCAAATTTCAAATTTCTAGCAAACTAGGCTTCCATCTGTCATCTCAAATCGCTGGGGGGTTTAGGACTTGTTAACCTCAAAACATTCAACCTCGCCCTGCTCTTCAAATGGTGGGCTTGTTTCTTCTTAGATAATCAAGGTCCTTGAAAAGCTCTGATACTGTACTACTATTACCATAAAGATTTCACTTTAACCATATCCTCTTACTTTAGATGTCGAACTTTTATCTTTTGGAGGAGCGTTTCGAGCATCAGCAACCTAGTCTCAACCTTCACGTGTGCTCTCCTCGAAAACAGGCAACCTATCATGTTCTGGGATGACCGTTGAATCTTTAAACTTAGTCTGAAAACTCTCTTCCTAAATTTACATTAGTTAGCTACAGATAAATAGTACACAATCGCGAGCTTTATGACCAAGCAAGACTAGATTCATAACTTCAGAAACCCCTTACCACTTTTTGCTTTGGAAAGTTTTCGGTTATTGTTTGAAGCCTTGTCATCTACCCACCTCATGAATCAAGAAGCTAGCTAAGAGAATCTGGAAATGGTTTCCTAGATCCTCCTACAATGTCTCTACTTGTTACTGCTTCTTGATGTATGGTGGCGCGGCATCATACTTTGGAAAAATCATCTGGAGATTGCCAATACCAAAGAAATGTAAATTTTTCAATCGGTTTTGTTACCATTGTAAAATTCTGATAGTATAAGTCTTAGCAAAAAAAGGATTCACTGGACCTAGCAGATGCTCACTGTGCTTCAGCGCAAATGAATCAATAGACCATATCATGCTTTAGTGTGACTACTCCTCCACAATTTGGAATATGATACTTAGCAGATGTCAGATCTTCGATCTCCCTTATGATTTGACTGAGCTATGGCATGAGTGGAGGCTCAAACATAGGAAAGTAGCTAAGCCCAAAGTTTTGGACGTGCTCATCTTTGGTAACTTTCTGGCTCACGTGGAAAGAAAGAAATAACTGAGTATTTCATGCAGACGCTTGATGCTATCATGAGACTGCTCGGATGATAATTTTCCTCATATATGGATAGTTGGACAAAAGGCATCAAATTAAAGCAATGTTTTCAAAGAGTTCATCTTGCTTCTTCATCCTCCCATCTGAGTTTTGATCATGGTCGTTTGATCCTTGCTCAGACTGGTTATCAGAAGAGTGCAATCTTTCCCCCTATCTTCTATCAGAACCAGGTTCATTGGAAGGCAAGCATGTTGAAGCAAGAAGTCTATCGACAGCGGCTGGTGGAGTAAGCTATTTTGATAGTCGTAAAACGAGATATATTCTTAGGCGCATATCTCCAAGCACATAATCATATTTTTATTTGATTAAGTACAAGTCATCATGTTCCCGCTCGATTGATGGGATGGTTGTATGAAGTGTTTTCTTTACAGCTACATCCCCAACCTCCCTTGTCCGCTTGGGTGGGGTTGGGGGTGGGGTGTGGTGGTGGTGCACACTTAACTCTTTTCATATCTTGGTCATTTTAACCCATTTCCCTAGCCTACTGTTGTAAACATCAACTTTTTACTTCCTTTATACTCATCCTTTATACTTCAGTATATATACATACGAGGGAAGCATCTTACTTCCTTCATATTTCATTCAAAAAAAAAACAATGCATAACTGCCCACTAACGTGCAGACAATTATGTGTGGTGGCTGTCCAATAATTCCTAAAGTAAATTAAAGTGGTCTTATGAATCTAAATCTTTTATAAACATAATGATCAGAAGAGGGGGGAGGTCCTATATATGTTTGGAGTGTACCTCATTCCAGTTTGAGATGGTGCATGTTATAGGTGGTTTTGCTATTTCGTGGTGGTGAGGGGATAAAATTTGGATCTTCTATAAATTCCGACTTTCACGAGCATTAGCTTTTGAACGGGAGTCAGAACTCTTGGATATCCTCTTCTTTCAATTACCTTGCTTATCAGCTGATTAGCATTTAAAAATTTTTGCTAGTGAGTTGTTCCTGATCTAGTTATCATGCGGCCAGAATGTAGGTGAATCACAAAGTCTAAGATATGCTAATAAAACTTGAGTTATTTCTTGAAACCTGGCAGTTAATGTAAAGAAAGCTTGAATTAATTTGATCATTTGTGGATGTTTTTTTTGGTGATAAATGTGCAGTCCTATGAACGTAGGGAGAGGCCATTCTCTAAATGTGTGAGCGACACAAAAAAATTTAAGTAACTTCTAATTTACGTTAACTTTTCATATATATATATATATATTCATCCCGGGGTTTTCCTTTTTTTTCTCAGTAACTATATATGTTTCGTTCTGAACACCATTTCGATTGCCCGATGAAATACGATCAGGTGGGCATCATTTAAAAAAAAATGGGCCAGTCCCTCCTTTTCTTAAAAAAAGGAAAAAGCTGTTAGCAATTGTGGTTTATAAATTAAGATGGAGTCAGATTCCATCTGATTTAAATTTAAGGAGTTACAATAGTGACGTTCTCTCAAACTCATTTAGAGAGAGAGAGAGAGGGAGGGAGGGAGAGCGAGCGAGAGAGAGAGAGAGAGAGAGTGCGTCTGCGTTCCGAGTCACGCCATACTGCGGTATGGTCGAAGGGGGAGCCTCCCCCACTCTCGACGCCGAGAAAAACACGCGGACAAGGGGGACGAGTGCTGGGAGCTTGTACTGGTTCCAAGAAATGTTGTTATTTGTTCCGCCTTTCATACAAGAAACTCCTGATGCCGTCCGTACCCCCGCAACTCACACACATCTACTCTCCCTTTCTCTCTCTAGCTCTACCTCTCTCTCCTGTCGTCTCTAACCTTTTCCATGCAAACTCTTTGCTTCACCTGTCACACTTAAAGAGCAAACTCAGAAAATGTGCCCCCTGTTTCTCGGTAGCATCAAAGTATTAAGTATCATGGATTTTGGCAGCCTCCACTGAATGCTCAGAATCCGCTAAAATAATATCGTATTAATGCATCGTTCTAAAGAAGATCCTAGCATTATAGGATGGATAGCCTCCCCGAAAAGAAGCCCCACCATGCTCTCTCTCTCTCTCTCTCTCTCTCTCTCTCTCTTTCTCCCAACCATGCCCGAACCCTCAGCTATTCCATCTCACAGATACCACCAGCCTGATAATACTATTCCATCATCCCCCTGTTGGGCGGTTATTTGAATTAGCATCACCGTGTTTGTACCATATCGTCTTACACTGCCGCGTCGCAACCTAATGTTCCGGATAAATTAAACCAAAATAAACTGCATTTTTCAGTTTTCTGGCAGTATGCTATTGCTTATTAGTACCGTTTCATGTTAATAACCTGCACCTGGGAGTCGAGTTGGATTCACTCAACTCGGTGCTTAACTTCGGATAAAATTAATTGTCTCTCTTTAGTTACTTCTTTCATCTCCCGGACCGGACAGCTCTCTCGTCCTAAATTTTCTATCTTCTGCTACACCCAATCACCTCATCAACATAATTAAGCACGAAATGCAAATGAAAAGCCAGAAACATTAATTACGGAGAACAAAGAAGCCGGACGGATCGGGGGCAAAAAAAACAAAAACAAAACAACAATAACAAGAACAAACAAGTCGAAGACAAGGAGGAGAACGACTCTTCTTAGATGGAGAGTTTAAGAGAGAGGTCGAGAAAACTAGGAGAAGCGGCGGCGGAAGAAGAGGAGGAGGAGGAGGCGTCGCCGACTATCCGATTCCCGAACTCGGAATGTCCGAAGGACGCGCTCCGGCTCTGAGGGAAGAAGTCGAACTCCTTCACCTCGCTGCTCTCCGTCACCGATTTCCCCCTTCTCTGCCCGCATCCGTAAACGGTTTGCGATTCCTACATTCCAAGGAGAAAATTAACTAACAAAATGGGAAATGCGTTAAAGCACAGTGGATTGGAAGCGTGTTCTTCGAGGATATATGTTCACCTGATCGACGGCCATGGCGGCGGCCAGATCCATTTCGAAGTAATCGACGCCGTTGTGTTGTCCGACGAACCCTGGATTCATGCCAAACAGACGCTTCTTCTGAAGGTTCACACCACCATCGCAATATACGTCAAGAAAGGTAGGGAAAGATCGATACTCTAATACAAATTATATTAGATTTGAGAATAAGAAAGCTTCACGTACCCTGGCACAGAACTCGCACTGATCGGTGAAGCACTGCATTTTTTGGTTTGAAGGGAGCTCTGGAAACAGACTCCCGACCTGGAACCGGCCCTCTCCCCTCCCCATCCGGTACCGATCTAACGCGTACTGCTCCTGGAGCACCGATCGCCCTGCCAGCCCCTGGCTCGCCTGCGGGCACCGCTGGATGCAGCACATTCCCGGCGCCTGCACCAACCCGCTTCCGGAGACGGCGGCGGGGTACTCATAGGTGGAGAGTTGGCCCGGGAAGGGCTGGATCTCGCGGGCGGGGTGTGTCTCGGTGATCTTCTTCCAGCGCTCCTGGAGGCGCAGACGCTCGAGCTGGGCGACGCCGAGGCCTCGCTGAGGGGGGCGCTTAGAGGCCTTCTTCGGCTTCGGCCTCGCCGGGGAGGAGTCCTTTGGCGCCGAATCCGGTGGCGGTGGAAGGCGGTTCTGGGCAGCGCTGTCGTTTCTGTTCTCTTGGGAGGAGGATGGGGAGGCGGCGGAGGACCAGAGGAGGAGTGCTGGAGACTCCATTGGAAAGGAGAACAGAGAGAGATTGTGGGTAGGGGGTTTTTATAGGAGAGGGAGGGGGAAATGGTGGGGAGTCAAGGTTTGGATTCGTCTAGCGGGGCGTCGGACATGCTGGACGTCGCCATTTGGGGCCGGTGGAAGGTGGTGGTCCCGGCGCCTGAGACTGACGCGTGTCCTGAGACAGGGAGAAGGCTGCATGTACAGCCTGCGTGTGGCGGGCGTGGTTGGATCCCTCCTGCCAACGGGGCTTTTCACCCTGCCTGCATCTCTCTCCCTCGCGAGAACTAATGGTTCATCTTCTTTTGAGACGCCAACCGTTGGATCATCCAATGACTGCTTTGTGAGCTGCGTAGATGGATGGATAAAAAATGGATATAATGCTTTGAAAGTTGTGAATAAGCAGTCGAACGGCCGTCGTCGCGATGGAAGATCCATCGTTCTTTCGCCAAAAGATACCACCGGAACCCTTACTTTCTCCCTCACTTCGTGATCTTTTTAATGGCCAATCATATTAGAGAAATACTTTTTACACCGCATTCGACGTAGAAAAAAGCTCCATCTTTTTTAATTGAGCCAGGCAGCCGCTGCACATTAAATTCTATATTTTTATTTTTCTATCTAAAATATTGGATGAAAAAAATATTTTTTATTCTTATATTTTATATATTTTTATTATATTTTAAAAATATATTATAATTTTTTATAAATAAAATGTTAAAAATATATTTTTTTTATTATTAAAAATTTTATAAAATTTTTAGTGATGAAAATATTTTTGCTTTTTATTTGTAAGAAGTCATAATGTATTTTTAGAATATTATAAAAAGATCATAAAATATAATAATTTTTTAAAATAAAAATATATTTATATTATTTAAAATTTTAAATAAAAAAATAGAATTGCAGTATTTAATGAACGTTATAAAGATGCTACGTGGTGCAATCATGTGACATGATGTACTATTATTATATTTTGTACTCGGGATGGTTATCCATCAAAATAACTACCTTTTGAGGTGGTTACATTTTTTGTAACCATAATTAATAGAACAATTTAAAATGGAGGAAGACCTAATGTACTTTTATTTATGATGATCATTATTAGCCGTTACAAAAGTGAAGTAGTAAGCAACAAAAACAAAAGAGAAGGTTAAAGCATTGTGAGCATGGAAGTCCGTATGGTGGCAAGTCGCACCATGGTTGAACGTACACCTCCTGAATGAATAACCATGTGCATTTCATGTTTGACTAGCTATATATTATATTATGAAGTCGATACATGAATATAGTTGTGGCAAAATAATGGCTATATCTAATTATATAACTATCAAGAGAATTATCAATAATATTTTAAATTTAAAATTATTTTACAGGGTTAACAAGCTAATTCAAAATAAGCACCGTACCCATAGTCTTTTAGGCCATTCCTAACGTTTTTTTTTTCTTTTCTTTGATGAAAAGGAAGGAGAACCATCCTCCATTTATATATAAAATATGTATATAATTTGTACGAAATAAAGGTTGAGTCCATAGTCGAGATGGCTTAGACAGAAGGGCCCAAAGATCGAAAAAAAAAAAGAGAGAACCAATTTATATGTTCTCAGAGTCTAAACAAAGTCGAGAGAGGGTGTAGAAATAAGATTACACAGATAAAGGAGGCCTTCAAAACAAATTTATATGTTCTCAGAGTCTAGACAGATCAAGATTCTGTTCATTACTTAAATGTGTCGTCCAATCAGCCAGAAAGAAGATGATCTTTTTCGTCAAAGCAGCATGACTCAATGCTTCACATCAAAAGATAGGATTAGTGCAATTGCCGCCAGAGTGTAGGAGGATCTAAGCGTCGATTTATCGGTATGAAATTTTCTCTAGTGAATCCAGAAGTCGAAAATATTTTCTGATTGAGGTAAATTTGGAAATAAATGATTCTAAATTTTTACTGTAAAGTTACGAGAGATGAAGAAGTGATCAGCTTTAACATCCACATAAAGAGCATTTACTTAGACCTTGCAACCCTTTCTTATTAAGTATGTCCCAAGTAAGTAATCGATAGTTGTGGCAAAATCAATTAAAAATCTTACATTTCTCCGGTAGAGGGAGCTTTCAGATTATAGAGCAAAGTGCAGGTGTTACTCCACCATGTAGTAGGAACTTATAACATTTTGAGACCGAATATCCTGTGTCCATTTTCTTTGATCTTCTTTTTGAGGCTTTTCTGCTTTCTAAACCAAAATAAGGTTGGAAAGGTTGATTTGAGTGGCAAGTTGCCCAGCCAAGCATCATGCCAGAAGGACGTCTTTTTGCCATTTTGTACAACCGTAAAGAAAATTGATTTCATGAGTGTACTTGTTTTTAGAACACTTTTCCAAAATGGGGAGCTCTTGTGCTGGATTTTTTTGGAGTCTATGATTGGCATCTCATTGTTAGAATGGTATATATTTTGAATGAGTGCCCTCCATGGCTTCATGAAATCAGAGAAGAGAAAGTGCCACCATTTATTAGGTAAGGCAAAGTTTTGAAGTTTGAGATCTATGATGCCTTTGATTCCAACTAGCAAGAAACTTGAATATACTGCGTGTATCTTGATCGCCCCATGAGAATTTTCTGCAGATGTGATTTATGCGGTTGATGGTATCAGATGGGAGGAGAAAAACCGACATCCAATATAATGGAATTGACTTGAGCACCGAATTAATGAGAACTAGTCTACCAGCAACAGATAAGACTAGGCCATTCCTAATGCTATATATGCATTATGGATCTTTAACGTTTACTCAGTATTTAGTCGTTGTCTTTTTATTGTAGCAATAATTATTAATTATTTTACACGATCATGTGCTATTTATCATATTAAAATAATAATTTTTACAAGTTCTCTGTAGCAATTTAAAATATGATATTCTGCATGACAAATAATAATAGAACTTTACAGTGGGTTCCTATTACCATTGTCGCTTATTGTTTCTATTGTGACGACAAATACTAGTCATTATACTTGCCTTTATTGTATACCGAAAGATCTAATTTAGTATGGAACCGGACGGGTGACGGCTCTTTTTATAATTATAAATACAAGCCAATGATGGGTTCTACTATCAACTGGTATCAGTGTTATTCTTACTCATTTGGTTATTTAATGGAAGGTAACACTATACGATCTTAGTTTAATTGTGCAGTTCTTTCTTTCTTTTATTTGAGAGTTTCATATATAAATATATTTATTGAATAATATATACAAAGAAAGGTGCAAATTAAATTTGATTGAATATAGTTCTTTCTTTTATTTGAGAGTTACATGTATAAATATATGATAGGAATAAGGAATTACATACGTATTCCAAAAGAAAGCATCGTTAAATCCTAATCCTAATTTTTATGGGCTTAGATTATTTTATTTTTATTGAAAATCCTAATTTTGTTAGGACTCTATAAAAAAGATTCTGTTGAATTTCAAGTCATCTATTAGAATCCTATTAGTTATGTTTTTATTTTTTTATTTAAATACTCCATCTGTATGAAGAAAAGCAAACCTGAACAATAGACTTGAATGATTGATTAATTAAATTCTTGAAATCTAGACTTTGAATCTTTATTTTTTTTATTTTTTTTTCTTAATTTTATTTTTATTCTTCATTTATTTTTCGTTTTACATTAATTTAGTATCAAAGCATCATAGTCTAAGATCCCCATTTTTTTTCACGATTCATATTTCTTCCTTCCTGAGTTTCATCCTTTCCTTCCCACCCAAATCAAAAAAAAAAAAAATGGTGTCATCCGTCTCAATCCAACCGTCAGGCCATTTTCCTTTCTCCTCCCTCTCTCTCTCTCTCTCTCTCTGCCTTATCACAATCCGCCTCTCGTCGTCTTCTTCACCAACATCTACATCCAGCGGCCTTCTCCCGGCTCCTCTCCGTCGGTGCAACCCATAGCTCTGCACCTCTCACCATCATCCATGATGTCATCTATTATCTTGACCGACGACTGTGCCTGTGAGAGGCTCCGATCAGCAGCTGCGCCTCCTCCAACAGTTGTTGTTCCCTCCTCCACCGTCGACTGCGACCCAATCGACCCTCCCATCACCCCAATCGATCATTGATCGACATCGACTCAGTCGCCATTGCCGATCGATCGTGAGAATCGCTTGTTTCCTCCTCTTTTCTCATCTATCATCGCCATCTTCCTCACCACCTCCTTCCCCGTTGATAGATATCGCCGCATCCTCCGTTGCTACCACTGTCATCGTCGTTCCCTTCGATGGCATCCATCATCTCTCCGACTTCGTCAAGAGCCTCAATCAGGTGACAAGCTCTGAATGCCCCTCCGAACGCCATCTTCTTTCCATCCGTCGTTGCCATCTCCACCGCCAGCCGCCGCCAGACCCTCCTTCCCATCGTCATCGGCTTCGTTCTTCCCTCCAATTGAGATCACCTACCCCTTTTCCCTTCCCATCGTCATTGTCATCCATCGTCGGACCACCGTCGCTGTCGCCCCATCATTGGACCACCGTCATCGCCGTCTCCCATAGCCCCATCATCAGCCGACGGTAACCGTCCGACCGAAGTCACATCGAAGGCTCTCGGAGAAAAAAAGAAATCTTCTTACTGAAAACCATGCGGTCTACAGACCACGTATAAGCAGTCCGTAGACCCGGTCCATAGATCAAAAAAAACTGTCTTCTACCTACATCATAAAGTGAAAGGTATAATTCCTCCATTAAATTTAAATTTTTTTAAATCTTTAGATAATTTAAAATTATTTAGGTCCTGATTTTGCCTTTATTTTCTCATATATTTACTATTTTTCACATCAAATATCCATATATCTTACTATTATAAGAACCAAAAATATATACATTAAGTTGAACTCTATAATTTTACTGTAAGCATCATAAATTAAAATTTTTAATTAATTTTAAAATTCTATTGATAATCTAAAAGATGTACAAACTATAATGAAAAATAAATTTGAATCTATCAAAAATATCCAAACAGCCTTTTAAAAAAATTTAAATCAGATCTGCCAATCTTTAGATCGATTTTATACTGAAATTAGAAAATTTCATACTGATCAAATAAATAGTCATGAAGACATAAAAAATCTCATAAATCAGCAGATAGAACACTAATTATCCCTAAGAGAGTCAAGAATAGGCAAACAATCTCTAGAAGATAATTTTTCTAGTAATCAACCTAGTTATCAATCTTCTTCATAAAATTTTAAATCTACTGATAGCCAGAGTCATTTCATGTATGCTAGCCATGCACCCCCGATCTATATAATAGTCCTTTCGATTATCCATTACTCCATGAATAATTTTGAGGATTCTCATTATCGTAGGAGAGAAGAGTATGATAAAGAATATGAAGAATCAGGAGGTTGTGTTAATGTTATGCGAGGTATAGTCACTACTTCTTCAAGCTCTGAAACTTGAAAATCTACCAGTATTTTTCATACACACACACAATATGGGAATAAGATATGTAAACTAGTCATTGATGGTGGTAGTTCTATGAATGTAGTATCTAAGTCTGCCATTAATCGACTGAAATCGAAACCTCAACCTCATCCTTATTCTTATAGAGTTGCCTGGGTAGATAAAACATCTCTTCTAATTAGTGAATATTGTCTAGTACCAATTCAAATAAAAATTTATTCTATTGAAATTATGTGTGATGTCTTACTCATGAAGATTGCTAGCATTTTACTAGGTCGACCTTGGATTTGTCATATGAATGCTCATTATTTTAGAAAAAAAATACCTATATGTTTATACATAATGATAAGAAAATCAGATTAAATCCTATTAAGCCTAGTATGCCTAAACCTACGAAAGGGGATAAGAACTCTCTTCAACCTCCTAATCCAAAACGTTGTCATACTTTATCATATAAAAAATTTGAATTAGAAAGTAAAGAATCTGAGACAATATTAACTGTTCTTCCCAGAAATGAGATTCAACTGACCTCAGACTCCCAAGATCATTCATCTCCTAAAATTGAGCAATTAAAAAAAAATTTAATGATGAAACCTCAAAAGATATACTCGATAACCAATCTTCCATGTGTGACATCCAACATGCCATTGATTTAGTCCCTAGGTCATAGATATCTAATCTTCTACATTATATATTAAATCCTAAGGAGCATAAGAAAATGCGAAAACAGATAGTAAAGAGGACTATAATTCTAGTTGATGATCGATTAGCACATTTTATTTCTTATCAAAAGAATTTTGATATTCTTTTTATTGCAAAGTTGTTCTTTAAGAAAATCGTTCATCTTCACGATTTGCCTTCTTTCATAGTATCCGACCATAATATCAAATTTATGGATTATTTTTAAAAAAAATTTTAAAAATTATTTAGAAAAAATTTAAATTTTTATTTATCATTTCATCCATAGATTAATGGTCAAATAGAGATTTTAAATAGTAATCATAGTAAATTACTTAGATATCTAGTTCGTAATAAATTTGGGATATAAAAATTACATTGTCTATCATAGAATTTGCTTATAATAATTCAGTAAATAGGTCTACTGATAAAAATCCTTTGGAAATTATTTATGGCTTTAATCTCCATCAACCTATTAAATTTATTTTCTTATCTATAAATAATCATACTTCTGAATCTACCATTTTTGTTGCTAAATACATTCATGACATTCATACGGATATTAGATAAAAGATTGCTGTGAGTAATGAAAAATATAAACTTATAGATAATACTTACCATAGAATAATAGAGTTTAACGAAGGTAACTGTGTGAAGTTCATATTCGTCATAAATATTATCTTTAAAATTCAATCAAAAAAGTTACATGCCCGAGTCACTGATCTATTTCATATTCTTTATAAACTTGGGTCTAATGCATATTTTATAAAATTACCTTCTGATTTAAAATTTAGTCTAATTTTCAATATTAGAGATTTGTTATCTTATCGAGGAATATTTGAGGCTTCAACTATGCATGCAGATGATAACAAGGATTATATTCCTCCTTCAGTGCTAGTTTCGATTCTTTCATCGCTTTCATCGACTTCATTAGACGAAATTGAATGCATTCTTACAGATAAAATTATTTTTTCTACTGATGGAGGATTTTGAAGATTTTTGATTAAATGGCAAGGACGTTTAGATTCAATTGTTATTTGGATTCTTGAAGAAGAACTATAATGAATTGATCCAGATATTTTTAAATATTATATCAATTCCTCATTAGAATCAAGTTTTTTTTAGTCGAAAAAGAATGATAGGATTCAGAGATAACGTACATATTTTAGAAGGAAGTGTCGCTAAATTCTAATCCTAATTTTTATGGACTTAATTTAGATTATTTTATTTTTATTGAAAATCTCAATTTTGTTAGAACTTTGTAAAAAGAGTTCTATTAGATTTTATGTCATCTGTTAGAATCATATTAACTTATGTTTTTATTTCTCTATTTAAAGGCTGCATCTGTGTAGAAAAAAGCCTTGAATGATTGGTTAATTGAATTTTTGAAATTCAGATTTTTAATTTTAATTTTTTTTAATTTTTATTTATTTTTTATTTTATATTAATATATTTATTGAATAATATATACAAAGAAAGGCGCAAATTAAATTTGACTGAATATAGATTTTTTTCATGGTAAATTACAAGGTGTCAAGAGAAGAAAAGAAAAAAGAGGGTCGGGTGACTTGCATCGTTCCCAAATCCTGTCTTTTGCTTTATCCATATAGAGATTGCTTGCGCTGTATTATTTAAACCACCACCCAGCGTAGAGTTTAAACAACATTTAGTTCTCTTATTACTGAATGATGATTATTAATTGAATATAGCATCCCAGTGGTTGTTTTATAGCACAGGAGAATCCCTAGCATTCTCGAATCACCGCTCTCTGCTTCTAACGGCTACATAGCTGCCCTCGAAAACAGAAAGGACATTGATGATGAGCACTTATGGCCTTTTGAACATAACCAGTAAAACTAAGGGCTACAAAACTAAGCTCCATGCAGGAGTAGGCTCATGGAAGAGAGCAACGTCTAGATTGAGATAGCAAATTAAAAGATCTGTTCTATGTCATAGGATCGGGGCACTGATACGACGGATATACTGGAAAGAGACGGATAAGTCTCATTTCCATTGAGATTTTATAATCATTAGTTGGTATTATTTTGAGCAATTTTATAAAGATTCATATGGATGTTTTTTAATTTCATATTGATTATTTATTTTAAAAATTTTAAATATTTATTTAAAGTTAAAAAAATAAATAATATTTTTTAATTATTTTTTTATAAAATTTTGAATTATTAAAAATAATATCAATATGATGCGAACGTGCAGCCAATCCAAAACTCCACCGGGCGGGCTCCTCAGCATGTTCATGGGATGACACGGCAGCATGGAAACGGGGACCACCACTAAGAAGCTGCATCGTACGAAGAGAGGCGAGATGATACGGGGTACGGGCAGTGGCGGCTGAAAATAGCGACGGTGAGTAGACCGACGCGCCTCCGGCAACGAATAAAATTTTAATATTTATTAGCTGGTATCTATTATATATATATATATATATATATATATAATAATAATAATAATAATAATAATAATATTTTATCAAGGAATATTATGATATTGTCATTTTAGCATTTTAGATAATTTTAAAAATACCACGTGGAACCAAAATATTATTTTTAAATAATAATAAAATAATATTTTAAAAATTAAAAAATAATATTTTATAAAAAATATAAAATAATACTCTATGAAGGAGTATTATGGTGTTGCCATCTCACTATTTTAGATAACTTTAATGGTGCCACATGAAACCAAAATATTATTTTTAAATAATAATAAAATAATATTAAAAAAAATTAAAAAAATATTTTTTAAAAAATAAAAATAAGAAACAAATAAAAGAGAAAAATATTTTTAAAAGATATATTATTTTTTTAAAAATAAAATATTATAAAAATAATAATAATTTTTAAAAATGCTAATCTATTATCTATTATATATATATAATAATAATACTCTATGAAAGAGTACTGTGGTATTGCTACCTCAGCATCTCAAATGATTTTAGTTGTACCATGTGAATTATTATTTTATTATCTATAATAATTTAAATATTATTTTAAAATAATCATAAAATAATATTTTAAAAAATTTAAAAATAATATTTTAAAAATAAAAATAAAAAAGATAAAAAATAAAAATTATTTTTTAAAAATTATAAAATATTATAAAAATTATAATAATATTTTTAAAAATATTAATTTATTATTATTATTTTAGAAAGATAGCATATTATTTTTTAATTTTAAAAATAATAACATACTAATTTATTTTTTTAAAAAATAATATTTTTATTATTTTTTAAAAAATAATATGTTTCGAGATCTGAATCAATCTATCAGGTCAGATCGGATCAAATCTAATAAATTATCCATAAATAGAGTATGATACTCTATCGATTTGAAAGCTAAATCTCTGTATTTAATATTCTCCGAAAATTTGGAGAAGATATGAGAAGAAGTTAGGAGGTGGGGGTGCGATCGGGATCGATGTTTATAGAAAAAAGGGGAGTCATGGTGGGATGGCACTGGCAGACGTGGAGAAGGTATGAGAACAGAAAGGAAGAAGAAAAATAATAATAAAATATTATTTTATAAAAAAAAAAAGAAGAGAGAGATTTTTCTCTCTTCCTTCATTGATGGTGCTAGAGGCGACGGTACCGATAGGAATGCCGGAAAGAGAGATCGAGATCAACATTTATCGAGAAAAAATAAGAGCGATGGTGGGACAGTAGGGATGCAGCTGTATTGATGGATGCATAGAAGATATAAGAAGAAAAAAGGAAAAAAAAATAAAATAAAATAATATTTTATAAAATAATAAAATATATATGATAAATAAATAACTAAAATATTAAAATAATAAAAAATATTTATTATGAATATTTATTATTAAAAATAATAATAATTATATATCATAATTATCTGTCCCGGACTGGTATATATATAATTTTTATCATAAATATTATTTTCTTAACCGTGGGGCAGAGAGGGTGGATTCAGAAGGAATGGGGAAGGAGGTCGTGTCCCTGCGTGGAATGATTGGAGGGAAGGACGTCGGAGACCGCGGGTGGGTTTCGCTCACCGGCCGCAGCAAAAGCAGCTTTAGCGGCCGCCTTGTTGGCGCGAACTGCCGTCCTCGTTAGCGCTGCCGTGCCAATGAGACATGCTATTATACCATCAGCACAAACTGATCCTATCTATCTTGGTTCCAAGTCCAAAAAATGCTAAAATATTTTTGCAATCAGGTTTCGTCTCCTTTCAATGGTTAAAAAGAAGTGTCATAGGTTTTAATCCTAGCATGAGATGCATCTTTTATAAAAGCAAAAGAAGATGGAGGAAAAAGAAAAAGAAAATCCAGCGTGGAGGTGAGGTAGAATAAAAAATAGGATTTCCTTCCGGTTCCTGGGAAGTAAGGAGGGGACCAGCTCCACGATGGCCCACATAAAGGGACAAAGGGTCCAAAGAAGATAAGAAGCTAAGGCAGAACCAAAGGAAACAAGGAAGGATGGGATAAAAATAGGAGTAAATGGGTTCAGAGAGAGAGAGAGAGAGAGAGAGAGAGGAGATCGGTTGCATCCGAACTGAGGTGCGCGGCCAATAGAAGCAATGATGGTGCACGGAGAAAGAAAGCAGATGAAGAGAGAGTAGGCGGGGCCCTTTCCGGTTTCAGATATTCCATTGCTAAATGATGCAACGTGGTCTTCAGAAGAACTTAGCCTTCACACCCTCACACACCGGCACCGTACAGCTTCTATCCAGTACCTGCAGTCCTTTTTTTTTTTTTTTAATGTAACGGGAGGCAAAGCCACCTAGATTTTATTAAGAAGAAAAGATTATTTACAACATATGGTTTAGAGGAGTAAAAGAATATATGGAGTCTTGATTAGATTAGAGTACCTGCAGTCCATTATGGAACGGTGCCAGTTCTGCTGATGAGGATCATGCGATTGGAACGGCCTTGGAAGCCCCACAAAACCGCAGCAAAGCACACCACCCTCACTTTCTAGTTACAATGATGGAGAAAGATACAACTCCATGTAGCATCATCCAACTGCTGTCGTAGGTCAACTCTAACTCATGCAAGATCCTCCAAGCTAATAATCAAGCCACTATAAACTCGACGACCTGGATTTTACTGGCTAAAATGCTCTAACTCATTGATCTTCAATGTGGCCATTTGATATCATAGCCACATTATCATGAATTTATGGCATTGGTGCTATTGGGGATAAATCCCGCTCCTGCCGAAGTCCGACCCGACGCTCGGCCTAATATAGCCAGTAGCCGCAGAAGGGCTCCGGCAGACGGGCTTCAACCGAACTCCCAGCGGCCGAGCTTCTTCCAGCAGGCTGAACTAGGTAGCTGCCAAACTTCTTCCGAACTCCCAGCATCGAGACCGAACTTCCTGGGTGGCCGAACTCTTTCGGACTCGCCACGGCCGAACTGCCAAGCGGCCGAACTCCCCAGCGTCCAGGCTTCGGGCCGAACTTCCACCGCCAGCCGAACTTCCTGGCGACCGAGCTCCTTGGACTCCAAGCGGCAGGACTTCTTCGGGAGACGGACTCCACCCAGACGCCCGTTCGGCCATCCGAGCTCCTGCGAATCTCTCTGCGGCCGAGCTCCTCCCGGATTTCCCCTTCAGCCGAACTCTGTTATAAGTCCGAACTCCTCTGGACGAACTGTCGCCTGCAACAAGATCGGACAACGCCTTCCTCTCCGTACTGGACTCCATGCGGCCCACGACTCACCAGTATGGCTCCCACGATCCACCAGACGACGCCTTCCTCTCTGTACCGGACTCCATGCGGCCCACAACGTGCCAGTATGGCTCCCACAATTCATCAGACGACGCCATCCTCTCCGTACCGAACTCCACGCTGACCAACGACTCTCTGCCAGACGACATGGCCGTCACCATCAACTAAGCTCCGCTATAAAAGGACCCCTCCAGATACGCCACGGCGAAGCTCTCCTCCTCATCTCTAAGCTCTCTGAACTCTGAAACTCATTCCGGGCACTTCATTACTGTTGGTCGAAAACTGACTTGACCGTCGGAGGCTCCTGTCGGAGCCACCCCCCACCAGCTCCGGACGGGACTTTGTTTTGCAGGTCCCCGACGGCGACCTCAGCGGCATCGACTCCGGCGACCTCCGACGAAGATGGATTTCTGCACCAACAGATTGGCGCTAGAAGGAGGGCCTTGAACCTTCGAGGTTCCCTCATTCTTGAAGGAGTGCTCGGCGGCAATCTCTCTGGCCCGTGGCTGTGTCGACGCGGAAAGAGCTTGGCTCCAGCAGGAATCTGATTGAAGCCCGGCGGTTGAGTTCGGTTTCTCCCTCCCCTCTTCTTGGATCTCTCTCCTCCCTCTCTAGGGTTCGTCCCCAAGAGAAAATGCCCCCCAGAAGGACTTCGACTCGACGCTCGGCGGCTTCCACGGCTCGATCCCCTCCGAATCCGTCTGTTCCTGCTTCGGCCCCGGTGACTCAGCCCCCGTCTATAGCTGCAGTGGATACGGAGCAGTTCAACCAGCTCATCCAGCACGTTCGTGGTCTCACAGAGGCGGTGCAAGCGATGCTGCACCAACAAGCCCCAGTGCCAGCCCGACCGGCGCGGGACTCTCCGAAGTCGGATGATCCAGTCCAAGAGCGACCGGCCTGGGCAGCCCGACCTCCGATACCCGGATTGGAGAGGCGGAGGAGGGAGAGCCCTTGTTCGGATCATGGATCGACCAAGGGTGAAGCCTCGCGCCCATCTCACCAGAAAGCCTTGGAGATCAGAGACCGTGAGGACCTGCTGGGCCAAAGGCTCTTGGAAATGAACCGGCGAATTGAAGAACTTCGTCCCCCCTCGCGTGGTGATGACGTTTGTGCAGACCCTCCTTTCTCGCAGAAAATCATGCAAGGAACCTGTTCCCGCCGACCTTCGAGCTCCCTCAACTTCGGAAAGCTACGATGGAACTTCTGATCCGGTTGATCACCTGGAAGGGCCTTCCGGGCCATGATGCTGCTTCACGGCGCTTCAGATGCCGTGCTGTGCCGAGCCTTCCCGTCTACCTTAAAGGGAGCAGCGAGGAACTGGTACTCGGCGTTGAAGCCCAGTACACGATCTTCTCGTTTCGACCAGATGAGTCAGTCGGTTCGCAGGCCCACTTCATCAGCAGCCGACGACCGAGCCGAGGTTCAGATTCCCTGATGAGCCATCAAGCAGAAGCAAGGGGAATCCATCCGGACCTTACGTCACTCGATTTAACGCCGCCGGCATTGGAAGTCCGGGACCTGGACCAGTCTGTCGCGATGGCCGCACTCAAGGGCGGCCTTCAGAAGAACGACTTGCTTGTTCTCCTTGGAAAAAAGGTATCCCAGGGACTTCGCCGATCCTGCTAGGCTCGGGCCGAGAGATACGCCCGTGCAGAAGAAGCCTTCAAGCAGAGGGACGAAGAAGCCTTAAGGGAGCGGCTGACAGGCAATAGGGAGCCGAATGAAGTTCGGCCACGCTCACGGACTCCCTCCGGTAGCAAGCGGGCCCGAACTCTCGAGCTTGCAGAGAAGGGCGAAGAAGTCCGCTTCCCAAAGGACTTCGCGACTATGTCCCCCTCAACGCTCCTCGAACTCAGATCCTCACCGAAGTTAAGAACCAACTGCCCAGACCAGAAAGGTTACGGTCTCCCCCAAACAAGCATGACCGAAGCAAGTACTGCCTCTACCATCGCGACCACGGCCACGACACTGAGGAGTGCATCCAGCTCCGAGATGAAATCGAGGAACTCGTCAGAAAGGGGCAGCTGGGTAAATTCATTCGACGCCGGTCTGAAGATCGGTGAAGGGCGCTGCCGTAAACAAGGTCGGCCGCCTCATAATGCCGTCAACATCACTCCAGGATCCAGCGTCGAAGCCGATAGAAACATGCTTCAACGTGAGGAAGCCCGCATGAAATAGGAAAGGTCGTCCGCGTGGAGAAGCGCGGAGGAACGATGCTACTACCACGACCCTGGATCATAGAGAATTCGAAAAAAAATTGCCAGTAACTTTCTTTCAATAAAGTCCTTCCCTTTCAACAGTGTATTATTTTTGGGTGCCAAAACTATGTAATGACTGGCAAAGAAGCAGCCTATAGGAGAACCTCGTCCTAATGCGAGCCGCAACCTTGGCCAGAGATAAGATCTCTCCCGAGGGCAAAGTTCGGCCAGAGATAAGATCTCTCCCGAACAGCAAGTTCGGTCAGAGATAAGATCTCTCCCGAACCGCAACCTCGGTCAGAGATAAGATCTCTCCCGAGGGCAAAGTTCGGCCAGAGATAAGATCTCTCTCGAGCAGTTCAGCCAGAGATAAGATCTCTCCCAAAAAGCAACGCCGGCCAGAGATAAAATCTCTCCCGGATGGTTCGTCCAGAGATAAGATCTCTCCCGAAAAGCAACCTCGACCAGAGATAAGATCTCTCCCAAGCAGTTCGGCTAGAGATAAGATCTCTTCCGAAAAGCAACGCCGGCCAGAGATAAGATCTCTCCCGGATGGTTCGGCCAGAGATAATATCTCTCCCGAAAAGCAACCTCGGCCAGAGATAAGATCTCTCCCGAGCAGTTCGGCTAGAGATAAGATCTCTCCCGAAAAGCAACGCCGGCCAGAGATAAGATCTCTCCCGACCGTTCGGCCAGAGATAAGATCTCTCCCGAAAAGCAACGCCGGCCAGAGATAAGATCTCTCCGATGGTTCGGCCAGAGATAAGATCTCTCCCGAAAAGCAACCTCGGCCAGAGATAAGATCTCTCCCGAGCAGTTCGACCAGAGATAAGATCTCCCCCGAGAAAAGCTCGGCCGCAGGAGATATGATCTCCCCCGAGCACGCACTTCGACCGTAGGAGATAAGATCTCCCCCGAGCACGCACTAATATCTCCCCTGAGGGAAGCTCGGCTACTGGAGATGAGATCTCCCCCGAGCTCCCGCATCGACTCCGGCTAGGGATAAGGTCCTCGGATAGACGTAAGGCCCGCGACGACCTCGGCCAGGGAGCTTCAACATCGACCTCGGCTAGAGAAAGCTATCATGTCAACCTCGGTCAGAGAGCTTCAACATCAGCTCATCAACTTTGGCTGGAAACGAGTTCCATTTCAACTCCAAAATCGACTGGAGATGAGGTCTTCCCTAAGCCTCAGCCTCAACTTCAGCATCAACATTGGCTGGAGATGAGACCTCCCCCGAGCTTCAGCTGCAACAAACGCGGAGCCTGGAAGAAGACTTCGGCAGTCGCCTATTTTGGTACTCCCTTCCTTCAATTTTTGAACTCGGGAGTGGGGGGGCTACTGTTGGGATAAATTCCGCTCCTGCCGAAGCCCGGCCCGACGCTCGGCCTAATGTAGCCAGTAGCCGCAGAAGGGCTCCGGCAGACGGGCTTCAACCGAACTTCCAGCGGTCGAGTTTCTTCCAGCAGGCCGAACTAGGTAGCTGCCGAACTTCTTTCGGACTCCTAGTGTCGAGACCGAACTTCCTGGGCGGCCGAACTCTTTCGGACTCGCCACGGCCAAACTGCCAAGTAGCCGAACTCCCCAGCGTCCAGGCTTCGGGCCGAACTTCCACCACCAGCCGAACTTTCTGGCGACCGAGCTCCTTGGACTCCAAGCGGCAGGACTTCTTCAGGAGACGAACTCCACCCAGACGCCCGTTCGGCCATCCGAGCTCCTGCGAACCTCTCTGCGGTCGAGCTCCTCCCGGGTTTCTCCTTCAGCCGAACTCTGTTATAAGTCCGAACTCCTCTGGATGAACTATCGCCTGCAACAAGACCGGACGACGCCTTCCTCTTCGTACCAGACTCCATGCGGCCCACGACTCGCCAGTATGGCTCCCACGATCCACCGAATGACGCCTTCCTTTCCGTACCGGACTCCATGCGGCCCACGACGTGCCAGTATGGCTCCCACGATCCACCAGACGATGCCATCCTCTCCGTACCGAACTCCACACTGACCAACGACTCTCTGCCAGACGGCATGGCCGTCACCATCAACTAAGCTCCGCTATAAAAGGACCCCTTCAGATACGCCAAGGCGAAGCTCTCCTCCTCATCTCTAAGCTCTCTGAACTCTGGAACTCATTCCGGGCACTCCATTACTGTTGGCCGAAAACTGACTTGACCGTCGGAGGGTCCTGCCAGAGCCATCCTCCACCAGCTCCGGACGGGACTTTGTTTTGCAGGTCCCCGGCGGTGACCTCAGCGGCATCGACTCCGGCGACCTCCGGCGAAGATGAATTTCTGCACCAACAGGTGCCAAGCATTATTTTTGCACCAGGGCGAAGTAACCTGATACCAAAATACCCAACCCCGCCCATCATGTTCCGTTTAGAATTCCCACGGATTAAGCCCAAAGCTTTTGAGCCAGACACCTAGTTCTCAATGTAATGTATTGTGTGCTTTCGCATCATCAATTACTCCAGCAAGTTGAACAGCAAGTTGGCCATGTTTGGCCTAAAGCTTGATGAACTGCATTGGCATGCAACGAAACCAGTACTCAACCCCCGCATTGCGGGGTTTAGCGGATAATAATAATAATAATATATATTTTTTATTTTATTAATATTAATAAGTTTAAAAATAAAAAATGTTATAAGATAATTTTATAAAATACATTCTATAAATGTCAAAAAAAAATTTTATTTGACATAAAAAGAAAAATTCCTCTTAATTTTATTAATAATTCTAACACATGAATTCATAGCATAAAGCTTAGAAGTAACAGAAGAAAGGAATTGAGACTCTTCAAAAAAAAAAAAAAAAATTAAGAAATAGAAAGTTGGTAAGTCTATTTAAAAAAAATGAAATTAAAAAAAAAATGAAACAGACTTTTATCCTAGCTTTTGAATTAGTAAATTTTACATGTTTCAAACAAAAAAAATAATATTTAATATGAGATTTATAGCAGACTGAAAAGAAATTTTGTATGTAAAAAAAGAAAAGTAAATTATGGAGTTGATACATCAACAAAATTTCAAATCTTCGATATAATCTTTCAAATTACAAAATTATATCAAGTGACTCAAAGTAATTGAACATGAAGCATTACCAAATGCAGTTTTTCAAAGATTTTACGGTTTGCTATAGATATTTCAATATCATCAATACCCATAATCTTCGAGGGGCAATAATGATTTAGGAGCTTATTAAGTTTTTCAAAAAATTATCTTGAGAGCTATTTATATTTTACCTAATAAGGAGAATGGCTTAAAATCGAAATTAGGAAAGGCAAATGAAAATTTTGAATAGTTAATATCATCATATAGCTATGCGAATGTACTCTTCTACAAATTTTTAAAAAAGAAATATCTGAAAGCACTAGTTGAACACCATTCAACGGTATGGAGAAAGCCAACAGCATAGAAAGGTCATCAATTGCTCTGACCATTGCATCACTCTCGATAAATATGTAAGCAAGTTTGCCATGGAACACCAAAAATAGCATAAATAGGACAGATCCAATGATCAAGGATGTAAGCACTACATTGATAATGGAGAACTTTGCCGTTTTTGCACTCCTTGCTCCAAGTTCATTTGCCACTTGAAGTGTGATTTTTTTTTTTTTTGAAATTTTAAATTCAAGGGTAGAACAAAACATGTAACGAATTCTCCATGCTCAAGAAAAGAATTTATATCACGTATTCAAAAGAACACCTAGCTATACATTGTCAGGCAATGTAGTATTAGTTATGGATGCCTTAATAATCATAAACTGTAAAGGATCCAAAGCCCCATAAATTGAGAATTTTGTAGCTAAAGAAGAATCTTTTCAACCAAAAATTCCCAAACCCTGCTACAAAATATCATGCTTCTACCAAGATTAAGCTCTCAAAACCTCCTGGGACCAACTCACACCTCCACAACGCATGCAAAATCCCACTTGAGAAAAAAAATATCCAATCGGAATAGAGGCATTATCATGAGAACAGAGCCCCATAAATTGAGAATTATGTAGCTAAAGAGAATCCATTCAACCAAAAAGTCGCAAATGCTACAAAATGTCATACTTCTACCAAGATTAAGCTCTCAAAACCTCCCGGGACCAACTCACACTGCCACAACACGCCCAAAATCCCATATGCTTGAGGAAAAAAAATTGATCGGAACATAAGAAATCCCTCTAATCTCTCTTAAGTGCTCTCTTTTCCCACAAATCTAATGAAATGAAAAGAAAAAGAAGCGGCAAGGAAAGAAAAAATGATCACCTATGTCGGGAAGTGTCTTACCTTTTCTTCATTTTTGTTGATTTTTCATATGTTTTCTTTTTTTTTTTTCTGTATCTTCCCATCCTCAAGGGTCCCAATCGGATCATCTTTCTTTCATTTTCATTGATTTTTTCTATTTTTCTCCATTTTCTATCTATTTTCTCATCCCCAGGAGTCCCAGGTGGGAGGCTTGCACTACAAGAAAAGTCACATACATCCACGCTTTTTAGTCACGTAAAATACATACGTGGATAAAAGATTAAATTTTGAAAAAAGATTGTATATACCTATATTTATCAAATGTGAAAATGTTATAATTAATTTTTAACTTACATTTCAATGATTAAATATGAGTAAATCAAATCTACTAAAGGATAAACATGAGTAATATAAATCTGCTAAAAAATATACTAAGTATTGAATGAAAGTGACAAGCGCCAAGAGAAAAATGCCAAAATAAAGAAAAAAAAGGAAACGTCGATGCCCCGCCAACAGGAAACCCAACACCCCATCTCCTACATCAGACTACGTGGAGGCACAATATTAGAAATAAGGACTTCATTGATGGAATTTATTAACAAAGTGATCCATTAGAAATATTTTATGGATCATTGACAGATTTTTATTAAAAAATATAATAAAAAATAATTGATATATCTCAAAATCTTTGATAAATTTTTGATTGATTTAGTGATCGATTTAGAAATAACTCCATTAGAAAATCCTTTTTATTTTTTTTAAAAAATAAATATATATATATATCAAAAGTATTTATAACAGATTTAGTGATAAATTATTTATCAATAATTTTTTTGATGAAGAATTGTATCAGAAGCATAATTTCAAAAAAAAATAAATTATTAAGATAATTCTATCAGTGATTTTAATAAGTTTGAAACTAAAGTTAAAATCTATGATGGATAATCCATCAGAAATTAGGATCATAAGTTTAAAAAATAAAGTCTATGATATAATTTTTTTATAAAATAAATTTATAATAGGTAGATGGAAAGATTTGAACTTAAAATTATTAAATAGCATGTCCACTACTTATCCACCAAGGTCTAATCAAATCTTTTATATATTATGATTGATAAGATATTTATACCATTTAAACCCTTATATATAAATCAAGTCAAAATTCTTACCCATTGACTCAAAGCAAGCTAGCCGAATCCAAAAAATAAAATTACATTCGGATTGAATTTTAGACTTCTAAATAAAATTTTATATTTATTTTTTAAAAATTATTAATAAAAAATATTTTTGATCGATTTTTGGATTTTTAGATTCGGATCCAAATGTAAATTTCATTTGGATCATATTTTTTTATTTCAAGTTTGACCTAAATCCAAAATAAGTAGAATGTTAATCCAAAAATTTGATTAAAATCTGGATCAGATTTTTGGATCATAGAGATCCATTGTTACCCTTAAGGTGAGATAAATTGCTTCCTTATTGTCAAGTAGGGCTAGCAACGGGTCAGGTTGGCCCATATCCACATCTGTTTCACAAATAAAAATCTCATATCCATACCCATCTCGTATCCATCTCGGGTCAGGTCGGGTTGGATCGGATCAAATAGAGATGCGGGTCTGATCGGGTTGGATATATTAGAGAGATTGATCGAATTAGATCGGATTAGATCTAGTATATATAAATAATATAAAATCATCATAATTTTAAATGATTAAGGTTATAGATTTAAGTGATCGGATCTGAAAGGATGCAAAATCAATCTGATCGCATTGATTCTTGTAGGATTCTGATATTGTCGAGCTAGAACGGTCATAACTTTATCATCCAATGTCAAAATTTTTGACCTCATTCTGAAAATCTCTCTTCGAGCCCTATAGACTTGGCTGCTTCACTATCACTACAAATTTCGGAACTTAATTAAATTATCTAATGGGCCTTCAGGAGTGCGCAAGATTACTAAAATTTCTAGTTTGATTGAGAGTCTAATTTTTGACTTAATTTTATTTTATTTTATTTTATTTTTAAATTTTTTTTATTTTTAAATTAAGACTTTTATAATATAAATAAGGCCCTTGGCCATCGTTGTAATCAGTTAGTTTTAAGTCTATTGAATTAAAATTCGAGAGAAGAGATCTTTCTTCTTCTTTCTTCTGTTTTCTTTATTTCGTTGTTCTTCCATCCCTCTTCTCCAATGATCGCCGCCCTATAGGCTATGTCAAGTTATCTTAGGTCGGGTTCATGTTAAGGTATATCATTACTTGTACCTAATCCAAACCCGCTTTGGATTTTTTTTTTTGGACCCATACCCATTCTGAATTTCAATCGGATCAGATAAAACCCATCCCATTCGATATATTATAATTAGATTTGATCAAATTATTTTATTAAAATAAATTAGTTCAGATTTAATATATTTGGATCGGTTTAAAATGGAATTTTATTAAAATTTTTCTATATTTTTTTATTTTGACATTGTATGGATCTATTTTTTTTTCATAAATCTAAAAATTATAAAAAAAAAAAGAAAACAAAGGAAGTTGAGGTGAGTCCCGATTGGATCCGGTGCGCCTTCCTCATCCATGTTCTCTCAATCCAAATCAAAATCTTTTAAGAACCCTAGAATTCCTTCTATAAGAAGGTATTCATCCTTCCATTGAGCTCCATCGAGATCTTCCCGAGAAAATCATTGTCGATCGCTACTGATTTTTTTTAGCTTTCCACCAAAAGGACCACTGGAGAATAGTCCCGATTGGACTCGCTGGACCTAGGTAACTTTCTTCCCTCCCTTATCTTCCTTTCCCTGGCCTTCTTCTCATCACCGACGCACGGCGAGGAGCCGGTAAGCCATCGGTTTATTCAAATAGGGAACGCCTTATTTTATTTATGTTATTCCGCCAAGTGCCGTCGGCAGCTGCTGCCATTGGAGCAAGTGCCGAGGGCCATGGCTTTCCCGCTGTCAGGAGCTGCCATGGATGGCCAGCCTCATCTTCCACAGTCGTATGCGAGAAAGGAAGAAGATGGTGAATAAACCCTAGTTTTGGAGAAGAAGAAGGAGAAGAAGAGGCGGAGAAGGCTTTCTTTCCTCCCTTCTCTTCGTTTCCCTGGGCTTCTTCTCGCCACCGATGCACGCTGAGGAGCCAGCGGCAGGCCATCAGTTTATTCAAATAGGGCAATCCCTATTCTATTTTTCACTTATTAAAGATCATTTCAGGGAGCATTTCACAACATGGCTAGTGTTGGTGTAGAAACTGATCATCATCGGAATCAACTGGAGTGGAGGCCGATGAGGTCGCCATCGGAGATCTGTAAAATAAAGTCTCATCCAGAGCCGGTGGGGGATGGCTCCGACAGGACCCTCCGACGATCAAGTCAGCTCTAGCCAATAGAAATGGAGTACTCGAAAATGAGTTCCGTAGAGCTTAGAGAAGGAGAGGAGAGCTTAGAGCTTAGAGATTAGAGATTAGAGTTAGCATATCTGGAGGATCCTTTTTATATGTGGAGCTTGATTAATGGTGACTGATGGTGATGACCATACCGCTTGATGGTGGGCCACTTGAGGCTGCACGGGATTTGGTGCAGAGGGGATGGTATCGTCAGATCGATAGTGACAGCCACACCGTCCGATAGTGGTGGGCTGCTCGAGGTCTGACGAAGTCAGTCATAGAGGAGTGCACCTGTAGCGTCGCCTGTGGCAGGCCGATGGTGATCGTTCGTCCAGATTTAATAGCCGTGGCTTTGAGAAAGCAGGCATTGATCAGTGGATTTTGGTACGTATCAATTCTAGAGAAGTTCGGACTTCTAGAGGAGTTCGGCCAAGAAAAAGCTCGGAAGGAGTTCGACCGAAGAAATATGGAGGGAGTTCGACTTTCATAGGCGTCTGACTGGAGGAGTGCGGCTAAGGCTCAGTCGCTGGAAGTTTGGAAGGAGCTCAACCGTTGAGAAGTCCAACCAATCGAAGGAGATGTCTAGAAGGAGTCCAGCTCTTGAAGAAGTCCGATCGAAGGAGAAGCTTGGAGGGAGTTTGACTTCCACTGGCATCTGGCTGGAAGAGCACGGAGGAAGTTTGGCTCTTGCGGGAGTCTGACTGAAGCTCGGCCGCTGAGGAGTTCGACTAAAGTTCGACCACTAGGAGTCCGAAGGAGCTCGATCGCTGAGCAGTTCGATCAATTGTAAGAGTCCGACTTCTGAAGAAGTCCGACCAAAGAGAAAGCTTGAAGAAGTTCGGCTAAGATCTGACCGTTGAAGCTCTTCCGTGGCTACCAGTTGTGTTAAGCTGAGAATCGAACTGAACTTCGACAGGAGCGAGATTTATTCCCAACAATAGTCCTTCACACTTCTGAGTTCGAAACTCAAAGGAAGGAAATGTAGAAAAGATGACTGTCGAAGTTCTCTTTTGGGCTCCATGCTGATTTAGATTGAAGCTCGGAGGGGATTTCATCTTCGGCCAAGGTTGATTTAGAAATATTTTATGGATCATTGATAGATTTTCATTAAAAAATATAATAAAAAATAATTGATATATCTCAAAATCTTTGATAAATTTTTGATTGATTTAGTGATCGATTTAGAAATAACTCCATTAGAAAATCCTTTGTATTTTTTAAAAAAAATAAAAATATATATATCAAAAGTATTTATAATAGATTTAGTGATAAATTATTTATCAATAATTTTTTTGATGAAGAATTGTATCAAAAGCATAATTTCAAAAAAAATTAAATTATTAAGATAATTCTGTCAATGATTTTAATAAGTTTGAAACTAAAGTTAAAATCTATGATGGATAATCCATCAGAAATTAGGATCATAAGTTTAAAAAATAAAGTCTATGATATAATTTTTTTTTTATAAAATAAATTTATAATAGGTAGATGGAAAGATTTGAACTTAAAATTATTAAATAGCATGTCCACTACCTTATCCACCAAGGTCTAATCAAATCTTTTATATATTATGATTGATAGGATATTTATACCATTTAAACCCTTATATATAAATCAAGTCAAAATTCTTACCCATTGACTCAAAGAAAGCTAGCCGAATCCAAAAAATAAAATTACATTTGGATTGAATTTTAGACTTCTAAATAAAATTTTATATTTATTTTTTAAAAATTATTAATAAAAAATATTTTTGATTGATTTTTGGATTTTTAGATTCTGATCTAAATGCAAATTTCATTTGGATCATATTTTTTTATTTCAAGTTTGACCTAAATCCAAAATAAGTAGAATGTTAATCCAAAAATTTGATTAAAATCTGGATCAGATTTTTGGATCACAAAGATCCATTGTTACCCTTAAGGTGAGATAAATTGCTTCCTTATTGTCAAGTAGGGCTAGCAACGGATCGGGTTGGCCCATATCCACATCTGTTTCACAAATAAAAATCTCATACCCATACCCATCTCGTATCCATCTCGGGTCAGGTCGGGTTGGATCGGATCAAATAGAGATGCGGATCTGATCGGGTTGGATATATTAGAGAGATTGATCGAATTAGATCGGATTAGATCTAGTATATATAAATAATATAAAATTATCATAATTTTAAATGATTAAGGTTATGGATTTAAGGGATCGGATCTGAAAGGATGCAAAATCAATCTGATCGCACTGATTCTTGTAGGATTCTGATATTGTCGAGCTAGAACGGTCATAACTTTATCATCCAATGTCAAAATTTTTGACCTCATTCTGAAAATCTCTGTTGCCCTATAGACTTGGCTGCTTCGCTATCACTACAAATTTCGGAACTTAATTAAATTATCTAATGGGCCTTCAGGAGTGCGCAAGATTACTAAAATTTCTAGTTTGATTGAGAGTCTAATTTTTGACTTAATTTTATTTTATTTTTTTTATTTTAAATTTTTTTTATTTTTGAATTAAGACTTTTATAATATAAATAAGGCCCTTGGCCATCGTTGTAATCAGTTAGTTTTAAGTCTATTAAATTAAAATTCGAGAGAAGAGATTTTTCTTCTTCTTTCTTCTGTTTTCTTTATTTCATTGTTCTTCCATCCCTCTTCTACAATGATCGCCGCCCTATAGGCTATGTCAAGTTATCTCAGGTCGGGTTCAAGTTAAGGTATATCATTACATGTACCTAATCCAAACCCACTTTGGATATTTTTTTTTGGACCCATTCCCATTCTGAATTTTAATCGGATCAGATAAAATCCATCCCATTCGATATATTATAATTAGATTTGATCAAATTATTTTATTAAAATAAATTAGTTCAGATTTAATATATTTGGATCGGTTTAAAATGGAATTTTATTAAAATTTGTCTATATTTTTTTATTTTGACATTGTATGGATCTATTTTTTTCATAAATCTAAAAATTATAAAAAAAAAAGAAAACAAAGGAAGTTGAGGTGAGTCCCGATTGGATCCGGTGCGCCTTCCTCATCCGTGTTCTCTCAATCCGAATCAAAATCTTTTAAGAACCCTAGAATTCC
This sequence comes from Cocos nucifera, assembly GCA_006176705.1. NCBI lineage: Eukaryota > Viridiplantae > Streptophyta > Magnoliopsida > Arecales > Arecaceae > Cocos > Cocos nucifera. The sequence goes on from QRFJ01000130.1 coordinate 238,523, forward strand.
CTCTATAAGAAGGTATTCATCCTTCCATTGAGCTCCATTGAGATCTTCCCGAGAAAATCATTGTCGATCGCTACTGATTTTTTTTAGCTTTCCACCAAAAGGACCACTGGAGAATAGTTCCGATTGGACTCGCTGGACCTAGGTAACTTTCTTCCCTCCCTTATCTTCCTTTCCCTGGCCTTCTTCTCATCACCGACGCACGGCGAGGAGCCGGTATGCCATCGGTTTATTCAAACAGGGAACACCTTGTTTTATTTATGTTATTCCGCCAAGTGCCATCGGCAGCTGCTGCCATTAGAGCAAGTGCCGAGGGCCATGGCTTTTCCGCTGCCAGGAGCTGCCATGGATGGCCAGCCTCATCTTCCACAGTCGTATGCGAGAAAGGAAGAAGATGGTGAATAAACCCTAGTTTTGGAGAAGAAGAGGCGGAGAAGGCTTTCTCCCCTCCCTTCTCTTCGTTTCCCTGGGCTTCTTCTCGCCATCGATGCACGCTGAGGAGCCAGCGGCAGGCCATCAGTTTATTCAAATAGGGCGATCCCTGTTCTATTTTTCCCTTATTAAAGATCATTTCATGGAGCATTTCACAACATGGCTAGTGTTGGTGCAGAAACTGATCATCATCGGAATCAACTGGAGTGAAGGCCGACGAGGTCGCCATCGGAGATCTGTAAAATAAAGTCTCATCCAGAGCCGATGGGGGATGGCTCCAACAGGACCCTCCGACGATCAAGTCAGCTCTAGCCAATAGAAATGGAGTACTCGAAAATGAGTTCCGCAGAGCTTAGAGAAGGAGAGGAGAGCTTAGAGCTTAGAGATTAGAGATTAGAATTAGCATATCTGGAGGATCCTTTTTATATGTGGAGCTTGATGGATGGTGACTGATGGTGATGACCATACCGTCTGGTGGTGGGCCACTCGAGGCTGCACGGAATTTAGTGCAGAGGAGATGATATCGTCAGATCGATAGTGACAGCCACACCGTCCGATAGTGGTGGACTGCTTGAGGTCTGGCGAAGTCAGTCATAGAGAAGTGCACCTATAGCGTCGCCTGTGGCAGACCGATGGTGATCGTTCGTCCAGATTTAATAGTCGTGGCTCTGAGAAAGCAGGCATTGATCGGTGAATTTTGGTACGTATCAATTCTAGAGAAGTTCGAACTTCTAGAGGAGTTCGGTCAAGAAAAAGCTCGGAAGGAGTTCGGTCGAAGAAATGCGGAGGGAGTTCGACTTTCATAGGCGTCTGACTGGAGGAGTGCGGCTAAGGCTCGGTCATTGGAAGTTTGAAAGGAGCTCGACCGTTGAGGAGTTCGACCGATCGAAGGAGATGTCTAGAAGGAGTCCAGCTCTTAAAGAAGTCCGATAGAAGGGGAAGCTTAGAGGAAGTTCAACTTCCGCTGGCGTCTGGCTGGAAGAGCGTGGAGGAAGTTTGGCTCTTATGGGAGTCCGACTAAAGCTCGGCCGTTGAGGAGTTCAACTAAAGTTCGACCGCTGGGAGTCCGAAGAAGCTCGATCGCTGAGCAGTTCGGTCGATTGTAAGAGTCCGACTTCTGAAGAAGTCTGATCGAAGAGGAAGCTTGGAGGAAGTTCGGCTAAGATCCGACCGTTGAAGCTCTTCCGTGGCTACCAGTTGCGTTAAGCTGAGCATCGAACTGAACTTCGATGGGAGCGAGGTTTATCCCCAACAATAGTTCTTCCCACTTTCGAGTTCGAAACTCGAAGAAAGAAAATGCAGAAAAGACGACTGTCGAAGTTCTCTTTTGGGCTCCATGCTGATTCAGATTGAAGCTCGGAGGGAATTTCATCTCCGACCAAGGTTGATGTTGAAGTTGAAGCCCGGGGGGATCTTATCTCTAGCCGAGGTTGAAGTAGATCTCGTTTTCTATGGTCGAGGTCGGAGGTTGAGCTCCTCGGAGGCGATATTGTCTTCAGTAGTCGAATTTGCCTTAGGAAAGATCTGATCTCAGGGTGAGGTTGTCTCCGATCTTATCTCTGACTGAGGTTGGCTCGGGTGATCTGGCCGAGGTTGTCTCGAGCGCTCTGGCCGAGATTGTCTTCGATCTTCCAGGTTGGCTTGGGCGCTCTGGCCGAGGTTGTCTCTTGATTTTATCTCTAGTCGAGGTTGTTTCGATCGCTCGGGAGAGATCTCATCTCTGACCGAGGTTGTTTTTTGATTTTATCTCTGGCTGAGGTTATCTCGGTTGCTCGAGAGAGATCTCATCTATGATCGAAGTTGTCTCGATCGCTCGGAAGAGATCTTATCTCTTACAGAATTCGGAGCTTGAACTTGAACTTTGCTCGTATTAGGACGAGATTCTCCTCCTATTCCTAATGGACTGAAGGGGCACATAAGGGCTGCTGTCAGGATTTTTCCCCCATCTCATCTAAGGTGAATGAGGCCTTGGACTTTGCTTGCGTTAGGACAAGATTCTCCTCCTGTTCCTAACGGGCTATGGGGGCACATAAGGGCTATTGTCAGGACCTCTCCCCCATCTCGTCTAAGGTGAACGAGGCTTCGACTTTGCTCGTATTAGGATGAGGTTCTCCTCCTATTCTTAACGGACTCTGGGGGCACATAAGGGTCATTGATAGGGCTTCTCTCTCCATCTCGTCTAAGGTGAACGAGGCCTTCGACTTTGCTCGCATTAGGATGAGGTTCTCCTCCTATTCCTAATGGACTGTGGGGGCACATAAGGACCATTGTCAGAACCTCTTCCCCCATCCCGTTCTTTATGAACGAGGCCTTCGACTTTGCTCACGTTAGGATGAGATTCTCCTCCTATTTTTAATAGACTGTGGGGGTACATAAGGACCGTTGTCAGGACCTCTCCCCTATCCCATCCTTTATGAACGAGACCTTTTGATTTTCTCGCATTAGGATGAGGTTCTCCTCCTGTTCCTAATGGGCTGTGGGACACATAAGGGCCATTATAGGAGTCTCTCCCTCCATCTCGTCTAAGGGGAATGAGGCCTTCGACTTTGCTCGCGTTAGGATAAGATTCTCCTCCATTTTCTAACGGACTGTGGGGGCACATAAGGGCCGTTGTCAGAGCCTCTCCCCCCATCCCATCTAAGGTGAACGAGGCCTTCGACTTTGCTCACATTAGGATAAAGTTCTCCTTATATTTTCTAACGGACTGTGGGGGCATATAAGGGCCATTGTCAAGGCCTCTTCGCCCATTTCGTTCTTTGTGAACGAGGCCTTCGACTTTGCTCGCATTAGGACGAGGTTCTCCTCCTATTTCTAACGGGCCACTTTCGCTCATTTCTTTCCTACCATCACATAGTTTTTGCACCTAGAAATACTGTTATTGAAAGGGAAGAATTTTACCGAGGAAAAGTTATTCGCAACACATCCCCATTTCAAGGTCGTGGGGGTGTTGTTCCTCCTGATTTCCCCGGGTAGCAAGTCTCGAGCCGGACGATCTCCTCTATCTCATGCTGGTCTTCTCAATTTAGAGCAAACTTCTCTTGGCTTTATCGTTGGGAGATGATGAATCGCCGATGTACCAAGCTCCTCTCAGGGGGAACGTTGATGACGTCGTGAGGCGGCCAACCTGCTCAGCGGTCGAATTTCTTATGGGATAACGTTGACGAATCGCTGAGTAGTTCGGCCACTGAGCTCCTTGTCATTTTTGGTTACGGCAGCACCCTTGGTCGATCTTCTTCCGCTTCAGGCTGGCATCGAAGAAATTTACCCAGCCGCCCCTTTCTGATGAGCTCTTCAATTTCGTCTCGGAGCTGAATGCATTCCTCAGTGTCATAGCCATGGTCGCGATGGTAGAGGCAGTACTTGCTTCGATCGCACTTGTTCAGGGGAGATCGTAATTCTTTTGATCTTGGCAGTTGGTTCTTAACTTTCATGAGAATTTGAGTTTGAGGAGCGTTGCAGAGGGCATAGTCATGGAACCTTTCGAGAGGAGGACTTCTTCGCATTCTTCTGTCGGGGATTTTTTGGTGGCGAGCTTGAGGAGTTCGGGCCTTGCTTACGCTGGGGAGGTCGTAAGCGCGGTCGAACTTCATTTCATCCTCTTGTGAAACCTGTGGAAGAATTTCATGCCCCTTCGTCGGCGTGAGTGAGGTCGAACTTCATGCTCCTTCGTCAGAGCTTCCTTGATGGCGAGCTCGAGAGCAAGTTCGACGGCCTCGCTCACGTCGAACTTCATTCCGCCCTCCTATTAAACCTTCATCGGAGCTTTCTCAATGCGTACTCGAGGGGGAGTTCGACCTCGCTTGCACTGAGGTGGTCGTGAGCGCAGCTGAACTTTATTCCACCTCCTGTGAAACCTTCTAAGGGAGAACTTCTGCTCTCTATTTCTTCTTCCTAAGGGTGATTGGTAAGCTAGGCCAAATGCTCTTCGTTAAGATCGGTTCCTGGCATCCTCATGACGGGTTTGCTGGCAAAGTCTCCACCAGAAGCCATCGCACGACTTGCATCATCTCGGCCGGGCCACGAATCTGCTGGACCAGCAGATTGAACTGCTCCACATCTACGACGACTTCAGGTGAAACCTAGACTACCGGAGCTAAAATGAGAGCAGACGGATCTGGACGGGATCGGGCCACGGAGCCCGCCGATCGTTGAGTCGAAGCTCTCCTAGAAGGTATTTTGTCTTGAAGAAAGAACTCCAAAGAGAAAGAAGAGAGATCTCCGGAGAGGGAAGAGAAAAATCGTCGCTGAGCACTCCTTTAAGAACAAGGAAACCTCGGAGGTTCGGTGCCTTTCTTCTAGCGCTAATCTGTTGGTGCAGAAACTGATCATCGTCGGAATCAGCTAGAGTGGAGGCCGACGAGATCGCCGTCGGGGATCTGCGAAATAAAGTTCCATCCGAAGCTAGTGGGGATGGCTCTGATAGGACCCTCCGACAATCAAGTCAGCTTTGGCCAAAAGAAATGGAGTGCTCGGGAATGAGTTCCACAGAGCTTAGAGAAAGAGAGGAGAGCTTAGAGCTTAGAGATTAGAGATTAGAGTTAGCATATCTGGAGGGTCTTTTTATATGTGGAGCTTGATTGATGGTGACTAATGGTGATGGCCATACCACCTGGTGGTGGGCCACTCAAGGCTGCATGGAATTTGGTGCGGAGAGGATGGTATCGTTAGCTCGATAGTAACAGCCACACCATTCGATAGTGGTGGGCTGCTCGAGGTCTGGCGAAGTCAATCATGGAGGAGTGCATCTGTAGCATCGCCTGTGATAGGCTGATGGTGATCGTTCATCCAGATTTAATAGTTGTGGCTCTAAGAAAGTAGGTATTGATCAGTGAACTTCGGTATGTATCAATTTTAGAGGAGTTCGATCAAGGGGAAGCTCGGAAGGAGTTCGGCTGGAGGAGTGCGGAGAGAGTCCGGCTTTCACAGACATCTGGCTAGAGGAGTGCGGCTAAGGTTCGATCGCTGAGAAATTTGGAAGGGGCTCGGCCGCTGAGGAGTCCGACCGATCGTAGGGAAAGTCTAGGAGGAGTCCGGCTCCTGAAGAAGTTCGATCGAAGGAGAAGCTTGGAGGGAGTTCGACTCCCGCTGGTGTCTGGCTGGAAGAGCGCGGAGGAAGTTCGGCTCTTGCGGGAGTCCGACTGAAGCTCGACCGCTGAGGAGTTTGGCTAAAGTCCGGCTGCTGGGAGTCCGAAGGAGCTCGGCCGCTGAGCAGTTCGGCCGATTGTAAGAGTTCGACTTCTGATGAAGTCCGACCGAAGGGGAAGCATGGAGGGAGTTCGGCTAAGATCCGACCGCTGAAGTTCTTCCGTGGCTACCAGTTGCGTTAAGCTGAGCATCGAACTGGACTTCCGTGGGGGTGTTGTTCCTCCTGGTTTCTCCGGGTAGCAAGTCCCAAGCCGGACGATCTCCTCTTTCTCATGCTGGCCTTCTCGATTTAGAGCAAACTTCTCTTGGCTTTATCGTTGGGAGATGATGAATCGCCGATGTACCAAGCTCCTCTCAGGGGTAACGTTGATGACGCCGTGAGGCGGCCAACCTGCTCAGCGGTCGAATTTCTTATGGGATAACGTTGATGAATCGCTGAGTAGTTCGGCCACTGCGCTCCTTGTCATTTTTGGTTACGGCAGCACCCTTGGTCGATCTTCTTCCGCTTCAGGTTGGCGTCGAAGAAATTTACCCAACCGCCCCTTTCTGATGAGCTCTTCAATTTCGTCTCAGAGCTGAATGCATTCCTCAGTGTCATAGCCATGGTCGCGATGGTAGAGGCAGTACTTGCTTCGATCACGCTTGTTCAGGGGAGATCATAATTCTTCTGATCTTGACAGTTGGTTCTTAACTTTCATAAGAATTTGAGTTTAAGGAGCGTTGCGGAGGGCATAGTCATGGAACCTTTCGGGAGGAGGACTTCTTCGCATCCTTCTGTCGGGGCTTTCTTGGTGGTGAGCTTGAGGAGTTCGGGCCTTGCTTGTGCTGGGGAGGTCGTAAACACGGCCGAACTTCATTTCATCCTCTTGTGAAACCTGCGGAAGAATTTCATGCCCCTTCGTTGGCGTGAGTGAGGTCGAACTTCATGCTCCTTCGTCGGAGCTTCCTTGATGGCGAGCTCGAGAGCGAGTTCGGCGGCCTCGCTCACATCGAACTTCATTCCGCCCTCCTGTTAAACCTTCGTCGAGGCTTCCTCAATGACGTACTCGAGGAAGAGTTCGGCCTCGCTTGCGCTGGGGTGGTTGTGAGCGCAGCTGAACTTTATTCCACCTCCTGTGAAACCTTCTAAGGGAGAACTTCTGCTCTCTGTTTCTTCTTCCTAAGGGCGATTGGTAAGCTAGGCCAAATACTCTTCGTTAAGGTCGGTTCCTGGCATCCTCATGGCGGGTTTGTCGGCAAAGTCTCCACCGAAAGCCATCACACGATTTGCATCATCTCGGTTGGGCTACGAACCTGCTGGACCAGTAGGTTGAACTGCTCCACATCTACGATGGCTTCAGGTGAAACCTGGGTTGCCGGAGCTAAAATGAGAGCAGACGGATCTGATGGGATCGGGCTACAGAGGCTATCGATCGTCGAGTCGAAGCTCTCCTGGAAGGCATTTTATTTTGAAGAAAGAAGTCCAGAGAAAAAGAAGAGAGATCTCCGAAGAGGGAAGAGAAAAATCATCGCTGAGCACTCCTTTAAGAACAAGAAAACCTTGGAGGTTCGGTGCCTTTCTTCTAGCGCTAATATGTTGGTGCAGAAACTGATCGTCGTCAGAATCAGCTAGAGTGGAGGCCGACGAGATCGCCGTTGGGGACCTGCAAAATAAAGTTCCATCCGGAGCTAGTGGGGGTGGCTCCGATAGGATCCTCCGACAATCAAATTAGCTTTGGCCAACAGAAATGGAGTGCTCGGAAATGAGTTCCACAGAGTTTAGAGAAAGAGAGGAGAGCTTAGAGATTAGAGATTAGAGTTAGCATATCTGGAGGGTCTTTTTATATGTAGAGCTTGATTGATGGTGACTGATGGTGATGGCCATACCGCCTGGTGGCGGGCCACTCAAGACTGCATGGGATTTGGTGCAGAGAGGATGGTATCGTCAGCTCGATAGTGACAGCCACACCATTCGATAGTGGTGGGCTGCTCGAGGTCTGGCGAAGTCAATCACGGAGGAGTGCATCTGTAGCGTCGCCTGTGGCAGGCTGATGGTGACCGTTCATCCAGATTTAATAGTCGTGACTCTGAGAAAGCAGGCATTGATCAGTGAACTTCGGTACGTATCAATTTTAGAGGAGTTCGGACTTCTAGAGGAGTTCGGTCAAGGGAAAGCTCGGAAGGAGTTCGGCTGGAGGAGTGCGGAGAGAGTCCGGCTTTCACAGACATCTGGCTAGAGGAGTGCAGCTAAGGTTCGGTCGCTGAAAAATTCGAAAGGGGCTTGATCGCTGAGGAGTCCGGCCGATCGAAGGAAAAGTCTAGGAGGAGTCCGGCTCCTGAAGAAGTCCGATCGAAGGGGAAGCTTGGAGGGAGTTCGACTCCCGCTGGTGTCTGGCTGGAAGAGCGCGGAGGAAGTTCGGCTCTTGCGGGAGTCCGACTGAAGCTCGACCGCTGAGGAGTTCGGCTAAAGCTCGGCCGCTGGGAGTCCGAAGAAGCTCGGCCTCTGAGCAGTTCGGCCGATTATAAGAGTCCGGCTTCTGATGAAGTCCGATCGAAGGAAAAGCTTGGAGGGAGTTTGGCTAAGATCCGACCGCTGAAGTTCTTCCGTGGCTACCAGTTGCGTTAAGCTGAGCATCGAACTGGACTTCGGTGGGAGCAGAGTTTATTCCCAATAGATAGGAATAGAGATTGCTGTTAAAATGCTTAATGAAGACGTTATTACTAATGAGGATACAACATGGGTTGTTCTCCGTGTCTAGATGTATAGTATTTTGATATTTGTTTCTTATTATTTTACTTCTAATTGATTCTGTAATGTTGCACCCCTTTTCTACTTGGTCAACTTCTTAGTCATTCTGGTTTATCTTTGATTTTTTTTAGGTACGAGCCTTCATTGCTTGAGCAAATACAGCATCTAAATATTATCCAATTTTTGGGCACTATGAACTCAAAGTAATTGAATGATGACAGTAATGGAATATCTGCCGAAGGTTGGTTTGTTGATTCGGAGCTCATAATTTTTTTTGAGCTTTGTGAAATCCGTATCTGTGTATTTTTAGCATTTGTTGTTCTCACATATTCTTTTCCTTTCTCGAATCATGATACCAGCCAATTTAACCAGGTTTAGCCTTGTCATGGCTTCTTCTGGGTTGGGTCAATATTAGCCCAGTAATGCAAGAAATATTGTTTTTCCGGACAATGTAAGATGTAAATAGTTATAAAGTGGTCTTCCCAATTGTCCATTATTATATGAATTGCGATTTTAATGTAGTTAGGATTAACAAACTGGAACATGCGGTAGTCATGCATATATATCATCTTTTATAAAACTTTAAAGTTTAATATCTTCGGCATCAACATGTTTGGGTATCCAATTGTATTTATTTTCTAGAATAAAGGGACTAAAAGGAAACCAGACTAATAAAATTGAAAATACAAACTCCTAACATAAAAGTTTTTAGTGGCACAAGATTTTAGAATGTTACACTACAAAACCACCTCAAGTCTGCTTTTGAAATTGAGGTAATTGGCATCTGCCCCCTTGGATCGACATTTAGTCATTGTTGACTGAAAATTTTTATCGTGCCCTTGATATTGATGGCCATTTTATGTTTAATCCCCGGTCCCATACACACTTATTCCTAAAGATGTATAAAATAGAAATTACTCTGCATAGAAAGAGGTGTAACTGAAAAATACGGCCTGATATAGAAGCAGAACGTAAAAGTGCCAACCATCTAACAGCTAAACATAAAATGGCAGTCATGATTGTTAAGCTCCCATTGGAATTCCGTGAACACGTTTTATTTACTTGTCCTTGTCAAAGATGGTTCAAGAGAGATCGATCTTCTAAGATCAATTCAATATACCATTTGTCCATCTAAAATTTTCAATAAACATATGTCATTATTACTTCTTTGGGTTTTAGTCTACATAATATGACATGTTAGCTACGTGATTTGATTAAATAAGAGCTGATTGAATCAGAGAAATGGACTGGTCCTCTTTGGTCTGAATCTCCAGTTTTGACTCCTGTACTGGTTCAGATTTTAGAGTGGTGTCAAACAAATCATACCAAATGGAAAGGCAGTATGTCTTGGCTTACTTCATTCTTGGGTGCATGGTGACATAAAGCCATCAGTGGCACGGCAGTTCAAGTTGAACTTGATATAGCAAGGTTGTTAAGTTGGCTTTTGCCTTCCATTTTCTCATATAAACCTGCTAATGAGCGATCATCATCGAGCTTCTGACGCTTCCTAAAACTTGGTCAATATTACTCAATTGTTCAATGCTTATGTCATCTTTAATTTTCTAGCACCGCAAATGCAAGTATTGTCAAAATTTGCCGGTGGAATGAATTATTTGGTAAATGATTACATCATGCTCTTGTTTCTTTCCATCTCATGTGTGGATTCAATTTCACTACCTATCACTCTTTGAATAGCTTGAAGCTATTCGGATGTGCTTGCTTTGGTTATGATGAGTGGGATTACAGAATTGTATTGTTAGAAGTTGAGGGGCATTTGTGAGTCGCAGAATTTGATGTCGACAAGCTGCTGAAGATGGTGAAACCGTCCGTGAGGATGGACCATTTTTTTACAAGAATCACATGGCTTTATAACTTCTGAAAGCCATATGATGTGAAACAAATAAGTGAACATGTGCTTGATTGATTCACCATAAGAAGCAAAAGACATTTTTATGCATCAGAGTTTGAAAAAATCCAGATGCTAAGGTCTTGAGGTTAAAAAATTGTCTTAAAAGCATAGCAGATACATAAATTCTTTAATTCTTTTGTGTTTTTCCCATCGCGCGCGATAACGAATGCAACATTTTATGGTTCATGATGGAACATTCCTTTTTTTTTTTTTTTTTTTTTGGTAAAGGATGGATTATTCCTTTTCAGGACCAATTTTGAGGGTTGGCCTGATCGGTGTTAACAACAAAAGAAGCAGTCCACATGCCATGAATTTATGAGCCATGATTGGACCAGAAATTTATGAACCATGTGCGGAGGGTATAAAGATGGAGCTAATTTCCAAAAACTCATCCACATATGTCTAGTGGGCGTTGAGATTAGCAATCGTGGGAAGGGCCCACAATTGAATTCTACAAGTTGGCTGATCCACTGCTTCTGTGAATCTGTAGATGCTGATGTGGATAGGGTCGTAACAGAAGTATGGATTGATCGGTAAAAAACATTAGTAGAATTTTTGAATCAGATGATGCTGTGCTTTAAGAGACTTTGTGTTTGCATAGGGTACGTGCACATTTGATGACCACAAGGGTTTGATTGATGTAATTTAGAGTTATGAAGGAATGGTTAAAGATTATGGTGGATGAGATAGGAATCCGATCAAGATTGTATGCTCATGTACAACCAAGATGTCAGACCCCTTAGGGAGGCACTCAATGTTTCTTGCGGCTCTAGGTTTGCAAAGAAGTATAGGTGCTAAGAACACCCGGATAGAATTGATGAGAAGGGGCATTAAGTCCTTTACCCTTAATAGGATTGTTTGACGAGATTTCCGACTCTGACTTAAAAGATTGATGGCGTCAAACTCCATATGGTCGGTCGTGCAGTTAATTGATTAGTATTTTTCAAATTTCTACCTACTTGTCCATCACAAAAGAACAACTGATTTATTTGTGGGCATGCTCATGAATAGTAAAATAAGAATCGAATTTGTCTTAGACTTGATAAAAAATTAAAATTATTATTCGATAGGGGGTAAGCTTGCATATGTCCGAGGAGGGAGTCTTATGCATCGGGATGCCTTTTTTTGTTAACGAGAAGGGAAATCCCGAATTGTAAACTTCTTTGTTGTCAAAATCAATAGAAGTTTGTATTTTCTTTATGCCAATCAATTAGAAAATAATGCAGATAAAGATGTTAAGTGTGCATAAATAAATTATGCACTTGTGCTAGTTTGAAATATCTTTTGGTGTATATTATTGCAGCAAGAAAAGGTGCCATCATTCAAGTAAATATATGAGCTCTACCGATTGCTCTTCTACTTTTTCTTGGTGTTTTCCTCTGTAAATGCATATCATTCACTAGATTTATTTAGTACGCATCTAGCAAATACTCATCAATAAGCAAGATGTATGTGTTGAATGTAATACTTTGTATCTGTAGAGGTATAGGCCATATTGTGAGGTACATGCAACCTATATTATACCAATTCGACATGAGTAGGGGCTGCATGTCCTGGTCCCTTGTTAAGGATTTCCTCTAATAGATCCTTATCCTAGTGTCTATCCATGTTTAATTATGAGGGGTGGGTGCTTCACGGTGAATTAAAGGTTCCAATTATATGAGATGCAATAGTCTCAAATGTCATGCTCTTGAGTTACCATTTTTCATGTTCATGTAGGTTCATATGCCTCCATAAATGTTTATACATGCATTATACAGAGATGATTACATTTACAGCACAATATGTGCTTAATCTTGTCGATCTAAAAGTGCCATACTAGAGTTGTAGGCGGTGCATAGTTAAATTGGCACTTTTGGATAATTTAATCTTTATTTTCAAAGTTATCATATGATTTTTTTGAAATTGTGAAAGTATCGTGCAAGAAGCTAAGCTCTACTTACTATTTGAATTTTATTTTAAATTAATTATACTTATTTATTAATAGGATATTGCCAATATGAAAGAAGCTGATAACTATTTACCAAAGATAGATAAAATATCATCAGTTAGTACCAAACATAGTCCAAAAATATTTATGATATAATTACTTTATTCCACACTCGTAATTTAATATTTTTTAATAAAGTTGGCTAACTCTCAATTATTTCTAGAATGGTGATGGTGCTAAATAAATCTCTTCTTAAGTGAACATGCCATCTATTCCTGAATCATATAAAATGGTAAGTGAAATTTAGTTTCATAAATTTGAAGATTTTAATAGAATAGTTCCATATTATCATAGTGGTGAATCATCAGAACTTGTTGATTAGATCTTATGAAATCAATATTTGCAGGGTGAAGAAATTATTTTATTGGATGTCTCACAGAGAGAAATAGGCAAAAGAACATTCATTTCTGATGATAAAGGTAAGATGTTAATGGATAAGTATTTGAAAGATATATTTTATAAGGTTTCTGTTTCTTATGCAACTAAGCTTGATGCTCCATTGCTTATTACATATATTTTTAATAGTTACTTAAGCTCTAAAATAATATATATATATTTATATTTTCTTTCTTTTGTAGATTCAGGCTAGGGATATGATAGATGGTAGCAAGAAAAGAGATTGTCTTGTCTTGCTGATGGCTTCATAAGTTAATAAACTTTCAGATTTTGCAAAGTTAATTTTTTGGTATCAACAATTCAACTTTACTTTATTTATTTTTTGGTACAGTAAAAGTGAGCTTAGAACTTGTGTATAAAGTATAGAAGGATTAACTGAAACTTGTTTATTCCATATTTTGAGTTCTGATATTTATTTTCTTTTATATTCAGAAATCTAATAGTGTATGGTTTTGTTCTTTGAATTTTGATAAAATTAAAAAGATAATTAGGATAATTTTTTTGAGACTACTATGATGTATGTTCAGTTCTCTTTAATACAATGGTGAAGATTGCCTTATTTGTAATTATTTCATATCTTTGAAGCTACTAGTTTTCGTATATTATTCAATGGTATAAGATGCTTAAATAAGTTACTAATATACCATTTTTATTTTTATTTATTATTATAGATGATCCACGTATTAAAATTGGATAGGACAGTAATATCTAAAAGTTGATTATATGCCCACATTTTATTATTGATAGTAGAGGTCTATTTATACCCATGCTTTGGTAACTTTCATAAATTTTGATACGTATTTATTTAGTTACCTATGTTTAATAAAAGAGGATATATACTAGGTCTATACCCACGTATATACTCTAACCTACGTTAGATGTTACGTGGGTAAAGCAAAGAATATACATACGGAAAAAAATAACGTGTGTATAAGCTACATCCACACCGGACATACTCATGCTTAACCAAACGTGTATACCAATATAGGTGTAGGCATATTTCAATATTTTTTACGTCTTTACTTATGTATCTTTCACGTGGGTATACCTCAAATTTTTTGTAGTGTTGGAGCAGCCGACCAGGGGGAAGCTGAGATGATGGCTAGGAGGCTTGGAGCAACCGAATCGGAGGAAGTTGAGATGATGGCTCGGATTTTATATTGGATATTATAAGTGGAACAATTCTAATCCGACATGTCAATAGGGGATATCACCTCTAATTTTAGTTATCATTTTACTAATATTATATAGATATGAAGAACCTGCTCTCTGTCTTCCTGAATCTCATGAGTCCCACATTGAGATTAATACATCTTAACCAGAACTAAAGATAAGTTTCACGAGTGGTTTTCAAGCTTGCTACTTTTATCATCGTACGATTAACAAGTTTTTTTTGAGACACGTATGCTCAGCAAGATAAGATAGCCACCGTACGGGAGCCCATCTGGTCCAGCATGACCCTTCTGTTCCTCCATTGTCGAACACCGGTGTACCAATCTATTTCTCAATCATCCATTTAGTGTAAAATATTATTAAAAAAAAAAATAGTAGCATTCTTTTATCGATGGATACAAAAAAAATTATCAGTAAAATAGATTTTAGGCAATATTTTTTTTAAATTCATTGGGCAAAATTTACTTCTTCTTTTTTTTTTCTGATATTCAGATCAATCACCTGAAAAAATCTTATTTTTTTCTGGCGGTTCAATCAAATTGCTAAGAAAAGTTTTATTTTTACCAGCTATCACATCACACTACTGAAAAATATTATTTTTATCAATGGCTAAGTCAAATTGTTTAGAGATCTTCTTAAACCGCTGGAAACTGATCCAAAATATCCGCGCGTGCCCCTTTGCTTCCTCTTCTGCATACGATATATATATATATATTATTTTTTATTTTTTTATTTTTTTCACACCCATCCTTTTGACCATGTGATTTTTTTCACACTCTTCCTGTTTCATCTCGTCTCCCCAAATGCCGATGAGCATCGCCAGTGCGCTGCCACCATGATCCATCGGATGGCCAAGAAGCCTTCGTCGTCTTTTCCTGAGGTACCTATGTCTTACCCAACGTCATCCTTATCGGCCAGGTCACCGTCTACGATGACGTCTCTATCTGGAATCCATTCTCTGCAGTAATCTCGACAAGATCATCATCGGGTTCTACTCCAACGTCCAGAAGCACTACATTCTCCACACCGCCTGGTCCACCTCCATAGGTCCCTGATCGATCCTTTTATTGTTTATTGTTTGAATTAACGTGCTGATATAAGATGTTTTCTATTTCTCTTAACTTGACATAGAAATTTAAATAGAAATGGTGAACCTTAAAATGCTTAATTAGATTAGAGATCAATGGTTGTTCTTTGTTTTTCCTCCGGCAATTTAGAAACCCTACCCAGTAAGAGAGGGTATGCTGCTAGCGGTGAATTGACTACCTTGGAAGATTCCAGAGTGAGCTACATGTTTTAGAAATTTGTGGCATTCTAAGAAACCTTGCTATTACCTTTTTTGTTCATAGGTTTCATAGATTGTTCATTCGATGTTTCCCTCTTGATAAGAACGCAATTGTTCAATTGATTGGATAATCTAAACAGAAGATATATATATATATATATTCCATTTCTTTGTGGCAATTGGCTCTTAATAATGTTAGTGTATTTGCCAAATCACACCGTTCAAGTTCAAACAGAATTTGTCTTCTTGGCTTCTTTGAGAATAAATTTCTCCTATATTACGCGTTTTGTGAAGATGGATGTGGACCCAGGTATTAAATGGAAAATGTCCAGCTTAGTTTACTGCCCTTCCTCCTATATTTATCTCAAACATGGATGATTGTAACAAAAAAAGTCACACCAGTTGTCCACCTCCTTTTTTTTTTTTTTGGCATGACTTTATGTTGCTTTGGCAATATTTTCGTGCTTTTCTCAGTGAGATTTCTTCTTTACGCAACTTAAACACCTTTCCTGGTTGGTAGCAGCTGCATACCATATCAATGCACCCAAGATTTTGTAGAATATATTTTTTAACTGAAAAATGCTAAATATCCATTTGAACATAAAACACCAGGAAAACGAACGCAAGAATGATGCTACCATAACCTTTCATGGTACTGAATTTGAATAAGAAGCCTGACATTTTTAATATTACTATCTCAGTGTCATGGAGACGGTGAGCGCAGCTCATCACGTAGGGTTGGAAGAATTTTTTTTTTTCAAATATCATACTTTTTTTTTTTTTTTTTTTTTTGCTCCATGCATGAGTTAATTATCATAGGCGGTGAGCATGAAGCTCAGGTGAGCAAAATATTTTCCTTCTATCATTTGCCCTGTAGTCATTGGTTAATTGTCCTATCTACGACGGTGCACAATCTCATGACCAAAACAATGATAATTTTCTCTAGGCCATGATTCCTACTTGGGCTTGGGCTGTTTTTCAGATGTACTCTTTTCCTTGTTAGAGATCAGAATCAACGAATGTTTGGCTAAGGCATCAATGGTGGACATGCCTTGATGCTCACTAGAACTTTTGGATAACAACATTATTTTATTGAAATATCTTATAGCCTTTAAAGGGAGAACAATGGGTAGCCTTAAGAGGAAAAGACCATGTCATTCAAAAAATCTCAGGTTCCTTCTTCCTCAAAGCTTGCCTGGTCTCTTCCTACCCTTCATTTTACGACTTGCTTCCATTCCCACATCACTTAATTTCGTATTTACTTAAGTCAAAATCAACAATTCCTGTCCTAATGCCCTTGATATCTCACAACATTCTCAGAATACTGTTTTTCTCAAGATACTCCTGATGATGAAATGGCTATGGGCTTATGTTGTCCCATAGTTCCTAATATTACAAGTCTACCATCAACTTCACCTTTAGTCCATCCATCTTGTCATTGTGGCCAACTCTTTTATTTCAGGTCTTGAACCTTATCTAAAACTTTGTCTTGCATTTATAAGGTCTCTCCATTTTCACCTTTATGGCAGTTGTGTCAATTAGAGATCCACATGCAGTGATAGAGCACTAGCACCCTAGATTTGGGCTGTCACTTAGATCCATAGACTTAGATTCAACCCAGACTTGACCCAAACCTAATGAAAATGTTAAACTTTTGTTTCATGTATGCATCCAGATATACAGGTCCATATCTAGGTCTAGTGAAAACATATGTTTATATCAAATTTAATAGGAAAAATATATTAAAATTAGAAAAACATCAGATTTTTGGAAGAGAAGTAGATGTTATCATAGTATAATATAATGTGTGAATATGATCTATTAAATTTATGCTAGAGGAAATGTTCAAGAACATATTAATTGCAAGTTCTAGTAAAACTTTGCTGTAAGCCTATTGGTTAATCATCAAAATATATGCAATGTAGTAAATACCTTTTTCTTTTAAATTTTCAATCTTGGTCTAAGTTCCAATAGTTTCTAAAGTTAGGCTTCCAATTTCAATTGATTTCTTCAACCAATTGCATAGCTCTCTTATGGATAAAAGTTAGCTTTATCAATCTAGATAATGAAGTCTCTTTTTTTACCTTTCTAAGCATCATTGCTCATGTTTACGATGCCTTTATAATAATGTTATATTTGAGTTGTCTCTCATCGTATAGGGCTAGTAAGGTAAACTTCGAGGAAGTCAATCAATTCTTTGACTTTGCATTTGCCAATGCAGCCCATAAAAATAGGATTTTACATCCATGTAAGAAATATAGTAACGGCTTGTGGATGGTTCGAAAAGATGCTTATAAACATTTGATATATAATGATTTTGCAAGGGGCTATACAACTTAGATATATCATGAGAAAGTTGCATCATCTACTACATCTATTTTTAACTCTTATGAATGAGATGAAACGCATCAACTAGATGAGATGCATGAGATGTTACATGATGTATTTGCAATATTAAACTCAGATAATGATGCAAGTGATTCTAGCCATCAACATATAGAGAACCCTAATGTTGAAGCCAATAAATTTTATAAGTTAGTTGAAGATGCTGAATGTGAACTGTATTCTGATTGCAAGAAGTTCAGCAAACTATCTTTTATTATTCAATTGCTTCCTATAAAGTATAGAAATGGTTGGAGTAATAATTCATTAACATCATTGCTTTAGTTACCAAAAAAGGTACTCTCAATTGGTAAAACATTACCGAAAGACTTTTATGAAGCAAAAAAGATGATTGGAGATCTGGGATTGGGGTACTAAAAAATTCTTGCATGCCTCAATGATTGTATGTTATATTGGAAGGAGCTTACTAATGCATCATCATGTGACACTTGTAGAGCATCAAGATGGATTGAAGGTGACAAGTTATCAGATAAAGATAAGATAACTTCAACAAAAAAGGAGAACTTTCCTTTAAAACCAAGACTTCAAAGACTATCCATGTCATCAAAAATAACTTCATTCATGACATGGCATAAGAATGGCCGTACAGAAAATGGAATGTCAAGGCATCCCCACTGACTCTTCAGCATGAAAAACATTAGACTACTTACATCCATCTTTCTCCTTAGATCCTCATAATGTCAGACTTGGGTTAGCAAGTGATGGTTTTAATCTATTTTGGAATATGAGCATTGCTCACAGTACATGGCCAGTTGTTTTGATACCATACAACTTACCCCTATGGTTTTGCATGATGCAAGTTTTCTTTATGCTATTGTTGCTTATTGATGGACCATCTCAATCTAGAAATGACATTGATATTTATCTACAACCTTTTATAGAGGAATTGAAAGAATTATAAGATTCTAGAGTCCTTACATATGATGCTTCATACAAACAAAATTTTCAAATGTGTGCAGTAGTATTATGGACCATCAGTAATTTTTCTGGATATACTTTCTTACCTGATTGCAGTACTAAAGGTCAGTATGCTTGCCTTTGCTATCATAAGAACACTTGTTCTCACTATATGTCAAATGAGCATAAATTTTGTTATACGGGTCATCATCAATTCTTACCAGTTGATCACAAATTTGACATCAAAAGCATTCTTTTGATGGTACTTTTGAATTTAATACCATACCTTCTCTACTAACCAGACATGAAGTAATGGAACAATTGTAGAGTATAAGTTTCATATTAGGTAAGTAGTCTTTTAGCATAACTGAATATGAAAAGAAAATGGATGATAATATATTTTTCTCTTAACTCTATTGAGAGATACTTTTATTGCAATATTATTTAGATGTGATGCATATTGAGAAAAATGTGTGTGATAGCATGCTCAATACACTGCTAAATATTGAGGAAAAAATAAAGGACAATGTTAAGGCTTGCTATGACTTAAAAGAAATGTGCAAATGGAGATCGCTAATTCAATCCTAATAAATTGAAGGTGGTAATAAATTATATTTGCCATCCACTTGCTATACTATGAATAGAAAGGAGATAGAATTTTTTTGTAAAACGTTGAAATAGATAAAGGTACTAGATGACTATGCATCTAATATATTAAGGCATGTGTACCTCAAAGAGTTTAAAAATGCTGGACTTAAGAGTCATGATTGTCATATCAATATATAGGAACTGCTTCCATTATGTGTATCATTGCTAAAAAATATTAGCTTAATTTTGATAGAGTTATGTGGTTTATTTAGAGAGTTATGCTTTAAAGTTGTACGAGTTTCAGACTTTTAATGATTGGAGTTTAGGATTATAGTTGTACTTTATCATATGGAAAGAATATTCCCTTCTTTCTTTAATATTATGGTGCATTTGTTTATACATTTAGCAAGAGAGGCCAAAATTGCTGGACTAATATAGTATTATTGGATGTACCCCATTAAGAGATTTGATATTATTTATTAAATTATTTATTTTTATCTTAACTAATTCATTTCTTGATTTATGTGTATTTAAATTATTTAAATATGTATGTTATAGGTACTTGTACAAATTTAAATTTTAAGTAGGAAATATAGAAGTCAACCAGAAGGCTTTATAGCAAAAGGATAGATGGTGGATGAATGTGTAACGTTTTGCTCGAGAAAGGTTAAGATTTTCAATTTTTTTTATTACAACAACAAAGTCTTTACAGCTAACAACCTTGTCAAGAAAGGTGTCGAAGGTCCAAGATCTTACCCATTGTGTTCAAATTATGCCAAAAATTTAGATCACTTCATGCTGATTGTTGAGAAAAATGCTTCGAATTCTTCAATATTAAGCCTACAATAAGATCCAGAATAACGAACAGAGTCCAACGAACCCAAGAACACCTCAATCAGAGTCCGGATGGTGAAGATACGCATGAAAAAAGCATGCGGAGCATCCGACGGATCACCAAAGTGGAGCCCATGGCCGGCAGGCCCATGGACGCACGACCCAAGTGCGCGGGCCCACTGGGGCCGGCCCAGGCATGCACTGGCACGCAGGCCAGCTAGCGCGCAGCCTAGTGGCCCAACGTGGGCGTGCGGGCGCACGACCCAGTGCCACGCGCGACCCAGGCCGGGCGTGCGTGGGTGCAGCCCAGGCTTAGGCGTGCGCGCGGGCGTGGCCTGGGCCCAGGCAGCCTCGTGGATGCGCAGGGGAGTTCTTTCTCCATGCGGACTGCACGCGGTCCTTCTTCATTTTTGCTTGGATTTTGTGCTGTGACCGTGGCTATTTAAGCAGCAGATTGAGAAAGGTAGAAGGTGTGGCTTGGCAGAAGGGCCGTGACTTAAGGTAGAAGATGTGGTCTGGTGAATTTGAGAGAGCCTGAGACGATTAGAGCAGAGAGAAGGATGCTAGCGAAAGCAAGAGCAGGAGTTTTGGGTAGACAGCTAGGCGACGGATTGCGATTATTTTAGAGGATCTTCAAGAGAGAGTTTGGTAAGGATAACATTTTATTGAGAAGATTATATATGTGAGTTGAGAGTGGATAATCTCCTCTTATATCTCTTTCTTTTTCATAGTGAATGTCTACATACCTCGTGGAGATGAATTTTTAGGTTGATCCACGTACTTAATTGTTCTCGTTTTGATTTTCTTCTTTTTTTCTGTCGTAATCCGCTAGTACTAGATTCTTAACAAGTGATATTAAAGCATGTTGATACTCCCAATATTTACGTGCTAATACTCCAATCACATTGCAACATTCTTTTGTAAGACCTGAACGTACATCATCTCCATGCTAACATGCACGACCTTTGGAATAATCGGAGAGCTCCCTTTACGAGGAAGGATCAGGCCATAGCATATGGTGCTATAATCTCCCTTTATGCAAATCCTTCCCTTCTCATATATATTACAGGATATCACCATGGATGCTCTAAGGTTTAAGCATGTAAGAGTAGGCCTTTCTTCTGAAAACATGTGGGTTACCGCATCTAATCACGTGATGATATGAATTCGGATTATTTATGATGCACGGACAGTACTGTAAAATACCATACATCTTTGGATGGCTGCCATCAGAAGATAGATGGCTATAAAATAATGCACACCATGTATGATACCCTAGATGCTCATGGATCGCCATCTTATTTAATAGCAATCCATTTCTTAATGGCGGCGGTTTTTTCTTTAGCAGCAGTTACAAAAATCATTGTCATAGGTCCAACCTATAGCAGTGGCTAACGAAAACCACTATCGTAAGATCTATGGCAGCGGTTTCAAAAACCGCTATCATAGTATGCGCTGTCATAGACCATTTTTATAGTATTGAAAGGATATCCTCATCCAACATAGTTTGATCGATGCTCTCTTATACGACGAGATGCCAGCCACCACAGAGGTAAAGGATTGAAAGCGAATCCAGATGCAGGCGGTGAGCACGATTCGTTTGTACCTAGTAGATGATGTGGTGATTCATGTACTTGGCAAGACTTCTCCAACGGCACTATGGTCGAAGCTTGAGGAGTTATACATGGCAAAGTTCCTCACCAATACCCTCTTCCTTTGGAGACAGTTCTACCGGCTGTGGATGGACGAAGGCCAGAACGTGCGGGAGCATCTATCCAACTTCCAAAAGATCCTCACCGACCTCCTTAGCATTGGCAAAAAAGTTGAGGAGAAGACCAGGGCGTTGGTCTTGCTAGCATCGCTTCCTCCTTCGTATGAGTTCTTGGTGACTACTCTTCTAGTGGAGAAAAACACCATTAAGATGGACGAGAACACTGCAGCGATACTCCAGAATGAAGTTCTTAGGAGAAAGAACCCAGCTTTGAGCTCAGATAGCGGCAGTTTAGCTTTAGCGATTTCTGCAGGAGCAAGAAGTAGTAGACGGAGCAGCAGAGGATCGCGAGGAGGATGATTCAAGTCCAAAACGAGGGACCAAAGCAAGATCAGATGCTACAGGTGCGACGAGTTGGAACATCAAGTCAAGGATTGCCCACAATTCAAAGATCGAACAAGGGCTATTATGGCGGTGGCTAGTAGCGATACAGACAGCAGTGATGATATCCTTCTGGTTTCTGATGAGATATCTATTTTTTTCTTCCAGTGGATTATAGATTCTTCTTGTTTCCATCATGTATGTTGCAGAGAAGAGATATTTGACTCCCTGGAGATCGATGACGGCACTATGTTCTTGCCAGATGGATCGAGCTGTGAGATCAAGGGCAGCGGGACGGTCAACATGAAGCTCTATGATGGAATAGTAAAGAAGTTGCATGAGGTCCGATACATATCTAGCTTTAAAAAGAATTTAATCTCACTGAGTAGACTGGATTTGACCGACTTCAGATGGAAAGTTGATGGAGAAATCCTGAAGGTCATACGCGGCAGTAGGATGATGCTTAGAGGAAGAAAGTATGGAGGACATTACCTCATGTTAGGGAGTCCAGTGCGAGGTGGACCTCCAAATGGAGTAGGATCGGGCACGGGACGAGAGACTCGGAAGGACGACATGCGACGTCGCAAGATAAAGTTTCTATTGCCGCAGGAGGCTACCCCGAGCAAGTCTCAAGTCAAGCAGATCATAGTAGTTGATGGAGGTGGGATCGAGTGGCCTGGCTCGACTCCCATGTTTGCCCATCCATGATCAGCAGGCGATTGCCTCAGGACATAGGGGTGCTAGACGAACTCTCGGATAGGTGGAGAT
Organism: Cocos nucifera; assembly: GCA_006176705.1. Lineage (NCBI taxonomy): Eukaryota > Viridiplantae > Streptophyta > Magnoliopsida > Arecales > Arecaceae > Cocos > Cocos nucifera. The sequence continues at coordinate 261,160 of QRFJ01000130.1, forward strand.
TGAATATCGAGTCGAGATGAAGATTGTTGAGAAAAAAGTCTCAAATTCTCTCATATTAAATCCACAGCGAGATCCAGAACGACGAACGGAGTCCAACGAGCCCAAGAATACTTTAATCAGAGTCCAGATGGCGAAGACATGTGCGAAAGAAGCACGCAGAGCATCCAACGGATCGTTAAAGTGGGGCCCACGCCCGATAGGCCGACGGACGCGTGACCTAGGTGTGCGGGCCTGCTGGAGCCGGCCCAGGCATGCATTGGCGCGCGAGCTCGGCCTAGCAGCCCAGCGCGGGCGCTAGGCCCAGGTGCGGGTGCATGACCCAGCGCCACATGCGGCCCAGGCTAGGCGCGCATGGGCGCATCCCAGGCCCAAGTGCGCGTGGACATGGCCTGGGCCCAGGCGGCCTCACGGACGCGTGGGGGAGTCCTTTATCCATGCAGACTGTGCACGGTCGTTCTCCATTTTTTCTTGAATTTTTGGCTGTGACCGTGGCTATTTAAGCAGCAGACCGAGAAAGGTAGAAGGTGTGGCTTGGCAGAAGGACCGTGACTTGAGGTAGAAGGTGTGGCCTGGTGAATTTGAGAGAGCCTGAGATGATTGGAGCAGAGAGAAAGATGCTAGCGATAGCAGAAGCAAAGGTTTCGAGCAGACAGCTAGGCGACGGATTGCGATCATTTCAGGAGATTTTCAAGAGAGAATTTGGTAAGGATAACTTTTTGTTGAAAGGATTGTATACGTGAGTTGAGAGTGGGTAATCTTCTCTTGTATCTCTTTTTTTTTTATAGTGAAGTTCTATATGTTCCGTGGAGATGAGTTTTTAGCCTGATCCATGTACTTGATTGTTTTCGTTTTGATTTTTTTCTTTTTTTCTGTCGCAATCCACTGATAATTCTTAACAAGTGATATCAAAGCGTGTTGATACTTCCAACACTGACTTACTAATACTCCAATCATATTACAACATTCTTTTGTAAGACTTGAACGTACATCATCTCCATGCTAATATGCACGACCTTTGGAATAATTGGAGAGCTCCCTTTACGAGCAAGGATCAGGCCATAGCATATGGTGCTATAATCTCCCTTTATGCAGGTCCTTCCCTTCTCATATATATTACAGGATATCACCACAGATGCTCTAAGGTTTAAGCATGTAAGAGTAGGCCTTTCTTCTGAAAGAAGCATGTGGGTTACCACATCTAATCACGCGACGATATGAATTCGGATTATTTATGATGCGCGGACAGTACCATAAAATACTATAATCTCTGGATGGCTGCCATCAGAAGATAGATGGCTATAAAATAACGCACACCATGTATGATACCCTAGATGCTCGTGGATCGCCAGACCCATTTCTTAATGATGGCCATTCAATGTTGCTTCGTGATGATATTCGTGGTTTTTGTTGTCTAATCTTCTTTAGTTGAGAGGGAACCACCCGCAATCACTAAACAACCATGATTCCTCCATACAGGGAAGCAACTTACTTCGTCCATGAATCTTTAGAAAAGAAATCCTTCTTTAAGCCCGATGCCATCCCATTGAACGAGATATCTCAGACACACCCTTTTCATTATTCAATTTTTTTATACACATTAATACGATCATGCTGCAGGCAAATCAACAAAGTTAGTTCCGCTCCAATAAAACTGGGAAAATACTTAATTTGGATCAGTTTTACGCATTGGGAGTTCAATTGCAAATGCCGACATGAGCATGAGCCTAAATTTTTATTTTAACCATATTGTCGAGTCTATTTAGATTGTACCCAGTTCATTGAGACCCAATGCTTGGGTGGTTAGTGACTCTAATCTCGATTCACAACCCTTTGGAACTTACAACTTTGTATGGCGGATTTGAGCTGGGTCTAAATTACATGACATCTGGGCCAATCTTACCCAATTGCACTTCAATAGGCTGCAAAAATGTTTGCTAGATTCTATATAACTATGATCAGACCAGGATCCAGTGGATTTATGTTTAGGCTCAAACCAAGATTTCCAGCAGGAGTTGGGCATAGCGTTTCCTAGATCAAGTTTAAGAGTTGAGTTTTCCGTGATTAAACTTAATATTGGACCGGACTAAACTATATGGATTCATCCCATTCCAAAAATAACTGAAGATTTTAGGCTTGCATTAAACATTCTTGATTTTTCCTGAACTAGATGCATGCTTTAACCCAAACCAATGGATTAGACAAGAAAAGGCAATATCCAAGTAATAGACCTAAAACCTTGGCAAACTGAAGACGACCGACGTTATAGGTCCGCCCAATCCTTACCCATCTTCAGACATACGGGCCATTAGGTGAAGCCATCACCTATCATCTGGTTGTCCTCGTGACATCCTTAGTACTATCAACTATGGGCATTGATTAGAGAAATTATTGGTTGAAATTATTTCATCTGGACTTTGGACGATCCAATAAGAAATCGCTGCATCATATGTGTGTGTATATATATATATATATATGTATGTATGTATGTATGTATGTATGTATTTTCAATTGGATTTGAATGGAAATAAACCTTTTTCTATTTAAAATAATAATTTTTATTGGATTTTTAAAATCAAAATAAATGATATGATGGTTTTTTATTGAATGATCTCGAGTTCACATGATAAATAGTTTTAATAAATAATTTCTCCATTGATTATGGCAGTGAGGGAAGGATGGCGCCTTTTCATTTTAAAATGTGAGCCAAAGGTATTTTCTTCCAAACTTTTTATTTTCCCTCTCTCTCTCTCTCTCTCTCTCTCTCTCTCTCTCTCTCTCTCTACCTTGTTTTGTTTTTGGTGTTTCCGAATACCATCCAAAAGTAGGCAAACAATAGGTCTGCGTCCATCTCCAATTCTCCATCACCATTCACCATGTAACAAAATAGGTAATTTGGAGGGCATCACAACCCATAGCCACCTTAGTGGCAGGTCCAAGACCAACAAAGTGTCTCTCTTTGAGGAGCCCTAATGCTAGACCTTTCATCAAGTGAGCTTCACGAATTCTCAAGTTAAGAGACAGGACGTGCCCCATTCACTAATTGGATGGGTGAAAGTAGGAACATGTTTTCCATAAAATTAAAAAAAAAAAAAAAGAAGAAGAAAGAAAGTAGGAACATGTTTGGTTGGGTGCAGGAGAAAGGATACCTCTTAGAAAACCGCAGCGCCCACCTTAAACCGAATACGTGGAGATTTGAGAATTATTAATGCTTTAAAGTTGATCAATAATTTCATGTACTTTATAAAGCAGCAGCATTGATTGTAAATATGCTCCTTTATGCAAAGCAAACTTTAGAAAAGGGAAGTGATATGAAAGCAGTAGTTGGCATTTAATAATCCTAAATTGGACAGTGAGGTAGCTAGAAAAATAAAATATTGGCGAATGAATGTGTAATACAGTTTTATAGTCTCACAAGTCTATACACTAATTTAGTTTATAATTTTGTAGTTGACAGAACTCCTGCAATTTTCAAATAATAATTAAAAAAATTACTTCTAGAAAAAAGCTTTAGTTAATTTTAGGAATAGAATTGATTCAGCAAGAAGCTACCAGTCTTTCTAAGGACAACAATTGAGGACTGCAAATCATTTTCAAAGATATAATGGCCAGCAATTTCTTTGTCAAACATCTATGAAATGTCGAAAAATATCTATCAAGTATCCCGAGGCCCATCAAGACTTCGAATTTTTCCCATGAATATATTCTAAGAGACTTTAAAAACAAAATGCTTTCATCTTTCTTTCTAATATTCCTTCAGCTCACCATGTGTCTCTTATGCCAGTTGATTTCTCTGCTATTATAAGAGGCTTAAAAAAAAAGAAAATGGTTCCATCTTTCTGCAGGAATTAGAAATCCCCCGGTCAAATTAGGTCATATGCGGACTTTGCTCGTAGCCTTTTCGATGATTGTTCGCATATTATAGACACGTCACTCACACATTTTTATTTTTGCTTGGTAGATTAGAGTTTATAGGACAAAGTGCACTAATGATGAGGATGATCAGCTTCCCACACCTTCCATCAAAAAAAGATCATCTTCTGACACCACCTGTTCACATGACAATCTTAGTAATTAAACTTTGATCACGAATCTTGTTCTCATCCTCACAACATCATGCCAGGAATAGGAAAGGATGCCTATAAGCAAAGCCTACAGGATGTATCACATGAAAAATGCTTCATTCGCCCTTTAACCTTTCCCATAATTATTAATTATAGCACCATCAGAGCTCACCAATCTAATCAGGATGTATAAGAAACAAATGCATCGGGTGCCACATTGATTATATATATTATAAATATCCAATAGCTTCGTCACGAAACTAAGATTTATTTTAGCACGTAAATCACCACTCCCAAGTGCTTGGTGGAGCCTTTCCAACCATGGTGACTTCATCTGAAGAAAATAAATTTAACAAATTTAATTATTTTACCCATATAAAAAATATTAAAAAAATAATTTATTTCAACATGCAGAAAAATAGTCAATATTTTCAAGCCTGTAGTGGAAAAACATAATAATGGTTGGGTAACGCGTAGAACCACATGCCCCAATTTCTGATGCTTCAATTTGCTGACCCCAGTGAAAAGAAAGAGTGTCATGTTGCCCATCAAATCATAACCCAAATCAAATCAATTAAAAATAAATAAAATTAGTCAACTTAAATGGTAGAGTAATTTTCTTTTTTATTTTTTGATTTTAGATCATAGAGTAACTTTCAAACATCACCAGGTAGGTAGCAGCCTACTTAGATGATAACAACAATTTAAGAGGGAATAAACAAACAACGAAGTCGGACATAAGTTTTAAATGTACATCAAATATGCTAATGTCCGAAAGAACAGGATCCAGAAAGATATCATAGTTGCCCTTGTTCTTTAGACATAGGAGTATCTTTCTCTTCTCATTTTCTTTACTCGTAAAAGAAAAAGATACAGAAAACTGGCCGGGACAGCATCATGACCGGCTTCGATCTATACGGCACAAAGTATCCGACGGCAAACGCGTTCCCGCACGCCAACATTAACTGCCAACAAAATTCAAATATCTCCAAAATTCCACTATTTCTGTAATTGCTTTTTTTATTTTTTTTTTAAAATTTTTGTTTTTTCAAACCCTTCGATTTCTTTCCAATAGTCCCTCCAAGACAACCCTTTTCTTCTCGTCCTCCTCCAGCCCCTTCCGCCGGAGCCCCGGCGGCCCCACCGCCAATCCGGCGTCAGATTTCCGTCGAGGAACGAGGCAGAGCCACGACGACGTCCACAGGATCGCGTAGAGACGTCCACAGAACACCATCACCGATAGGCTTAGGAGGAGGAGGAAGATCCCGGTAGCCGAACCGCAATACCTGGACGGCGGCGGTGGCAGGGGATTCTTCGATTCAGACCTAGGCGACGCGCTTTTCTGCCGGAGCTCCGGCTTCGGTTTGGGCTCCGGCTCTCGGAAGGAGGAAGAGGACGCCGAGGACAAGCAAGAAGAGGACGCCGAGGAAGATGACGTCCACAACCACGACGAGGACAAGGACAAGATCGCGTCCTCCGTCCGGTCGTTGCCGTTTGAAGATTTCCCGCTCAATTCCGCCGCCGGCTTATCGTCGGGGGCCATCCGCTTCGCAGAACGCCCGCTTCGATTCTGAACGAAATTAGGCCAAAAAAACGGTCAGAAATCGGATTCCAAATCCAAATTCGAATCAAAATCGATATAGTTTTATGAGAGAACACCATACCGGAGAGGAAACGAACACCGCCGATCTGAAGATCTTCGCGAGAAACCGGCGGTCGAGCCGCCGCGGCCGGTGGCGGCGGGCGTCCGGCGCGAGAACGTCCGTCCTCCCGGAGGGTCTGGCGGGGCTCTCTGCTGTCTTCACGGACGCCTCCTTCTCCGGCGGACCGACGGCGCCGAAACAGAGGAAGTGGCTGCTCCGCTTCCTTCTCGCACTCATCGCTTCCCGGAGATATAGGAGACGATTTCGATTCCACTAAGGGAGAGAAAGTGGAAAGAGAGAAGATTTCTAGGGTCAGGTTTAGAATTCAGGGAGTAAGATCGCGTTTCGATATCGGGGAAGGGAGATAAAGAAAGAGAGAGTGGTTGGTGGCGTTTCGGAGAGGTGGGTGGGAAGCCGGCGAAGGCGACGTATCGGTCCGCCTCCCTCGCCCGTTTGCCGTCTCCTCCGTTATCCGCGATAAGCGGTTGGGCCGCCGTGTTATAAGGGCGAAGGCCGTGCTGCCCGAACTGCCCGGACTGCCCGTAACGGGCACGTCGTGGGTGGGGTTACCCTCTCCGGTCCGTTATTGACCCTCAGTCGGTTGAGACTTGAGACTTGGACATGATCTCTTTGTCCGTTTACCCGGCGTCCTCTATGTCTCCGTTTTAACTTTCTTGCCCCTTCTTCCCAGGGCCTAAGTAGTATTGAGATAGGGGTATTTTAGTCTTTTAGTATTGAGAAGGCGCGACCGCAGTTTCGTTTGACTGGGTGCATGCGCCGCACGTGTCTTTCTTTGACGGAAATGCCCCTGGGAGGTACTGAACTTTCGCGGTCGAAAACGCTGTCTCCACCGTTGCCCTATAATTTTTTACATGAGTTCTATAAAAAATATAATTTTTAATTTTCATACTTTTTTTTTTATTTTAAAGAAAAAGAGTTCAATTTAGTAAGATTTTTCTCCGAAAAGTGGAGCTTGACCATTGTCCTCAAAATGGAAGATTTTGATCTCACGGATCTCAAAAATTCTTATAGGACGTCAGTACGAATAAAGAAAGGAAAGAAGGCATTGAGTTATTTTGGTACCTCGATCGTGATTTTGTTCCATTGAAATCTCAGCAAGTATAGAATTTAAGGTTCACCCGGAAAGAGAAATTTTGGCAGAAACAAGCGATAAAATATCAATTTCGTACTCAAAATATTGTTATTATGATAGGAGTAGAGTTTCTACAACATTAATGATTATAATCAGTTCTTAATTATGGTTATACCGTATATAGTACAATAGTCATTTACTTCTAGCAAGATGCATGAGTGTATGGAAAAGATATTGTAATGCTTGTATATCTGGAATTAGCGTGGAATAATGCCTTATTTTATGTAAAAAAGTATTTAAAAATTTTTTAAAAAAATTATTTTTTTAAAATTTCTCTTCAAATATTTTAATTTTATTTTTTAATTTTATCATTTAAATATTTATAATATCATTAATTTTTTATCATTGTACTTTTAATTTTTGATCATTACTTCTAATTATAAATCTTAATGGATCAGTAAAAGCTTAATTTAATCTTATCTTTATTTTTTATCAATGGACTCCTCGTTGAAAGTCTTATTGGATAAATAAAAATCTAAATGATCATAAATAATTATATTAAATAATTATAAAAGAATTTTTAAAATATGATTTTATGCATTTCATCTTGATCTCTTTCTTTTTAATTTTTTCTCATCAAATTTTTTTCTTCATAATTATTTTTTTATACTAAAAAATTTTTTATCGATCTCTTTTATGATCGTACTTGTAGGTGGAGGATCATGATTGTATTTTAGGATTTTATTTTTTAAATTTTTCTATACAAGATATGGGAATATATATGCCTTGCATGCTTTTGGATTTGAATATTTTTATTTCTTGATAATTTCATAAATTATTTATAATTTTTTTATAATAAAATTTTATTAATTTTATTTAGATTTTAAATTATACCAAGAATTCTTAAAGTTTTGTTCCAATAAAAAGTGTGTGGTAATCATAATCTTCCAATCAATACTTATTGCTATAAAATGGCTCCTTTTGTAAACGGTCCAGAAAATGGTGTACAAAAAAATAATTTACCTTGGTCATGCTAACGGGGACACCGAGGAAGGGAAGATTATCAACAAATAAAAGGTGATTAGGTTAATGGTTATCTTGTTTATCTATTACTTTCACGGCTGGTTGTACCAAACAACCGTTGACTCTGTCCCTTTCCAGTGATGGTTGGCCTTGAGCATCATCGAGCAATCAGCCAAACTATTTCACGTTACAAGGATATATTCTAGTATGATTAAAATATGTAAGTATCATCAGAAGGCATTTTAGCAATCAGATAATAGCATTACTTAGCTATCCAAGATTGCCTGCTGTCGTTTCTAGTTTGTCTCTTGCATGACTTTGGCACAGGGGACAAGTCATGTAATGCCAATACGCATCGTCGTCTTCTTCAACTAGCTAGCCATTATGGTGTTCCAGAGTGCATCCCCTAATGCATTTAGACCTATTCCTCTCCAAAATTCCACCGCCTCTAAGAAGGAAAAGGCTAATAACTCGGCATCCCCAGCTTCAAGCATGGGATTCATGTACTCATCACGCAAAATACACGATCACCCTTCCATTGATTTTTGGAGGGTTTCATGTCGTATCTTTCGCACGAAGGAATCATCGATCTTATTTCACCGCATCAACCAGGGGATTGGATCGAATATTGCACAGCTTTCAAAGCACTCCAATCATTTTCCTTTCATCCGTAGCAAGGAGCATGTCATGCTTTGAAAGATGTGCAATATACGATCAAAAAGAAATGCTTGATCTTCTTTCACTGCATCAATCATCGGATCGAATATCGCACAACTTTCAAAGCGCTCGAATCTCATTCCTTTTGTATATAATAAGATCATGCCATGCTTTGAAAGATGTGCAATACACCAACTAATGGTTGACGATACAAAAAAAAGATCAATTATTCTTTCGTGTGAAAGAGACAACCCGAACCATACTTGTTGGGTTGCGGCATGGTTAGGACTCATAGGGCCGAGGTATCAATTGCTAGCTACTTGCTATCAACAACTCCCAACCAGGATGATGGTGGATTGGATAATATTTATCCGAATCTATTTTAGTATCCAAAATTTTTTCGATATGAATAAAAATTTAAGCATTTAACTAATATTTGTATCCATATTCATATCTATTAAAAAAAAATAGATATAGATATGAATAGACAACCATCTGATTAATATTTGATATCCTATTTTATTTATAATATTATTTAATTTTATATAATACTCATAAATTTTTAAAGAAGATATATAACTATATTAATATGTTATTAATTTGATTCATCATCCATTTAGTAGTAACTTTGATTTTATGATCATAAAATTTAGTTATTTAACTTATATTCATACTTCTAGTATTCAATTTGCATCTATATCTATTTAAATAAATATAAATATAAATTTTTATATTAAATTAATATTTATATTTTTATATTTATTTATTAAATAAAATAAATTTAGATATAGATATATTAGTATTTGATACGTATTCGATCTAGTTTTAACTCTACTTTCAATAATTTTGTACAAATTTTAATATAAAATTGTATCCTCTAAAAGTCTAGACATTAGTTGCTCGTGTCTCTAGTGAATTACAAGCACCTCTGTCGGCCGCCAAAGGCTGATACTGGGACGGTTAAGGATTCATCGGCAAAAACAAAATTGATGCTGCCAACGAAACCATGGTACATGACAGCTTATGAAAACATTTGTTGCATGCAAAGTTAGGATGACGGTATTGTCAAAGATGCCTTGCAAGCATCCAGAATATACTTAGAGCACAAAGTTCTCAGATAGGATGGAAAATATTATTCCAGTTAAAAAAAAAAAAAATTCAAATATGCCAAGACAAATAGCAAGGAGCATGTCATGCTTTGAAAGATCTGCAATATACGATCAAAAAGAAATGCTTGATCTTCTTTCACCGCATCAATCATCGGATCGAATATCGCACAACTTTCAAAGCACTCCGATCTCATTCCTTTTGTATATAATAAGATCATGCCATGCTTTGAAAGATGTGCAATACACCAACTAATGGTTGACAATGCGAAAAAAAGATCAATTATTCATTTGTGTGAAAGAGACAACCCGAACCATACTTGTTGGGTTGCGGCATAGTTAGGACTCAAAGGGCCAAGGTATCTGTTGGTGTAGAAATCCGTCTTCGCCGGAGGTCGCCGGAGTTGAGGCCGCTGAGGTCGCCGTCGGGGACCTGCAAAATAAAGTTCCGTCTGGAACCAGTGAGGAGGTGGCTCTGGCAGGACCCTCCGACGGTCAAGTCAGTTTTCAGCCAACAGGAATGGAGTGCTCGGGATGAGTTTCGGAGCTTAGAGATGAGGAGGAGAGCTTAGAGATCAGAGAGCTTAGCCTTAGCGTATCGGGAGGGTCCTTTATATAGTGGAGCTTGATGGTGACAACTGCAGCCGCGTGCTGGCGGGCCGCTCGAGGTTCGGCGGAGTCAGTCTCATGGGATGGTGCCGTGTGCGGCGGATTGAGGGTGACAGCCATCGCCGTCTGACAGTGGGTCGCTATCGCCTGCGGCGGACTGACTGATGGTGATGGCTGCAGAGCTTGCCGAATGAAGGATTGAAGGCCTTCGTCGTGTGCCCATTTCGGAGGAGTTCGGGCTCCTGAAGAGGAAGATAGGAGGGAGTTCGGCTCCCATAGGCGTCTGGCTGGAGGTATGCAGCTAAGGCTCGTCCGCTGAAGAGTTCGGCCGCTGAGAATCCGAAGCTCGGTCATTTGGGAGTTCGGCCGGCTGTTGGACTTCGACTGAGTTTGGGAGTTCGACTGGCTGTTGGACTTCGACTGAGGCTTGGACGCTTGAGAGTTCGGTAGGAGCTCGATCGTCCGAAGTTCGGCAAGGGCGACCGCTGAGGAGTTCGACCGAGGGGCGACTGCTTGGGGAGTTCGGCCGCTAGACAGTTCGGCCGGCTGAAGGAGTTCGGCCTGGAGCCTGGACGCTGGAGAGTTCGGCCGCTAGGCAGTTCGGCCAGCTGAAAGAGTTCGGCTAGATCAGTGCGCTGAAGCTCTTCTGTAGCTACTGTTTGCATTATGTTGAGCGTCGGGCCGGGCTTCGGCAGGAGCGGAATTTATCCCCAACAGTAGTTCCCCTACTCCCGAGTTCGAAATTCGAAGGAAGGGAGTACCAAAATAGGCGACTGCTGAAGTCCTCTTCCGGGCCCCGCGCTTGTTGCAGCTGAAGCTCGGGGGAGGTCTCATCTCCAGCCGATGTTTGAAGTTGAAGCGGAACACATTTCCGGGTTGATGAAGCCGATGTTGGAGCCGAGGTAAATCTCGCCTTCTATGGTCGAGGTCGGAGTTGAGCTCCTCAGGGGCGACATTGTCTCCATCAGCCGAAGTTGACTCGGGGGAGACCTCCTCTCCCACAGCCGAGGTTGTCGCGGTCGCTTGGGGGAGATCTCGTCTCTTGCGGCCGAGGTTGATGTGGGTGCTCGAGAGCGGTCTCATCTTCCGCAGCCGAGGCTTGCCGTAGACTTTGAGGCTCGATCTCGGATCTTGCTCATGTCAGGACGGGGTTCCCCTCCTCTCCCCCCATCTCGTTTTAGGTGAATGAGGCCTTCGACCTTGCTCGCGTTAGGACGAGGTTCTCCTCCTGTTCCCAACGGACTGTGGGGGCACATGGGGACCGTCGTCCTCGCCTCTCCCCCATCTCGTTTTAGGTGAACGAGGCCTTCGACCTTGCTCGCGTTAGGACGAGGTTCTCCTCCTGTTCCCAATGGACTGTGGGGGCACATGGGGACCGTCGTCCTCGCCTCTCCCCCCATCTCGTTTTAGGTGAACGAGGCCTTCGACCTTGCTCGCATTAGGATGAGGTTCTCCTCCTGTTCCCAACGGGCTGTGGGGGCACATGGGGACCGTCGTCCTCGCCTCTCCCCCCATCTCGTTTTAGGTGAACGAGGCCTTCGACTTTGCTCGCATTAGGATGAGGTTCTCCTCCTGTTCCTAACCGGCTGTGGGGGCACATCGGACCGTCGTCCATGCTTCTTCCCCCCATCCCGTCCTTTGTGAATGGGGCCTTCGACTTTGCTCACGCTAGGACGAGGTTCTCCTCCTGTTCCTAACCGGCTGTGGGGGCACATTCGGACCGTCGTCCGTGCTTCTCCCCCCATCCCGTCCTTTGTGAACGGGGCCTTCGACTTTGCTCACGCTAGGACGAGGTTCTCCTCCTGTTCCTAACCGACTGTGGGGGCACATTCGGACCGTCGTCCGTGCTTCTCCCCCCATCCCGTCCTTTGTGAATGGGGCCTTCGACTTTGCTCACGCTAGGACGAGGTTCTCCTCCTATTCCTAACCGACTGTGGGGGCACATTCGGACCGTCGTTCGTGCTTCTCCCCCCATCCCGTCCTTTGTGAACGGGACCTTCTTTGTCCGGACTTTCCTGCTCGCAGAGAGGGGGTCGGCTTTGCTTGTCCGAACTTTATTGCACCTCTCGTGAATTCGTTGTAGCGACGTACTCGAGGGGGAGTTCGGCCTCGATCGCCCTGGGGCGGTCTCGAGCGTGGCCGAACTTCACTTGGGTGATCTGCTGTGGAGTTCGACCTCCCTGATGTCGAACTTCAGCCGTGGGAGAACTTCGTTCCGCCCTAGCTTGTGCCGAACTTCATTTGGATGTTGAGCTGAGGAGTTCGGCCTTCCACCGAACTTCATTCCGTGGGAGAACTTTCCTCCGCCCTTGTGCCGAACTTTATTTCGCTTCGACGGAAGAACTTCTGCTCTCCGTTTCTCTCCTAGGGGCGAATGGGCTCTTCCTTAAGGCCGATTCCTCGCGCCCTCATGGTGGGCTTGCTTCTTCCCTGTCGTCATGCGATACTGAAACAATAACGTCGAGCGAAGGAGTTTTATTAAGGAAAGCCTACTGGTGATACATTCTCAGATTTTCTGAGTTCCAAGGTCGGGGAAGCACTGTTCCTCCGAGCTCCTTCAGGCGATAGGTTCCGGGTCGGATGATCTCTATCACTTCATATGGACCTTCCCAATTTGGGACGAGTTTCCCTTGGCTCTGAGACTGAGAGACGGCTGCTCGCCGAAGCACTAAGTCTCCCACTCTAAATGCCTTGCTTTTGACTCTGGAGTTGTAATATTGAGCCACCTTCCGTCGGTAGGCAGCCATCCGGATGCGGGCTCCCTCCCTTTTTTCTTCTAGAAGGTCGAGGTTGACTCTAAGGTCCTGGGGGTTGTGCCGCTCGTTGAAGCCCACGACTCGTGCAGACGGGAGTTTGAGCTCGATCGGGATAACCGCCTCGGTACCAAAGGCCAAGGCGAAGGGCGTCTCACCGGTCGGTACCCTCTGTGTAGTTCGGTACGCCCAGAGGACGTGGTAGAGTTCGTCCACCCAGGCCCCCTTCGCCCCATCGAGCCTCGCTTTGATACCTTGCAGCAGGGTCCGGTTGGTCACTTCAGCTTCCCCATTGGCCTGCGGGTGAGCCACCGATGTGAAGTGGTGGGAGACGTTTAGCCCTTCGCAGAACTCGGCAAACCGTGCTCCGGTGAACTGCCGCCCGTTGTCGGTTATGAGGGTTCGGGGCAGGCCGAACCGGCAGATTAGCGACTTTCATACGAAGTCCTGCACCTTGGCCTCGGTGATCTTCGCTAGTGGTTCCGCCTCGACCCACTTGGTGAAGTAGTCGATTGCGATCAGGAGAAACTTTCGCTGTCCGGATACTGTTGGGAAGGGGCCGAGTATGTCCATTCTCCATTGCGCGAAGGGCCATGGCGCACTGAGCGGAGTAAGTTCGGATGCTGGCCGCCTTTGCACGCTGGCATTCTTCTGGCAGCGATCGCACCTCTTCACATATTCCACGGAGTCGTGAAATAGGGTCGGCCAGTAGTACCCCTGCCGAAGTAGTTTTTGCGACAGGGACCTGGCCCCTACGTGACTTCCATAGAGTCCTTCGTGCACGTCCCATAGTGCAAAGTTGGCCTCTGAAGGTCGGAGATATCTCAGCAACGGGAGGGAGTACGACCTTTTATATAACCTGCCCACGTATAAGACGTAGCGGGAGGTCTGATTCCTGAGTTTTCGAGCTTCTTTTTGGTCGTGAGGAAGGACCCCTTCTTTAAGGTAGGCGACCAACGGGTCGATCCAGCTGGGCTCGAAGTCTGTCCGTAGGATGGCCTGAGATTCTTCCGTGGTCGGGCACTTCAGAGTTTCCAAAAATACTTCTTTGGGCAGTTCGGCCGGGGCGAAAGTGGCCAACTTGGAGAGAAGGTCGGCTCTTGCATTTTTCATCCTCGGGACGTGCCGAATGCCGAAGCTGTCGAAGGCCGGAATCAAATTTCTCACTTTCCCGAGGTACCTCGCCATGCTTTCCTTCCGTGCCTCGTAGCCGCCGCCAACCTGACCGACCACCAGCTGGAAATCGCTATAGACCTGAAGCCGATCTACTTTCAATTCCCTTGCTATTCGCAATCCGACGATCAGCGCTTCATATTCGGCTTCATTGTTGGTCGCGGAAAACTCGAAGCGCAGCGCGTACTCGGCGACGATCCCCTCGGGGCTGACCAAGACCAGCCCCGCACCAGCTCCGGCGGAGTTGGATGAGCCATCCACGTGCAGAACCCAGAAGCTTTCAGGAAGGTCGGCCCTTTCTTCGGGGAGGCTCGGCTGCTAAAGCTCGACTTCGTCATAGCTCGGTCCTACTCCGATGTCGGTGTCGCTCGATCCAAGCTTGGCTTCGATCGGAATGGTGCATTCTAGCACAAAATCCGCCAGTATCTGAGCTTTGATCGATGGCCTGGGCCGGTAGTTGATGTCGAACTCTGTGAGCTCGATCGTCCATTTTGCGATTCTTCCGAAAGCGTCCGCTCGGTGGAGGACCGCTCTTATTGGTTGGTCTGTGAGGACCGTTATGGTGTGCTCCTGAAAGTAAGGTCGGAGCCTCCTGGCAGCAATTAGAAGATAGTAAGGTTAATTTTTCTAACCTGGAGTACCTGGTCTCTGCATCTCCCTCAGAGGCTCGGCTCACGTAGTAGAACCGGTCGTTGTGCCTTCGTTTCTTCCCTGACCAACACTGCCGCCAGGGCTCCGGGGGAGACAGCAAGGTACAAAAATAATTTCTCCCCGGGTTCGGGCTTTGTCAGCAGCGGGGGCGAGCCGAGGTAGCTTTTGAGCTCTTCAAATGCTTGTTTGCACTCCACTGTCCAGCAGAAGTCCTTCGATCGCCTGCGAACTTGGAAGAAGGGCATGCACCGCTCGGCCGACCTTGAGACAAAGCGACTTAGGGATGCCACCTTTCCGGCCAGGTGCTGAACTTCTTTGATTGTCTTTGGGGCAGTCATTTCTCGAATAGCTCAAATTTTCTCGGAGTTTGCCTCGATTCCGCGTCTTGACACCATGAATCCGAGGAATTTTTCGGAGGTCACGCCGAAGGCGCATTTGATCGGGAGCTTCATCTTGTGCCTCCTGAGTGTACTGAAGGTCTCTTTAAGGTCGGCCAGGTGGTCTGTTGAAGCTCGACTTTTGATGAGCATGTCGTCCACGTACACCTCCATGTTGCGGCCGATCTATCCCTTGAAGATCTTGTTGACCAAGCGCTGGTACGTCGCTCCTGCATTCTTGAGTTCGAAAGGCATGACCTTATAACAGTAGAGACCTCGGTCAGTAATGAAGGTGGTCTTTTCTTCATCCTCGGGCGCCATGCATATCTGGTTGTAACCAGAAAAGGCGTCCATGAAGGTGAGGAGCTCTAGGCCCGAGGTTGCATCCACTAGCTGGTCGATCCTGGGGAGGGGGTAGCTGTCCTTCGGACAGGCCTTGTTCAGCTTCTTGAAGTCGATGCACATCCTCCACTTGTTGTTCGTCTTCTTGACGAGAACCACGTTCGAGACCCACGTCGGATAGTTGACCTCCCGGATGAGTCCAGCTTTGAGGAGCTTGTCCACTTCTTCGGTGATCGCCTTCTGTCTCTCCGGGGTATGGTGGCGCAGCTTTTCTCTGATGGGCCAGTGCCTCAGATCGACGGCCAGCCGATGTTCCATGACCTCGGCGTCGATCCTCGGTACATCTGCTGGGGTCCATGCGAAGACGTCTGCATTTCTTCTGAGGAAAGCGATGAGCTGCTCCCTAACCTCGGTCGCTAAGCTGGAGCCGATCTGCACCACGTGCCCCGGGTTTCCGTCATGCAAGGGTACGGAGATGAGGTCTTCCGCAGGCTCGCCCCGCTCCTCGGTGAGGTCGTCGCGGACGTCCAGCCCGTCAACAAGGTAAGGGTCGGGCTGGTTCCCCCTGCGCAGGGTGGCCGAGTAGCAATACTTCGCCAGAGCTTGGTCTCCTCTGACCTCGCCGACCCCATGACTCGTCGAAAATTTCATCTTCAGGTAGTAGGTTGACACTACCGCCCGGAAGCGTATTTAGGCCGGGTCGCCCGAGGATCGCATTATAGGCGGACGGGGTTCTCACGACTAAGAAGTCGACCTGCGCCTTGGCCAATTTTGGGTGTCGGCCCGCCGTCACAGCCAGAGTCATTACACCTTCGACTGGAACGGCGCCGCCAGCAAATCCTACCAGGGGGAATTCACAGGTCCTAAGCGGTCATCAGGCAGGGACATTTTTGAGAAGGCATCGTAGAACAATATGTCTGCCGAACTTCCATTATCCACCAAAACACGACGCACATCAAAGTCAGTGATGTTCAAAGAGATTACAACCGCATCGTTATGTGGAAACTGGATCCCCTGACCGTCCGCCTCGGTGAATGTCACAGGCTCCACAGTGCTTCGCCTCTTTGCCGGTCCCTCGGATCCGCCGGTCTCTTCTTGCTGAAGCCCCTCCGAGATAGTGTTGATGACGTCGAGAGGCAGCCGATCCTCTTGTTGGTCTCCCCCACTCGGCGGCAACGCCCTCAGCCGATCTTCTCGCTCTTCAGGTCATCTTCACAGGAATCGGCCAAGTCTGCCTCGCCTGACGAGCTCCTCGATCTCATCCTGGAGCTGGATGCACTCCTCAGTGTCATGACCGTGGTCGCGATGGTAGAGGCAGAACTTGTTGGGGTTGCGTTTGCTGGGATGGAAACGCATTCTCTCCGGCCTCGGAAGTCGTTCCTTGATCTCCATCAGCACTTGGGCCTTCGGGGCGTTGAGGGGGGCATAGCTGTGAAATCATCATCGGGGAGGACTTCGGCGCGGAGGGGAACTTCGGCGCAGAGGGGAACCTCGGCGCATCCTTTTATCGGGGGTTCCCTGCCTCTGAGCCCGAGGGGGAGTTCAGGCTCGCCCGCGATTAGGGGGAGTTCGGGAGCGCGGCCGTGCCTCGATCCGCTTCCTTTCTTCGGCGGGCCTTCCTGGCCTGTTGATTCATCGCTTATCGCGAGCTTCATCGTCCTTGGCTTCGAAAGCCTCCTCTGCCCGGGCGTAACTTTCGGCCCAAGCTAGCATGTCAGCGAAATTCCTGGGGTATTTCTTTTCCAGGAAGAACAACAGGTCGTTCTTCTGAAGGCCGCCTTTGAGGGTGGCCATTGCGACTGATTGATCCAAGTTTCGGACTTCCAATACAGCTGCGTTAAACCGGATGACATAAGCCCAGATGGGTTCTCCCTCCTTCTGCCTGATGGCCATCAAGGAATCCAAGCCTCGGCGCGGCCACCTGCTACTGACGAAATGGGCCGCGAACTGCTGACTCATTTGGTCAAACGATTGGATGGTGCTCGGCTTAAGCGCCGAGTACCAATTCCTGACTGCCCCCTTGAGGGTGGAGGGGAAAGCCCGGCACAAGATGGCATCTGGCGCACCATGGAGCAACATTATCGTCCTGAAGGCTTCCAAGTGGTCGACCGGATCGGTGGTTCCATCATAGCTCTCAAAGTACGGAAGCTTGAAGTTCGGTGGGACCTGCTCCTGCATAATTCTCTGTGAGAAAGGAGGGTCAGCGCAAATATCATTACCACGGGAGGAGGGAGTATGACGAAGTTCTTCTATGCGTCGGCTCATTTCTAAGAGCCTTTGATCCAGGAGATCCTCGCGATCCTTGATCTCCAAAGTCTTCTCGCAGAATGGGCGCGAAGCTTCTCCCTAGGTCGAGCCGCGGTCCGAGCGAGGGCTCTCCCCCGGTTGCTTTCCCCTTTCGGGGACTGAAGGTCGGGTAGTCCATGTCGGTCGCCCCTGGGCCAGACCCCGGGACTCCGGGGAATCCCGCATCGGTTGAGCTGATACCGGGGCCCGCGGATGCGTGGCCTGCATCGCCTACACTGCCTCCGTAAGATCACGGACCTGCTGGGCGAGCAGGCTGAACTGCTCCGCGTCCACTGCGGCTATAGAGTGAGCTCGGGTCGTCGGGGCTGGAGCGGGAGCAGACGGATCCGAACGGGATCGGATTGCGGAGGTCGTCGATCGTCGGGTCGAGGCTCTCATAGGGGGCATTTTCTTTCGAAAAAGGAATCCCGAAGGGGAAGAGGGAGAATCCGGAGCGGGAAGAAGGAAATCATCGTCGAGCACTCCTTCAAGAACAAGGGAACCACGAAGGTCCAAGGCCCTTCCTCTAGCGCCAATCTGTTGGTGCAGAAATCCGTCTTCGCCGGAGGTCGCTGGAGTCGAAGCCGTTGAGGTCGCCGTCGGGGACCTGCAAAACAAAGTTCCATCCGAAATCGGTGGGGGGGTGGCTCCGGCAGGATCCTCCGACGGTCAAGTCAGTTTTCAGCCAACAGGAATGGAGTGCTCGGGATGGGTTCCGGAGCTTAGAGATGAGGAGGAGAGCTTAGGGATCAGAGAGCTTAGCCTTAGCGTATCGGGAGGGTCCTTTATATAGTGGAGCTTGATGGTGACAACTGCAGCCGCGTGCTGGCGGGCCGCTCGAGGTTCGGCGGAGTCAGTCTCACGGGATGGTGCCGTGTGCGGTGGATTGAGGGTGACAGCCATCGCCGCCTGACAGTGGATCGCTATTGCCTGCGGTGGACTGACTGATGATGATGGCTGCAGAGCTTGCCGAATGAAGGGTTGAAAGCCTTCATCGTGTGCCCATTTCGGAGGAGTTCGGGCTCCTGAAGAGGAAGATAGGAGGGAGTTTGGCTCCCATAGGCGTCTGGCTGGAGGTATGCAGCTAAGGCTCGTCCGCTGAAGAGTTCGGCCGCTGAGAATCCGAAGCTCGGCCGTTTGGGAGTTCGGTCGGCTGTTGGACTTCGGCTGAGTTTGGGAGTTCGGCTGGCTGTTGGACTTCGGCTGAGGCTTGGATGCTTGAGAGTTCGGTAGGAGCTCGGTCGTCCGAAGTTCGACGAGAGTGACTGCTGAGGAGTTTGGCTGAGGGGCGACTGCTTGGGGAGTTCGGCCGACTGAAGGAGTTCGGCCCGGAGCCTGGACGCTGGGGAGTTCGGCCGCTAGGCAGTTCGGCCGGCTTAAAGAGTTCGGCTAGACTAGTGCGCTGAAGCTCTTCTGTGGCTACTGTTTGCATTATGCTGAGCGTCGGGCCGGGCTTCGGCAGGAGCGGAATTTATCCCCAACAGTATCGATTGCTAGCTACTTGCTATCACGATGATGGTGGATTAGGTAATATTTGTCCGAATCTATTTTAGTATCCAAATTTTTTTTGATATGAATAAAAATTTGAGTATCTAACTAATATTTGTATTCATATTTATATCTATTAAAGAAAAATAGATATAGATATGAATAGACAACTATTTGATTAATATTCGATATTCTATTTTATTTATAATATTATTTAATTTTATATAGCACTCATAAATTTTTAAAGAAGATATATAATTATATTAATATGTTATTAATTTGATTCATCATCCATTTAGTAGTAACTTTGATTTTATGATCATAAAATTTAGATATTTGACTTATATTCATACTTCTAGCATTCAATTTGCATCTGTACGATTTAAATAAATATGGATATAAATTTTTATATTAAATTAATATTTATATTCTTATATTTATTTGTTAAATAAAATAAATTTAGATATAAACATATCATATACGTATTCGATCCAATTTCAACTCTACTATGTACAAATTTTAATATAAAATTATATCCTCTAAAAGCCTAGACATTAGTTGCTCGTGTCTCTAGTGAATTACGAGCACCTCTGTCGGCCGCCAAAGGCTGATACCGGGACGGTTAAGGATTCATCGGCAAAAACAAAATTGATGCTGCCAATGAAACCATGGTACATGACAGCTTATGAAAACATTTGTTGCATGCAAAGTTAGGATAACGGTATTGTCAAAAGATGCCTTGCAAGTATCCAGAATATACTTAGAGCACAAAGTTCTCAGATAGGATGGAAAATATTGTTCCAGTTTAAAAAAAAAAAAAAATTCAAATATGCCAAGACAAATAGTGATGAAAGATAAGCCTATTAAGCGCTTTATGTGGTGGTGTTCTTTGGCCTGATTACTACAAAGCCAGAAAATATTAAACGCTTTACGTGGTTGGCACTAAAAAATAGGTTGCATATCGGAGAGGTTTAGGCCAACAAAAAAGTGCATGATGCTCACTTTGCGGGAATAACAATGAATCAATCTTCCATCCTCTTGTGAAATGTTCTTTAGCTAACAGTTTATGGTTCCCTTCGAAATTACAATTTAAAATTTCGGGCTGGCCGATGGACGTTCGAGATCTTTGGTCGACCTGGCGGTGGAAGATGATCAAGAGAGGATGGAGATAAGGTTTTGGGACCATCTCACGATGTCAATAAGTCGGCACATTTGGTTGGAATGGAATGAATGGATTTTTCTTGGGAAGATCGGCTCGATCTGCTCGACGCTTCACCAGGCTCTTATTTTCTTTGTGCTCTGTACGGCGGAAAAGCCCAAGAGTCTCATGAAAAGCTTCTCAGAATTCTCATGTGGCAAATTCACAATCTGTTGTATGTTCTTTAACTCCGTATCCTTGCATTTAATTTGTCATCCAGAAATCTGGGGGAAGTTTCCGGTCAAAAAAGATGAAAGGCGATCCAATTGGAATTTAGAAGACACAAAATCAAAAAAAGAAAAAAAAAATAAAAGAGAAGAGAGAGACTCCGCAGAAAGGAAGACATTTAATTTTCTTTGAACTTTGTTTGACAATTTCTTCTTCTTCTTATTATTATTATTATTTAAAAAAAAAAAGAGAGATTGTACTCTCTCTTTCTCAAAATAATTCAAGCATAAAACATGTTGTATCAAGCTAGTGTGAATGCATCCTTTGTGTTGAATTTTGATGCTTCATCGATCGTCTTTAATTTCTTTGTAAAATACATTGGTGTGCTCCCATGGACTTGGGTGTCAATTTGTCAAAGTTGGTAAAGTCATTGGAAAGAATGGTTGATATTTCTTGCATATATCTCTCTATAAAAAAAAAAAAATGTTACATTTCGTCCTCGTATGGTCCTGCATATATAATTCTCAAAAAGCTGATGTATTAGATGAGTAATGTATCATGCTAGCTTGATCCATGAGTTGGATTCGCATCTTCTTGGAGCTGAAACCAACTGCTATAAGCAACCTGGTAACATTGATCATATCCACATCCAAAATGGACGACAGCTAGCAGAGTGGGCGGTATCTCTCAGTGAAAATAAAGGCAATTCTCGGTGTCCCCATAGTTATGTCCTTTATGGTAGCTTTCTGAGGGCTAATCTTGAGAGCTTATTCCCCATCAAACTTATCTCCTCGCTTTGATTTCATTGGGATGCTTGGAAGCTTGGCCATTCCTTCGGTCATCAGACAAAAAGGCTTCTTGGTACTTCCGTCTAACATCCAGTGTGCTATAGGAATCAATGGTGCTCCAAGGCATCAACTTTTCCTGCCAGAAGTTACACCTTGATAAGCTTGTTTTGTAGCGATCTCCTTACATGGTTACGTGCAAGTAAAAGATGTTATTTGATCCGGTAGGTCATTCAAAACATCTTTTAAATAACCCTGCTATAGAAAGTGGTACGACGCAAGCAATTTTTACCAAGGTAAAGTTTTAAGAGTATGATTAATTGCAGATGCAGCATAAATTATCGCAAGTCGAGCACTGGGGTCAACCAGGCCCTAGTGGTGGTTGTAGAGCTACCTACCACTACCACAATTGACTACCAGGGTGGTCAAATTATAACCATGAAATCTTGAAGCATGGAAGCTGCAACATCCTAACCGCAAGAATTTGTCAAGATCTACTCCTGTTTATGTGGTGATCGTTTAATAGCGACTCCCTCAAAAGAGTGAAGATGAGTACCTCGCACACTGTGTTTCCCCATTGTACAACAAATCCAGAATACTTAGAGCCTATTTGGATATTTCTATAGATTTGGCTGATCAAAACCCCATAGGAATCAAGCTTGCTGGCCCATTTAGCTTTTATTTTCTAAAGCCTATCCAAACCCAAACTAAATCTTAGTCTTTGGATATCATAGGAAAAATAATAAAACCTACTCTCATAGGATTTGGGCTAGGTGAAGTTTGTTTGATGCTAGACCATACTTAAATCAAAGGTTGAATTCATGAATCCTACGGGATTTTTAGTCCAATGCTATATATATATATATAGCCAAATAGGCCCTTAGTGATCCCCAAAACCGCATTGTAGGGACCATTTTTAGAGTAGGTGCAAAGACCACAGTACAAGCTATCCAAGGAAGGAAGATAGTTACAGCTTGGAATATACACCTGGATACGTACCAACGATCATCAAAAAAGAAATGCTTACTCATTGATCATCGATGCTTATAAACCCACATGGCACTCATTTATAAGCCAATGTGAGATATGATAATGAAAGGCTCACTCCAATTTGCTATCAAGGATGCCATCATTCGATTTCCAATTCGATGTTAAGCTTTCATACAATCATCCAAACAAAAATTCAGAGCATGATTGTCCCAAGAAATCTCTATGTACAGATTATCAGCTCGACTTTAGGGTGCATCTAAACTTCTCGACCAATTTTGGAATATCTCGAACAGTCGAGCAGCAGACGCCACCAAAGCATTACAATCAATTCGTCGAAATATAGGACCTTCAAAAAATGCGGATAAGTCTTGCTTATCATCCGTCGAGATGAACCTCGAACTTGCCTGTGAAAGTAAAATTAATCAAGTAGCAGTATCGGCAAAAAAGGGGTCATAGTCAAAAAAAAAAAAAAGAAAGAAAAAAAAGAAAAAAAAAAAGAGAGAGACTTATAGAGCTTGGATTGTGACTAGCACGTTTCAACCAACTGGTGGAAAGGCTACAAACATCAGAGAGAAAAGGGTAAACAATAGAATTGTAGTTTCGTAGGACTCAAATGATGAAAAGGGCACCTTAAGTGCATAATCTCCGTCATAAAGCAAATCAACCCCTGACCGGTGTCCACCTCACTAGTGACATGACCCAATAAAACTAGGGGCATATTTATCGATCTTGAATCAGATTGTAGTCACATCATGCTTCTAATTAAATTTGGATATCACGGTTGCACGGT
Source organism: Cocos nucifera (assembly GCA_006176705.1). Lineage (NCBI taxonomy): Eukaryota > Viridiplantae > Streptophyta > Magnoliopsida > Arecales > Arecaceae > Cocos > Cocos nucifera. Next base: position 284,353 of record QRFJ01000130.1, read on the forward strand.
AGCAATTTATAAGCTGCGAACGGACATTTAAATGAAATCAAACCTCTTGCTTTAGCCATCGCAAAGCCAATCAAATCGCCAGAGGTAGATGAGCCATATTTCATCTAATTCGGATTGGCCATTGATCACTCAGAAAAGAGACTTAAAAGGAAGAAGATATGATTGAGTAGTTCTCCTGTTCATTAGAACACGAAAGAAAAATAATATGAAGAGAGCATGTGCTCTAAATCTCCGCGGCTCTTTGTTGTGCTGAAGCACGGTCATATTGCCACTTATGATGCACTTTACGCATCCTTTTTATCAAAAATACAAACTTATTAGTTCATATCGGAGAGACGAGCGTGTCCTAGCTAGAGGTGGGACTGCACTTGCCATGCAGGACTGCAGCCATCAAAGCTTCATCTAATATGAACGCAACCAACATATAATCTTCCCCCCATGCATCACATGTGTCAAATATATCATTATTATCACCGAGTCTATGCGATGGTCTCTGTTATTCTTTGTTGAGAGGATGTTGGATATTGGTAAGCAAAGCCAATATATAGTTAGTATGTGTAGGTAATTAATGACACAAGTTCACCATTTCTCGTAGTTGAGTTGTGAATCTCATACTTGGGTTGCATAATATATGATTTGGAGCAAAGTTTGCCATATCCATCCGTATTGTACGGTGCCAGACATACCATAGCATATCGATAGCAAACTGGCATATCGATATTTAATATATCTTACCGTCTCATATCGTACCATATATATATCAATATTATAATAAGATGATAGCAGGTAGCAAACCTTAGTTTGTGTTATTGAGATAAATATTGTTGGAGGGAAATAGGTTAGCATGTATCTAAGAATTGCGCCCAAATGTATTTGAAAAGGGTGGCATCTAATAGATACTACGAGCGGTTTACATTTTAGTAAACGAATTATCGTTCAGCCATGACAAGTATATTGCCGTTTTCAATATTGGAACGAGTATGGATCTATTTATACGACCCATGGCGATGAGCAAGAATAATTCTTTGCATAAAATAAGTTGTTCGGGTAAACTTTACTTTCTTTTTGAGGAATGAGGAGGCCAGTAAAGCAGCCACGTGGCCTTTATTTAGCAGCGAGATAATTACAAGAGGAAAAAGAAAAGTTACAATAAGATTAAAAACAGTGGTATGTCTCAGACGCAGCGATACAGCAACCGACACGGAAGGGGAAAAAAAAAAAAAAAAGGAAAATCGGGCCCCAACATTCGCGGAAAAGAAGAGAGCTGGGAAAAAAAGTTGGGCATGTGGAAAGAAACACGGGGTTGGGAACTTCCGGAGACCTAAAGAGACGGCATCTTCGGCACATTCATTCATGGTATCCTTCCGACCAGGTGCCAGACATTCGCGTGATCAATAAGGCTTGACCACAAAAAGAAGAGTTGGAGACTTTGAAAAGCTACAGAGCTCACGGAGCATCGTCTATTAAAGAATATTCGACCAAGCGATGGTCCCAAACGACGTCGAAATCACCGATCGTGAATTTTTTCGGAAAATTCCTTGTCGTCCATAGGCCTTCAAAGGAGGAAGTACTGTGAGATCAAGAAAAGTTGTGCAAGAAGTTGGTTAGAACCTTGGAGAGAATCGGACAAGAGGGAAAGAGGAATTAGTTGAGGTAAAATAAGGTTCGACAATGTTGAATATTATTTTCCAAGGCTGAAAGCTAGGTCACAAGAAAGAAAGAAAATTGCGATGAAAATTGAAAAGCTGAACGAAGAAAAGAAAATGAAGAGCATTTCATAACAATAGATTGAAAAAATATAGATTGGGAATATATAGACGATATAAATGATTTGCAGTGAACATGGTGAAAATTTTTGATTTTGATGCCATCATATATATTTTTGATGTGAAATTAAAGAGAAGAAAGTATTTTAAAGGAGAAAGGAAGATGAAGTAATAAACCAAGAAGTGTGGGGGACGATGCAACGGGGATGCAACTTGGGCAAGGTTAACCAAATCCTACTCAACGTAAAATACGTTGGTTCAAATTTAGCCCATGGTTGCCTAATTTCTTAAATCATAAATGAATTCAAATGGCAGAAACGAACCTGTTCATGGTACAGATAAATATACTACAAAAATACGAGCTAAGCAGCGATTCTATATATGAGCAAAAAAATTTCTCCCTCATTCCCTCCTCTCTCAAAATGTTCCCGACAAATTTTCCATAACTCAATTAATAAATCAAATTTTCTCATCCTACTCTAAACAAGTCCAATTAATTAAGAGTGAATTGCAAATTATGAGTCCAAACTCAAATCAAGAGAACCATGGAACCGGGTAATAATAATTTGGGAAGTATGCAGTATGTACCAGAACTGGATCAGGGCCATCTGTCATATGTTCCAAGTACATCAACCAGGTTTTCTATTGGACTATTTTAAGTTGAAGGCTTAGGCAAGCTGGCCCAATCTGATTGTATGTTTTGGATCAGAACTTCGAGTGATGGGTTGAGCTAGCCTAGTCTGTCTTGTTGGCTGGGCTGGCGTCGGGCTAGCACTCGACTTGATCCAACCAGTCCAAGTTGCACATTTACTGCACAAAGAACTCGGGTAAATTGCAAGTTTGCAATGGCTGGTACCGCATAATAATAGGCACAATGTATGCAGCTATCACCTAGGACCCTACTATACGCAATTTCTTGGTTATATATCTTTGATAGACATTAGAAATATTCTGGGTTGATGAGATATTATAATTTTGTAGGTTGGCAAGTTGATGTAGTTATGCAACTTCTATGCACCATTACTTGTCATCATCGTCACCACCATCATCCAGTCTTTTTCCCATCAGATTTGGAGCCAGTTATAGAGCACATCTCTAAGCTGAGAAGGCCCCCATGGAAAGCTAGGGCATGATGCTGGAGTTAATTTGGCCAATAGAGGGGCTTGCCATAAATCCTATATGACCAGTTGGCAGATAGGGCTCTAAATTGCAGTCTAAGCTCGTGTGATCAAAGAGCCCCTGGACTTGCAAAGAAGCGAGATAAGCCAAATGGCTGAACGAAATTTAGAGAGCTGTGTTCATCGTAAAGGCATAGATGAGCCCAATAGCCGAACAAAATTTAGCATCATGCGACCAAACCATCACTCAATGCTCAGAGCTAATCCTATGCACATTATCAAGGTCTATCTGGTCTGAAAATCTTATGAAATTTATAAATTTAACTAGTACCACCAAATCATGGGTTAGACTACACATATATTCTTAAATATCAAAAAATAATTTTGGAGTGGATCGGTCGGAATTTTGTAAGATGAATCTTTGAAAAACTTTTTGTGCACCGCATCCGATCCAATCACCACGCACCTTTTGTCTTTTTTTTTTTCTATCCCACACCCCTCCTCCCCACCTTCAATCATCATATGTGGTGTAGAAATTCTGCACCGCGTGGTCCACAAAAGAATTTTCAAGATCTTTTTTTCTTTCTATTAAATTTGGATCGATTCATCCATAACTATCTCTAAATGGTCATAGTATTGCTAGCTGCATTGATGTATAAATTTTATAAAATTTTTAATCTAATCATCTAAATAGATTTTTAATATTGATTCATATGAGTTGGCACTTGATATCTATTCAATTTATCATCATGCTCACAAAAATTATTAACGCACACGATGAGCAAAATTTGATGAAGAAAAATATAGGAACTTATTGCTCATGTCATAATTTAACGGTAGTGCATGGCCTTAACATGTATGCTATCCAATCAAGCCAAGTTGTTTGGTTAATTCGAGGAAGACAGAACCGTGTTGGCGCAATAACTGGAGCCCACAAAATTTGCTGCAAAGTGACGTCCATAACTTGCATGAAATGGAATCTTTCCATTCTATGCGACCAAATAGATCATGTCCACATAAATTTTTGATCGTGAAAAATGTTTCAAATACTTTTAAAATTTCAAATTTAAAGGCAAATGACCACAAACCAAAGGTTGACGCTTAACGAAGAGGGCGCGTTGTTTCTTTCTTTCTTTTTTTTTGAAGATACAAATGGGTATTGGCATCAATATCCAATCATCAGTATACTCTGCTATATAACAAGTGGTCCGATCAATGATACTGTTTGCTTTTCGATAGACATGCTGAGTTAACGTTGTCATATAGTTACGAACGTATAATTAAATATTCGAAAGATATTTTTTTTTTTTAAAAAAATATTGGAGATAAATCCACCTCCATCGAAGTTTGGCTAAATATCTAATCTCAAAATGATCTCGATCACCCTCCTATCATTGAATCCCCTTCGAATGAACTTAAATAGTGAGGGCGGCCTCCTGAACAGTCTAGTTTGACCAGCTTAGGGGTCGGTCAAACTTCTTCCAGACTCCTCTCCGCTAGTCGAACTCCTTTCGGACTTCTTCTTCAGTCGGACTCCTTCAGTAGTTGAACTCCTGTCGAACTCCTTCGACAGTTGGAGTCCTGTCGGACTTCTTCTTCAGTCGAACTTCTTCAGCAATCGAACTCCTACCGAACTTCTTCTTCAGTCGAACTCCTTCGATGGCTGAACTTCGGATAGGCTTTGCCGCCAGTCGAACTCTTCTCAGGTTTCTCTGTCTGTCGAGCTCCTCTCGAACTTCTCTTACCAGTTGCCCGAAAAAGCCTTGGCATCGACTCATGATATGGCAAACGACGGCCCAAGCGCGGTTGATCTCAAGAACCTCCAAACTCCTTTGGAACGGTGTTAGCTAAGAATTCTTCGTTACCTGCGGCTATCTCGTCCAAACTTGAGTTGTTAGACTCCGATGGACTGGCACATCACGACAATAGATACGATCCTCCATAACAAATCTCATGTGACCCTGAATGGCCCACTACTAGGCGGTTATGGCTGTCACTATGAGTTTGTTATGGGCTCCGCCTATATAAGGGACCCTTCAGATACGCTTTCTTCTCCAAACTCTTGATTTATTTCTAAAAACTCTGCTAAAATCTATCTGAGCACTCTATTTCTGTTGGCCAAAAGAGCTGACTTGATCGTCAAATGGTCTTGTCCGAGCCACCACCCCCGACTCTATATGAGACTTATTTTGCAGGTCACCGACGGCGACCTCATCTTCTCCGACTCTAGCCTCGATTCGGACGACAACAAGATTTCACACCAACAGGATTGGTGCTGGAGGAAGGGATCTCTCATTCTTGAGGTTTTCTTGTTCTAAAAGGGGTGCCCAGTAGAGATTTTTCTTCTTCCAATTTGGAGTTTTCTTTCTAGCAAAGATGCCTCCCAGGAACGCTTCAACCTAATGATCAACCGTCTCTGCAGTCAGATCTCATCCAAATCTGCCCGCCTCTATTTCGTCTCCTGCATCTCGAGCTCCACTAGCTGTAATGGTGGATGTAGAGCAATTCAACCTACTGATCTGCAGATTCACGGTCTTACTGAAGTAGTGTAGGCCATGCAGCAGCAGCAGTCTCCGGCACCGATTCAGCTGAAGCAAACTTCTCCGAAACCCCAGGACCCAGTCTGGGGATGACCGACTTGGGCAAGTCGGCCAGTGACCTTCAGAAAGGAGAAGTAGAGGACAGAAAGCCCTTGCTTTGATCACAACTTAACCCCAGGGGAACTCTACCTCCATTTAGCCAGAAGACTTTGGAGATCAGCAATCGTGAGGATTTTCTAGACCAAAACCTATAGAAAATGAATTGGCAGATCGAAGAACTCTGCCATGCTCCCTCCTCCCATGGCAACGATATCTACACTGACCCTCCTTTCTCCCAGAAAATTATACAGAAATCCATCCCGCCGAACTTCAAGATCCCCCAGTTCGAGAGCTACGATGGGACTATCGATCTGGTCGACCATCTGGAGGCCTTTTGGATAATGATGCCGCTCCATGACGTGCCAGACGTCATTCTGTACCGAGCTTTCCCATTCATTTTGAAGGAAGCAGTTAGAAATTGGTACTCAGCCCTTAGGTCGGGTACCATCTTTTTCTTCGATCAAATGAGCCATCAATTTTTGGCTCATTTCGTCAGCAGCCGATGCCCCTGCCGAGGTTCGGACTCCTTCATTAATGTCAAGAAGAAGGAAGGGCAGTCCATCTGGGTCTTTGTCATCCGGTTTAATGCTGCTGCACTAGAAATCCATAATTTGGATCAGTCTGTTACTATGGCCGCACTGAAGGACGGTCTTCAAAAGAATGATCTGCTGTTCTCCCTGGAGAAAAAATATCCTAGAAATTTTATTGATATGCTAACTCGGACTGAAGGATACGTCCGAGCAGAAGAGACCTTTAAGGCCAAGGATAGTGAAGCCATCGGAGAGCAATGGGCGGGCGAATTAAGTATGCTCGTAGCTGAAAAAAGCCGAGCGAAGCACGGCCATGCTCCAGAATTCTTTTCGAGCGTCTCCTCGAACTCAAAGACAAAGAAGTCCTGATAGAAGGGCATGGTGGGGCTCCTCCCTTAGAAGGTTTCACAGCTACGCTCCCCTCAATGCTCCGAAAACTCAGGTGTGATGAAAATCAGTGAGTAGTTGTCGAGGTTGGAAAGGATGCACACTCATCCCAACAAGCACAATCCCAACCAGTTTTGCCTCTATCATCGTGACCATGGTCACGATACTGAAGAATGCATTTAGCTTCAAGATGAGATTGAGGAGTTCATCAGGTGGGGCAGGCTCGGTCAATTCCTGCAACATTAGCCTGAGGGATGAGAGGATCGACCGAGGAACCTCCCACCCCTAGAACCGCCAAGAAGAGAGGAGCAATAAGGAGATCGACCTTTGCTTGGCATCATCAACACCATCTTTGGGAGACTTTGACGAGGGAAGGCTAGCGGACCGACAGAGCCTACGAAGAGACGAAGGATTGAGGAGCCCATCACTTTCACCAATGAGGATGCCCAAGGGGTCTAGTTTTCACATAACAATGCGATTGTAATCTCTTTAAACATTGCTGACTATGATGTACACCGCATTCTGGTAGATAATGGAAGCTCCATTGATGTTTTATTTTATGATGCTTTCTCTAAAATATCTATATCCAATAACCACCTAGGATCTATGAACTCTTCACTGATAGGCTTTACTGACGATGCTGTGTCAGTCGAAGGAATAATAATGCTATTTGTGGCTGCAGAGCAATATCCAAAATAGGTCAGGGCATAGGTTGACTTTTTGGTAGTAAAGGCTCCATCTGCCTACAATGCCATTCTTGTTCGATCTGATCTGAATGCACTTCAGGCCATGGTATCGACCTACTACTTGAAAATAAAGTTTTTAATAGATAGTGGAATAGGAGAGATCATGGGAGATCAAGCTTTGGCCAGGCACTGCTACTCCATCACTTCACAAAAAGGAAGCTAACCTGACCCTTACTCGATTGATGGGCTGGATGTCCACGACGATCTTACTGAGGAGCAGGGCGAGCTTATGAAAGATCTTGTGACCATCCCTTTGAACGATGGAAGTTTGGAGCATACGATGCAGATCGGCTCCAACTTGGAAGATGAAGTCCGAGAGCAGCTCATTGCCTTATTACGGAAGAATGCTGATGTTTTTGCTTAGGTTCCAATAGATATGCCAGAAATTGATGTCGAAATCATGGAACATTGGTTGATTGCTGATCCTAAGTACAGGCCCGTGAAAGAGAAAATTTGGAGCCATGCACCAGAAAGATAGAAGGCAGTAGTAGAGGAAGTGGATAAGCCCCTCAAAGTCGGATTCATCCGAGAAGTCCACTACCCAAGTTGGGTCTCCAATGTGGTCCTAGTTCGGAAGGCCAAGGACAAGTGGAGAATGTGTATCGACTTCAAGAAGTTGAATAAGGTCTGCCCAAAGGATAGCTATCCCTTATCCAAAATTGATCAATTGGTGGATGCAATCTTGGGCCACAAGCACCTCACTTTCATGGATGCCTTCTTCGACTACAATCAAATCTGGATGACATCAGAAGACAAAGAGAAAACTACTTTTATTATTGATCATGGCGTTTATTGTTATAGGATCATGCCCTTTGGACTTAAAAATATAGATGCAACCTATCAATGCCTAGTCAATAAGATCTTCAAGAAGTAGATCGATCACAACATGAAAGTCTATATGGACGATATGCTTGTCAAGAGCCGAACCTCGTCCAATCACATTGCCGACCTTGAAGAAACCTTCAACATCCTTCGAAGATACAAGATGAAGCTGAACCCGACTAAATGCTCCTTTGGAGTGACCTCAAAAAAATTCTTGGGGTTCATGGTCTCAAGGCAGAGGATCGAAGCTAATCCGAAGAAGATTCGAGCCATCCAAAAGATGACCGCCCCAAAATCGATAAAGAAGGTCCAGCACCTGATCGAAAAGATGGCATCCTTAAACCACTTTATTTCAAAGTCGGTAGAACGGTGTATGTCCTTCTTCTAGGTCCTCAAGCAACTAAAGAACTTCTGTTGGACGGCGGAGTGCCAACAGACATTCGAAGAACTCAAGAGCTACATCGGTTCGCCCCCACTATTGACAAAGTCCAAGCCCGAAGAAGAATTATTTTTATACCTGGCGGTCTCTCCTACAGTCCTGACAGCAATCTTGGTTAAGAAAGAGGCAAAAGTGCAATGAACGATTTACTACATGAGCTGAGTCTTGAGAGATGCGGAGATCAGATACACTAAATTAAAAAAATTGACTTACGCTCTTTTGATTGCAGCCAGGTGAATTTGATCCTATTTTCAGGGGCACACCATAACGCTCCTCACCGATCAGCCCATCAAAAAAGTTCTTCATCGAACAGATGCTTTTGAAAGAATTACGAAGTGGGCTATTAAGCTGAAGAGTTCGACATCAACGATCAACCTCGGCCATCAATCAAGGCTCAGATACTGGCTGATTTTATAGTAGAGTGTACAATTTCAGATGATGCCGAATCTGAATAGAATGACGCCAGCATTCCGTGGTTGCAGCCGAGCTCCTCCGAAGAGAGAGCAGATCTTTTCGAAGGATTCTGAGCCCTATATGTGGATGGCTCCTCCAATGCCTCGGGTGCAGGTGTTGGACTGATCCTGATCAATCTCGAGGAGGTCATTATCGAGTATGCATTATGCTTCGAGTTTTCTGTAATAAATAATGGGGCAGAATATGAAGCTCTGATAGCGGGGCTCAAGATTGCCAAGAAACTAGAAGTCGATCAGCTTTAAGTCTATAGTGATTCATAGCTGGTGGTGGAATAGGTCGATGGCAGCTATGAAGCTCGAGAGAAAAATATGATGAAGTATAAAAATATGATGAAGTATCTTGAAAGAGTGAAGAGCCTGATTCCAGCCTTCAATGGCTTTGGCATCCGATAGATTCCAAGGGTAGAGAATGCTAGGGCCGATCTTCTATCCAAGCTAGCCACATTCGCCCCCAACGAACTTTCCAAAGAGATAACCTTGAAGTGTTGAAATGCTCGAGTACGGGGGAACTATAGTCTATAATGCAGATCAACCATGAGCCCTATTGGATCGATCCATTGATCACTTATCTCAAAGATGGGACACTCCCCTATGATCCGAAGGAAGCTCAAAAGCTAAGAAACCAGGCCTTTCGGTATATTCTGTATGAAGATAAGCTGTACAAGAGATGATACTTCTTGCCACTTTTAAAATATCTTCGATCTTCTGAAGCCAACTTCGCACTATAAAAAGTATACGAAAAAATCTATGGGAGCCATCTAGGTTCCAGATCTCTATCTCACAAGCTACTTCGACAAAAATATTATTGGCCAACTATGGATCATGATTGTATCGAGTAGGTTAAAAGATGCGACCACTGCCAAAGAAATGCGAGTATATAAAGACAGCCGACCTCCGAGCCTACCCCACTAAGCATACCTTAGCCATTTGCACAACGGGAGATGGATATACTCAGATCCTTTTCGACGGCATCCAGATAATGAAAGTTTTTCTTAGTTACGATCGACTACTTTACCAAATGGGTCGAGACCAAACTCCTAGCAAAAGTCACTAAAGTCAAAGTGCAGAACTTCGTTTGGAAGTCAATTATTTATAGATTTGATCTACCTTGGATCCTTATAATAGATAATGGATGGTAGTTCGCTGGGATGAAGTTTGCAGAGTTCTATGAAGACTTGAACATCTTCCATAACTTCACGTCAGTGGCCCATCTGCAAGCAAATAGTGAAACAGAGGTGACCAATAGGACCGTATTGTAGGGTATCAAGACAAGGCTTGAAAGAGTAGGATAGACTTGGGTGGATGAACTCTATCATATACTCTGGGCGTACCAAACTATCCAAAGACTGCTAACTAGAGAAACACCATTTGCCTTAGCCTTTAGAATGGAGGCAGTCATCTCGATCAAGCTCAAGCTTCCGTCGGCATGGATCATGGCCTTCAGTGAGCGGCATAATTTATAGGACCTCAGAGCAAACCTCGATTAGCTGGAGAAAAAATGAGAAGAAGCCCAAGTTTGGATGGCTGCTTACAGATGAAGGATGGCCCGATACTACAACTTCAGAGTCAAGGATAAAGTAATCGGAGTAGGAGATTTGGTGCTTCGACGAGCAGCTATTTCTCAATCCCAGAAGCAAGAAAAGCTCGCCCCAAATTGGAAAAGATCCTACGAAGTCAAGAAAGTCATCCGGTCAGGAACATATTACTTGAAGAAGCTCGGAGGAGCCGATTTATCCCGACCGTGGAACTCAAAAAATCTATGGATGTATTATCAATGATTTGGTTGTAATAAGATTCCTCTACTTTAACACATTGATTCCTGTTATAAATTTGTAATGGTGAGAAACAACCTTTCGAACTTAGTTGCGCAACAAAAATAGACACGTTAGGAACAGGAGGAGAACCTCATCTTAACATGAGCAAAATCGAAGGCCTCATTAATCCAAGACAAAATGAGGGGATAGGTTCCGTCAATGGCCCTAATGTGTCCCTACAGCCATGTTAAGAATAGGAGGAGAACCTTATCCTAATGTGAGCAAAGTTGAAGACCTCATTAATCTAAGATGAGATGAGGAGAGAGACTTTGTCAATAATCCTAATATGCCCCTATAACTGCATTAGGAATAGGAGGAGAACCTCATCCTAACGTGAGCAAAGCTGAAAGCCTCATTAATCCAAGATGAGATGAGGAAAGCGGCCCTGTCAATGGCCCTAATGTGCCTCTACAATCATGTTAGAAATAGGAGAAAAATCTCATCCTAACATGAGTAATATCAAAGGCCTCGTTAATCCAAGACGAGATGAGAAGAGAGATCCTATCAATGGCCCTAATGTGTCCCTACAGCCACATTAGGAATAGGAGGAGAACCTCATCCTAACGTAAATAAAGTCGAAGATCTTGTTAATCTAAGATAAGATGAGGAGAGAGATCCTGTCAACGGTCCTAATGCATTCCTACAACCACGTTTGGAATAGGAGGAGAACCTCGTCCATATGTGAATAAGGCTGAAGACCTCGTTAATCCAAGATGAGATGAGAGGAGAGGCCCTATCAACGACTCTACTGTGCTCCTACAGCCACGTTAGAAATAGAAGGAGAATTTCGTCCTACTATGAGTAAGGTCGAAGACCTCGTTAAACTAAGACGAGGCGAGGAAAGAGGCCCTATCAACGATCCTAACGTGCCCATACGAGCGCGCAAGAAATAGAAGAGAACCTCATCCTAAAAGAAGATAGACCAAGGCCCCGTTAATCTAAAATGAAAAGAAGAAAAAAGCTCTACCAGCAATCCTTATATGTATCCCCCTATGGCTATGTCAAATATGAAGAGGGGAACCACACCCTAGTTCACAGAAGGGACCCCTAGTTTGGCATCCATAACAAGCATCTCATTAGAAGACAAAACAAAAAAAAAATAAGGTGAAGAAAGTAAAGCCATTAACAAGCATTGAATTCATATAAGAAAATGATGAAAAATATATCATTTTATTATAAATATAAGTTCATTATAAGCAAAATAAAGATTGGCAAGATCGATTACATGAAAAGAAAGAAGAAAAAAAGATGAAGCCCAAAGACAGACCGGACTCCCCAGACTTCGAGCTGTTGCCTCCAGCCATCACCAAGGCCTACTTTAACCGAAGAATCTCCCCCTCAAGCTCCTTCTTCTTATATAGACTATCTATGTACATCCTATTGGCATGTTGGAACTTGCCTTCAAGCTCTTGCCACTACTTTCTTAAGACCTCAAACTCGGCCTCTGCATCCTTGACAGCCTGATATTTGTAGGTTAGTTAGAGCTTCATCCGTTGAACCTCGGCCTTCTTCGTCCTAACCGCTTTTGAGAGCTCGTCGATGGTCCTCTTCAAGGAGGCGATCTCCTCCAACTCGCCATTTGCATTGGCTTGTCGACTACTATACAATCACCTCTGAAAATAAGTCGCTTCATCTCTGATGGCCTTAAGCTCGCATTCCAATCTGGACATTTTCTTTATCCAGTTTATTCTATAACTATTATGCCAGATCTCGGTGTCTCGTAACTACTTCTAAAGCTCAGAGATCTTCTTGGACCAGTCCCAATTATGCCGAGCCTTGTCAGTAGACCATAGTGAACTCTCCTCCAGCAGATGAATTTTTTCTTTTGTTGTCTTGAGATCGGCTTCGAAAGAACTGACCTTCGTCGTTAGTGCCCAAGATTTATCACTAGCATTTTTCTTGAGCTCGATGATCTCCCTCTCAAAGCTGTTCTTCTGGATGCTGAAGCTTGCAGAATTCTTCATATATAAATTTTGGAGGTGAGTGACCTCTTTGGTCACCTTTGAAGTATTCTTTCGAGAAGTTTGAAGGTCGTCCTCCATCTTCTTCAACTTCTTCTTCAGATGGTGGACTTTCTTCTTTAAGCTTTTTATTAAAAATTTCAGCAGAACTTCCTGAAGTAAGGGGTTGGCGTTGATTGGAGATGGTGGGTTATGGATCTGATTATTAGAGAAATTCTGGATAACACAAGGCACAATACCAATATAAAGAAAGGCATTGACAAAAGTAAATTCACTTTTATTTAACTAAAAGTTTTTAAGTACAAAGCAAAATAAAAGAGAAAAAAAAAGTATAACTATTTGAGATCCTCAATCTCGGGGGGTACGGTGGTGGAAGAAGTTGGAGCGCTCTCGACTTCCTTGGATTCCTGAGCAGGCTCGGACACCTCCATGGTAGGTTCGAATGGACCGAGGGTAGGCTTGATAGGAGAATTATCGGCTGCAGTGCTAGACGGTCTTGCTTCTTCACCAAAATCCTCCTCATCCAAAAAGCTTAGGTCGAGCTTGAAAAATTATTAGAACACCCTGCCTTCATAGAGTTTGAAGCCCTTGATGAATGCCTTTTGGTCGAAGATGATGTTCAGGTCTTTCATTTTGGAGGGGGTCTTGAACTCCTCCATGGCCCGGGATGCTGCCTCCGAAGCTGACTTCGCCTCGCAAGCCTCCAGCTCGGCGACCCTCCCCTCGATCTTTTTTTTCTCCTCCTCTAGTGCCAGAGTGGCCTTCAGCCTAGTCGAGATGAACTCCTCTTTCGGAGCGTGCCTTGGAGACTCACAACTTTCACTGCCTTTTCCTTCATGGAGCACTCGGCTTCGGCGGCCTTTTCTTAGAGGCAACCAATCTAGGCTTGAAGATCCTCCTGGACCTTCAGTGCCACCGCCTCCTGATAATTCGACCTTTTGAGGTGGGCAATTATTTGATGACCTGACTACCACAGCAAAATAGTTGTAAGGTAGGGGAATGAAAGAAAGAAAAATGAAAGAAAGTATGATAAGACCATTACCTTGAGAAAAATTTTAAGAAAGTCCCAGACGAACTACGTCCGATCAAGGTTAGCCATGCGGTCCACTATCTCAGGCATGGCGAATTTGTTAGTTAGATCTCGGATGATGTCCGGATTGTCGAAGGGGTCCGCCCCTAGATTGTCGTTGCTGCTGTTACTTGGTTTGCCTAGACGGGCCTTGCGGGCTACCTTCACAATGGCCAACCTTCTTTTCCCCTTCTCCTTTTCCTTGTCGGCGGAAGGGTGTGATGTGTGATCCCCTGTCAAAAGATCTGCGGGCTCGGGAAGAAGCAACCCTCCTTCGACGATGTCAACGTTGGTGGTTGGGGTGACCTCGGCTCATGGGTGGACCTTGGGTGCGACATCTATGGCAGCAAGAGTCGTAGGGTCGGAGGCGCCGACCTTCACCCATTTTGAACCCTTGCTCAGGGCCTTCCCCTTCCTTTTCTTCTAGGCATAAAAGAACTTCTTCTGGAGGCCAGCCTGGCCAGCATGGAGGCCAGTCGAACTCCTTCCGGACTTCTTTCCATTAGTCGAACTTCTTCTGGACCTCTCCATCAGTCGAACTCCTTTCAAACTTCTCCTTCAGTCGGACTCCTTCAGCAGTCGAACTCCTACCAAACTTCTTCTTCAGTCAGACTCCTTCGACGATCAGACTTTCTATCAGACTTCTCCTTCAGTCGGATTTCTTCAGTAGTCGAACTCCTACCAAACTTCTCCTTCAACTGAAATCCTTCGACAGTCGAACATCTGCTGGATTTCTTCTTCAGTCGGACTCCTTCAGCAGTCAAACTTCTGTCAGACTTCTCCTTCAGTCGGACTTCTTCGACGATCAAATTTCGGACAGGCTTCGCTGCCAGTCAAACTCTTCCCAGGCTTTTCTACCTGTCGAGCTCCTTTCAAACTTTCTTACTAATTACCCAAAAAGGCCTCGGCATTGACTCATGATATGGCAAATGACGACCCAAGCATGACTGATCTCAAGAACCTCCGAACTCCTCTAGAACGGTGTTAGCTAAGAATTCTTGATTACCTACGGCTATCCCGTCCGAACTTGAGTAGTTAGACTCCGACCGACTGATACGTCATGATAATAGATACGATCCTCCATAACAAATCCCACGTGACTCTGAATGGCCCACTATCAGATAGTTATGACTATCACTATCAGTTTGTTACAGGCTCCGTCTATATAAGGGATCCTTCAGATACGCCTTCCTCTCCAAGCTCTTGATTTTTTTCTAAAAATTCTGCTAAAATCTCTCTGAGCACTCTATCACCTCCGACTCTGGATGAGACTTATTTTGTTGGTCACCGACGACGATCTCATCTTCTCCAACTCTGACCTCGATTCTGATGATAATCAGATTTCGCACCAACAAAAAATATGACTAGTTACTATTGATGCAAAAATCAAATAAAAATAATCATAAGTAATAACTAGGTTGATTGGATTGCATCTCTGTGGTTGAGCATACTATTAGTATAATTTAGAAGGCTGTTACTAGAATTCTACATCATTTTTATGATTTGATTTTATATGATGTTTATAATTATATTTATATTAGAGCCCCTTAATATATGCACGTAACCAAAAAAAAATAGAAAAAGCACAAAATGCATTAGGCAAACATAGGGCGGCTTTTTGTGATACGATAGTGGGCACTTTATTCGACTTTCACTATAGAAAGTTTAGCATAATTTTAGATAGAATATTTTTGAATTTTTTTAAAATATTACTATTTAAATAATAATTTTTTAAAATATTATTTTTTAGTTTTATTTTTGAGAATATCCTACTCATGATTAATGGGATACCAGTATTGAAATCACATGTTGGACATGCGATTTCAGATTTGAACTTGCATGTCCAACATGCGGATTCAGGTGACCTGGCCGCCATGGTAATTATCCAATTCAAAATTTCAAAATTGGCTCATAAATGAACTTGCATGTTGAATATTCGAGTTCAATTTTTGAGATCAATTGGAACTTGCATATTGAACATGCAGGTTCATTAAGTTCAATTTGAACTTGCATGTTGAAGATGTGGGTTTAATTTAAACTTGCAAGACTTGGATAGATGAACTTTATCATATACTCTGAACGTACCAAACTATCCAAAGACTGTCAACTAGAGAAACACCGTTTACCTTGACCTTTGGAATGGAGGTGGTTATCTCAATTGAGCTCAAACTTCCATCGGCATGGATCGTGGCCTTCAATGTGCGGCATAATTCACAGGACCTCAGAGCTAACCTCAACCTACTGGAGGAAAAATAAAAAGAAGTCCAAGTTTGGATGGCTATTTATAGGTGAAGGATGGCCTGATACTACAACTTCAGAGTCAAGGATAAAATATTCAGAATGGAGGACTTGGAGCTTCGGCGAGCTGCTATTTCTCAGCCCCAGAACTAAGAAAAGCTCGCCTAAATTGGGAAGGATCCTATGAAGTCAAAGAAGTCATCCGACCTGGGACATATTACCTGAAGAAGCTCGGAGGAGCCGATCTATTCCGATCGTGAAACTCGAAAAATCTATGGATGTATTATCAATAATTTGGTTGCAATAAGATCCCTCTACTTTAACACCCCGATCCCTGTTATAAATTTATAATGGCGAGAAACAACTTTTCAAACTTAGTTGCACAACAAAAATAATCATGTTAGAAATAGGAGAAGAACCTCATCCTAACGTGAGCAAAGTTGAAGGCCTCGTTAATCTAAAATAAGATGAGGGGATAAATCTTGTCAATGGTCCTAATGTGCTCCTATAGCCACATTAGGAATAGAAGGAGAACCTCATCTTAATGTGAGCAAAGTCGAAGGCCTCATTAATCTAAGATGAGATGAGGGGAGAGGCTCTGTCAATGATCCTAATGTGCTCCTACAGCCACGTTAGGAACAGAAGAAGAATCTCATCCTAACGTGAGCAAAGTCGAAGGCCTCGTTAATCCAAGATGAGATGAGAAAAGAGATCCTATCAACGGTCCTAATGTGCCCCTACAGCCATGTTAGGAATAGGAGGAGAACCTCGTCCTAACATGAACAAAGTCGAAGATCTCATTAATCTAAGACGAGTGAGGAGAAAGGCCCTATCAACGATCCTAATGTGTTCCTACAGCCACGTTCGGAATAGGAGGAGAACCTCATCCTAACATGAGCAAGATTGAAGACCTCATTAATCCAAAATGAGATGAGGAAAGAGATCCTGTCAATGGCTCTAATGTGCTCCTACAGTTATGTTAGAAATAAAAGAAGAATCTCATCATAATGTGAGCAAGATCGAAGACCTCATTAGACTAAGACGAGGCGAGAGGAGAGGTCCTGTCGACGGCCCTAACGTGCTCCTACGATCGCACAAGAAATAAAAGAGAATCTCATCCTAATAGAAGGTAGTCCAAGACCTTGTTAATCTAAAATGAGAAGAAGAAAAAAGCCATACCAGCAATCCTTATATGTATCCCCCCTATGGCTACGCCAAATATGAAGAGAAAAATTCCATCCTAGTTTGCAGAAGGGACCCCCCAGCTTGGCATCCACAACAAGCATCTCATTGAAAGATAAAACAAAAAAAAACGAGGTGAAGAAAGTGAAGCCATTAATAAGCATTGAATTTGTATAAGAAAATGATGGAAAAGGTACCATTTTATTGCAAATATAAGTTTACTACAAGCAAAATAAAGATCGGCAAGATCGATTATATGAAAAAGAAGAAGAAGAAAAAAAGTTGAAGCCCTAAGATGGACCGAACTCCTCAGACTTCGGGCTGTCGGCCCCAGCCATCACTAAGGCCTGCTTTAGCCTAAGAATCTTTTCCTCAAGCTCCTTCTTCTTATACAGATTATCTATATACATCCTGTTGGCATGCTGGAATTTGCCTTGAAGCTCTCATTGCTGCTTCCTCAAGATCTTAGACTCGGCCTCCGCATCCTTGACAGCATCATGTTCGTAGGTTAGCTGGAGCTTCAGCCGTTGAACCTTGACCTTCTCCATCCTGATCGCTTTTGAGAGCTCATCGATGGTCCTCTTCTAGGAGGCGATCTCCTCCAACTCGTCACTTGCACCGGCTTGTCGACTACTGTACAATCATCTCTGAAAATAAGTCGCTTCATCTCTGACGGCCTTGAGCTCACATTCCAACCTGAACATTTTCTCTATCTAGGTTATTCTGTAACATGCCAGAACTTGGTGTCTCGTAACTGCTTCTGAAGCTCGGAGATCTTCTTGGACCAATCCCAATTATGCCAAGCCTTGTCAATAGACCACAGTGAACTCCCCTTTAGTAGATGGATTTTTTCTTTTGCCATCTTGAGATCGACTTCGAGAGAGCTGACCTTCATCGTTAGTGCCCAAGATTTATCGCTGACACGTCATGACAACAGACACGACTCTTCATAACAAATCCCTTGTGGTCCTGAATGATCCACTACCAGATGGTTATGGCTGTCACTATCAGTTTGTTACGGGCTCTGCTTAGATAAGGGACCCTTCAAATACACCTTCTTCTTCAAGCTCTTGATTTCTTTCAAAAAAACTTTGGTAAAATCTCTCTGAGCACTCCATTTCTATTGGCCGAAAGAGCTAACTTGATCATCGGAGGGTCTTACCGGAGCCACCACCTCCGACTCTAGATTAGACTTATTTTGTAGGTCACCGATGGTGACCTCATCTTCTCTGACTCCAACCTCGATTCTGGCGACAATCAGATTTCGCACCAACAGAAAATATGACTAGTTACTGTTGATGCAAAAATCAAATAAAAATAACCGTAAGTAATAACTAGGTTGATTGGATTGCATCTTTGTGGTTGAGCATACTGTTAGTATAATTTAGAAGGCTGTTACTAGAATTCTACATCATTTTTATGATTTGATTTTATATGATGTTTATAATTATATTTATATCAGAGCCCCTTAATATATGCACGTAACCAAAAAAAATAGAAAAGGCGCAAAATGCATTAGGCAAACATAGAGTAGCTTTTTGTGATACAACAGTGGGCACTTTATTCAACTTTCACCACAGAAAGTTTAGCATAATTTTAGATAGAATATTTTTGAATTTTTTTAAAATATTATTATTTAAATAATAATTTGTTTTAAAAAAAATTAATTTATTTTTAAGAATATCCTACTCATGATTGGTGGGATACCAGTATTGAAATCACATGTTGGACATGTGATTTCAGATTTGAACTCGCATGTCCAACATGCGGATTCAGGTGACCTGGCCGCCACGGTAATTATTCAATTCAAAATTTCAAAATTGGCTCATAAATGAACTTGCATGTTGAACATTCGAGTTCAATTGGAACTTGCATGTTGAACATGTAGATTCATTAAGTTCAATTTGAACTTGCCTGTTGAAGATGCGGGTTTAATTTAAACT
The DNA here is from genome assembly GCA_006176705.1 of Cocos nucifera. NCBI lineage: Eukaryota > Viridiplantae > Streptophyta > Magnoliopsida > Arecales > Arecaceae > Cocos > Cocos nucifera. Next base: position 303,480 of record QRFJ01000130.1, read on the forward strand.
TTCATGTTGAACATGCGGATTTATTAAGTTCAATTTAAATATGCATATTGAACATGCAAGTTTATTAAGTTCAATTTGAACTAGCATATTGAACATGTGAGTTCTGCTTAGACCCCATCATTCTTATATAATTGATCCCCTTCCACCTTCCCTCCCTCCCCCCTCCTCCCCCAAAGTGGCTGGCCCCCTCTTTCCCTTTCTCCCGTCTCTTGTCCCTCTATGGCTTCAAAAAGAAGTCGTACAAAAGCAGAAAAAAGATCGAGTAGAGAAGGAAAAACAACCAGCTCGTAGGTATGAGGAAGATTTATTTTTAAATAATAAATATGAGAAAATATTTAGAGATAATTTTTGTCATAGAAAAGTTGTAGGGGGAAGGAAAGTAGATTTAGATCAATTTAGTGATCTTTAAATTAGATTTTTATTTAAAAGAATGGGTTGGTTACCAATGATTGCTCTTAATAAGCTAACCTATCATACTCTTATAAAGTATTTTTATAGTAATTTTTATTTTGACTGATCAAGTTGTTATATTTCTTTTTATGTGAAAGAAAAACTTATTGAATTAGATTGTAGCATGATTGGTCAAATATTTGGCATTCCATCAGATGGTGATGAATATTTTAATATTACTTATCGGAGTTATCGATTTTTAAAATCTCTTTCATCTGTCAGAAATATTTATAAAGATCATAATTTAGTTGGTATCGCTAAATCTAGTGCATGTGTATTGACTTTGTTGAATCGGCTCATTCATCATATTTTTTACATTTAACTTTTTACCTAGAGGGGATCATAGAGATAATGAATCATTTCTAGATGTTTATCTTCCACAAATAATGCTTACAAATCATAGGATTAATGTACCTTATATGATGATATATTATATAAATGAATACTTTTTGAAAGTGCCAAATCTTATTTACCCTATGAAGCCATCATGACTTGTATCTTCAAGATATTTGATGTTCCTATCAATGATGATGATAAAATTATTAAGTTTAAATTCACTGATATGTACAATCAATAATCTGAGGCATATGGGATATATTTGTTCTAGTGGAATATAGAAGCATGATGAAGGATAAAGTGCAGATGAAAATAATGCTACTGATAGACCTGACCAATCTGATCAGTCTAGCCAGTCTGCACAGTTTGATCAACAGGCATCTGAGCTACGAGCATTGTCAGCTCGAATAGATACACTCGAGGTATCTATGATAACATGTATGGACGAGAGATTCATATAGTTTCAGCAGTTTGTATAGTACTTTTATCATCAGTTTCATCCACCACCACAGGGCCCTCCAGCAGATGCTTAGGCCCCAACTTTCTCCAGCAGATGCTTAGGCCCCAACCTCTTATTGCAGTACACGATGCTTTAGACGATTATGATTGATCTTTTTTTTTGTTTATTTTTGGATTTATGAGTTGTGTATCATTTATATTTTAACTTATGACTTACGTATCGTTTGTATTTGGAATTATAATTTATGTATCATTTTTACTGGAATCATGACTTTTATATCGTTTGTATTTGCAATCATGACTTATGTATGGTTTGTTTTTAGATTTATGACTTCGATCCTTTTCTATATAGGTTTCATTTATAATGATTTATGCGTTTGGAGGTTGGAGTTATAGTTTAGTGTTTAGAGTTATCAAATTAAAAATTATAAGTTATTCAGTCAATCCGACATAATTCAAATTCTTAGAGTGTGGCATGCTAAACTGATCATCAGACAAACCCTAAAAGGCCGGTCAATTCTAGACAAGACCAACCATTTGATCCAACAATCCAGATTTTTAGAGTGTGCCGTGCTAAATCGGTCAATAGGTAGAAACCCTAGAAGGCTGGTCAATTCTGGTCAAGATTATGTCATGTCGATCAGATATAGTTTAGATCCTTAGAGTGTGCCATGCTAGGTCTACGATTGATAATCCTAGAAGGTTGAATAATTTTAGTCAAATTGAACTTAATGAACCCGCATGTTCAATATGCAAGTTCAAATTGAACTTAATGAACCTACATGTTCAACATGCAAGTTCAAATTGAATCCGCATATTCAACATGCAAGTTCAAATTGACCTCGAACATTCAACATGCGAGTTTATTTACGAGCTAATTTAGAAATTTTGAATTGGCAATCACCGTGGCAGCCAGGTCACCTGAACCCGCAATTGGACATGTGAGTTCAAGTCTAAAATCGCATGTCCAATATGCGATTTCAACATGTAGCATCCCGCTCATCATAAATAGGATATTTTTAGAAATAAAACTAAAAAAATGGTATTTTTAAAAATTATTAGTTAAATAGTCATATTTTGAAAAAAAACTGGATATTTTCATCAGAAAGTAACGGAGGTTTCAAATATGAGTACTGTAGCGACAACGGAAAAAAAGAATTTGAGTAACAGAGGAAACGTAAGAAACAGAAACATATAAACTATATCATATAGTTATTCCCTTTGCGTTTAGAATTAGCACAAAGGCGAACACAAGTGACTCGATTTGTTAAAAATCTTGTAGTTTACAGAATTTTGGCTGATATACAGAAGTGGGTCTCTTTAAAAGATTTAGTAAGGAAACATTTAGAAAGCAAGTGCCCCATCCTTTACGGAAGATTCCTGCTACTAAGGTTCGACCAGTTCTCAAACTACACTAGGAATTCTTCAGGTTAGAAGTATCTAAAACTAATCATGCTCACACAATTACTTCAACATTTTTCAAAATTACAGCCATCAATTTCTCGTATGCTTTTAAAATAACACGCACAAAAGTGCATGTATGTATTGCAAATGTGTGCACATGTACATGAGTACTAGATTTTGCTATAATGCAAGTGAATTGGATTGAGGTGGTAGCAAGATGCACTACCTCTAAAGGAAGATTAGCTAAAATGGAGGTTAAAGGGAGGGAGGACCATATGTGGTTACCTCTAATTTGATTTGATCACAGAGAGCAAGGAAATGAACCGAGGAGCAAATGCAAATCACATTAGGCATAGGCATAGAGAGTATGTATAAACCTAATTAAACCTGTGTAAAACCCAAATATCCAACCTCAGACTCACACACACACACACACACACACACACACACACATGCATACATTACTAATTAAGGAAAATGAAAACCATTGTACTAAACATGATGGAGTTCTACATGGAAAGGGGAGTACAAGATTACAATTTTAGTAGGTTGATATCCAACCCCACGGATGGATTTGCTAGATTCGCTCGCTTCTATCCTTGGCCTCCATTGCTGTCTTAGTGAATGGGTAGCTTAGTAGGTGGATCAAATAAAAGCAAAATTTGAGGCTAGGCGGCCTCCTCTCTCCATCTCTCTTCATCCTCGTGGCTGATGTTTTGAAGCAAGCAGGATCTCTTGGCCTCATGCAATCCTATCTTCCACATGGCAACAAAAGCTTACATGTTATTTTTTTGATGATAACAGTAGATTCTTCTTACTTTTGAAAAAGTCAAATCTGAAAATAAATTTTCACAAGAGTATGATCCACTGCATCAACATGGGAGAACAAGAAGCAATAAGATTGGCCACTCTGATGAACCGTAGAACTATCTCTATTCTTTTCACTCATCTTGGTTTGCCACTACATGACTAGAAAATTCTAAAATGGTGTTGGATGCCTCTACTGGAGAAGATTGCATCTTGGCTCTCATCTTGGAAAGAGAAGTTCCTTTCATAGGATAGTAGGATTACACCAAGCAATATAGTTCTTTCAGCATTACCTTCCTACTTCATGTTTATTTTCGAGCTGCTGATAGGGATGGCAATTTTAGCCAACCCATCGAGTATCCTACCTAATCTGATCCGAATGGGATATATTTTATTTGATCTGACTAGAATCCAAAATGAGAATGGGTTTTAAAAAGAATATCCAAAGCGAATTAGATCAGATACAAATAATGGTATGCCCCAACCTGATATAACCTTAATATATATCCAACTTTCAAAATTATAATGATTTTATATTATCTACATGTACCTAATCTGACCTAACCAACTTATCCTATCTATCCGATCCGATCCGACCCCGATCTCTATTTGACCTGATCCGATCCGATCCAAGATGGGTACGGAATAGATATGGATATTGGATTTTTACTTTTGGAATAGATACGAATATGAGCCGATCCGATCTATATCCAACCCATTGCCATCTCTAGTTGCCGAACTGGATGATAAATAGAATAGATGAAATGATAAAAGTGTTTCTTTGTAAGGGAAAAGAAAAGGTCAAGGGATTCAATTGCATAGCACACAGGGATAAGATCTACAGATTTAAAGAAGACTTGGCACCAATAACATCAGAAATATAAATTTTGTTTTATTGGCTAAATAGGCATAGAAATTTCTTATTAGCACAAGAACCACTCGGCTGAATAGATTAAGAGTTTCTATTGCCCAAAACGAAAATTTGATGAGAGTCGGGAAGAGCCTAGTCAGATTCTCTCCCATCCGGAGAGACATCAGCAAGCATATCACAACTTTTTGGAATTGCACCTCTTTTAGATTGGGGAATGGGAACATTAACCGGCTTGCCGACTTTAGTTCAAACCTAAAGTTGGCGTTATCACATACGAGGAATGGTAGTATTTTTAATCTCGACACATTACCCTTCTCACATTTTCCTTCTTTCCAACGATCAATGGCATGAACAATACTCCTTCCTTCTGGTTGTCGATCTTTCACTCTTTTGCCCTCTTCGCCTTATTCTCTTCAAACCCTGAACATAGCAACTCTTAATCTTGCCACTCTGGAGCTTTATGATATTTTGATACACGATTCTATTTTTAATAGCAAACATGCAATCCTACAAAATGACAATAATTCTCAAACTTGTAGGAGTGATTGTTTGGAGCTATTCCGACCGAACAAAATGCAACTAAAACTATAAAAATCATCTTCAAATCTTCGTCTCACCTAAATAGGCCACTCTGCCATTCTTTATCGAGCACCAAATCACCAGAACCGTGTCGAATACCATCCACTTTTCAATGCCTCCATAGGCTGAACTTCGGTGGAAGCGGGATTCATCCTCAACATATTTCATAACATCATGATTTCAAAAATGTGATATTATTCAGGGTAATCATGCTCAAGCCTACTCTCCTTGAAAATAGCCGAATCTAATCATGAAGAATTAATCAAAATTGCATTTGGTTTACTTTCGGGCCTCAAAATATGTTCAGAGAAGGTAAATCGGGGAAAAGAATGATCATCCATCACCATTTTGTTTGGAACCTCCTTTATAGATAGAAACGGAGCTCCTCCTACTTACAGACTTGGTCCTATTCTGGTTCATATCCGAATGCTCGACATGGTGAATATTGTTAACAGCTGACCACATTTTGATAGCTCCTGATGGATTAAGTAGAATGCCAGCACACTCTACGAGTCCCAAACTGCACTTGCGTTTAATTAATTGATTGTTGGCAAAAATAATTGGAGCCAATTAATTAATTGATTGTTCTCCCTTTGAATCTGGCATGATGGAGATCACGGACAAAATGGAGAAAATAGCAACAATTGAAAATTTATAAAAAAATTAAAAAAAAAAAAAAATCCAAATAGCACGGGAGTTGCTGGCATTAACTGTTAATTCCTCGAGAATATAGCAAGCAGTCACAAGCCATCTGTATTTCGACCATGAATCCGCCGGCCTTTATTGTCTTCTAAACTGTTTGCTAATCTTCTTCTCTCTTCTTCCATTCTTTTACAGCAAGCAGTCACATTGTACCCGCAAAAGCCATCTGTATTCATCAAATTGGGAAGCTATTGTGACGACCATGAATCTGCCGGCCTTTATAGTCTTCTTAACTGTTCGTTAATCTTCTTTTCTCCATGCAAATGAAATCATCCATCTTTCCAAAAAGAATAGGGAGCCAGGGCTTATATGCAAATTAGATTTCTCAAAAGCTTTTGACAAGATTGATCTAAACCATCTGATGAAGACGCTGAATGGTAGATGTTTTCCAGCTAAATGGTATGGGTGGGTGAAAAATATTCATTTCTCTTCCAAATTGGCTGTCCTCTTCAATGGTGACCATGATTAATGGATTTCTTGCAAAAGAGGGATTCGCCAAGGTGACCCCTTATCCCCATATCTCTTCATCTTGGCCACTGACCTTTTGGGTAAACTGCTCAACAAGGCAGTCAAAAGTAAGATCTTTGATGGTCCTGGTGATTCGTATATAATTGGAGGATCCAAAATACCATAATATGCTGATGACACTTTGATATTTGCTAAAGCTAAAAGAAAAAATATATCTATCTTGAAAATCATTCTATACTATTTTAAGCTATTCACGGATCTTGCCATCAACTATCAAAAAAACTTTATGATGGTCATCGGCTCAAATGATGAATCCATGTTGACTTTACTTCTTGGCTTAACTATCGTAAATCTCCATCTTTTAAATATTAATGGAGGACGTCTCAAGAGATCAAATTGGCTACTTCTCAGTCAAATATTTGACTTTAAGCTTTGTAGTTAGAAAAGTAAATTTCTTTCTATGGGTGCGAGACTTATTTTAATAAACTCAGTCTTATCCTCTCTTCCAATCTACTTTATGTCTTTTTATAAATTGCCTGCACGAGTCATCAAGAAACTAGATAAAATTAGAAGAGCTTTTCTTTGGAAACATTCTGAATCAGTCAATGCAATATCTTGTAAAGTTTCTTGGTCTAGGATCTACCTTTCCAAAGAAAAAGATGGGCTGAACATCAAAGATCTTCACTCTTTCATTCAATCTCTCCTTGCAAAATGGAGTTGGTGATTTATCAAAGAAGATCCTGGTTGGTGGAGGAAAATTATTTTTGGTGCCTATCATAAGAGGGTCAAACTTACAGAAAATTAAAAGTCTAGCAAACTTTGTTCTAAGCTGTGTCGAGATGTGGTAACTCCTTGCCACTAGTTTGGAATAGAGTCAAATTTGAAGTTAAAAATGGCTTGACAATATCCTTTTCGCATGATAGTTGGCTTGGTTTCGTCTCTCTTAAAATTGTATTTTCCAATCTCTATGCTCATTGCTATGGTAAAAAAAAAAAAAAATGGCATCTTTCTACAATACAAGACATGGAATTTGGGGCATTTGAACTACTTCTTTGACTCCTATTTTGCAGGAGAAATCCAACTTATTATCAATTCTCTCTACTGTGCAACTGAATGTGAATCAAGATAAGATTATTTGGCAATTAGAATATTCTGATAATTTTTCTTCATGTTCCTTATATAACTTTCTTAGTTGTAGAGATGTTAGATAGTCTATGGCCAAGAAGATCTAGAAGAGCACTTTACTATAAAAGATTAAATGCTTGCTTTGGCTGGCACTCTCTAATAAATTAAACACCATAGAACTCCAAAAAAAAATATGCAAAAATCGATCGCTAAAACCTTATTTTTTTGAAGTGTATATTTTGTTTTGGATGAATCTTCTTATGTTAGACTCCATTAGCTATAACTTGATCCTACTTCTTGGCTCTTTATGCACTATATTATAGTGGCTTGGATAGAAGACAATGATGAAGACAACAGCATTGTGATTTTCAATCGATCCAACTTGCTCAATTTTTTGGATATATACTACTTGCTGAGTCTTTTCTTTTTTGACTTTTGGTTTTTAATCTTTTGTCTTCACTAATATAATTTACTGTCTCCTTTTGGAATTTTTTTTTATAAAATTTGTTATTGTCTAAGTAGGAAATTTCAAAATTATAATTTCTAGCTGTAATTTCTTTAATTTTTTCTATAAATAAATTTGATTAGTGGTAGGATCTTGCTACTCTCCATACTTTTTTAAAAAACCTTTTTTCTCTTCTTCTATTCTTCTAAGTATTATGCTTAGTTTTTTAGCACCCATTTATTGTCTTAATCAAGTTGGTGAAGTCATATTCCTTCTTTTCATACAATAAAAAAGAGGAGCCAATTGCTTCTATTCTTCTCAAGTCACTGGATGATGGTTAGTCCATGTGCCTCGAGGTTGGTATCTAAAATTGCCTAGGCTATTTTGGGTGCTTGTTGACCTGCCAAGGATTGACCCGGCCCGAGATAGAACCAGATTGCCCAATTTTAACTAGTTAAGAATCCATCCTCATCTTTTCTCCTCCAATCTCCATATGATATCAAGGGATCCCCCACACAATGGACAAGGGAGTTCGGCAAAATTGGAGGTACGCAGATGATCTAGATGGAAGAGATGGTGGAGGAAGAGAGAGCGGACAGCGACCAGCAAGATTGTAAAGAAGGGCATTTTGATCAAGGTATCTAGGAGGCAGCCGTGGCCAAGGAGGGAAGCTCCTTGAGGCGGTCGGAAAGAAAGGTGCAAGTGAATGGGAGCTTGAAAGATATCGTTTGTATGTCCATGACGGCAAGGAGGCGGTGGTGGCATAGCATAAGAGATATAAGAGATGGAGAAGAGGATGGTGCATATCTCGCATTGTATGCATCATATGACCATGCACCACGCCAATAAGATCGTCTCATTCCTACGAATCTCATTCCTTATGTACTCATCTTCGTCACTAGCCTGCAAGAACAAGATCGACATGTTGGCATGATATATGGTCATGTTGGTACATGCGGTGCAGCATGTAAGTTTTAGTGGCATGAAGGACGAGTAGGATGAGAACACGGCAAATCTCTTGTTTCTCTTCATGAGCTTAGAGATTGGGTTGTTCTCGGGTAGGGCCACATTCTCGGATAGAGTCAAGTTGGGTCAAGCATCTGATCTAGTTGGGTCAAGAACTGACCCATAGACAAGTCTACCCCAAATGCAACTGGGGGCACAAGTTCCTTCGATCCCAGCTACCTAAGAAGACATTCGAGCAATAACATGTTGGTCAAAAGACCCTAACTTGTGCTACATTAAGTTTTACCATATCCTCTTGCAACTGGCACCGACATATGCTAGCTTCATCACCCTCGATGACATGTTCGTCACAGAGGAGAGGAGGATTCAAACTCTGCACCCCCTAAAACAATTCAAAGTTACGCTCGGGAAATAATAGACTTAGTTACATACTAAGGTAAGTTATTAGTCTGAAATTAGGAGATAGTTATTTATATATTAAATTATGCATGCTGGATCTTATGGATGTCAAATGTAGTGCCATCTTGTTTGAATGTCATGAGTTCAATGTAATTCTACAGGTTGCTGCCAAAAGAAAAATAACATGTATAAAGAAAGAACAAAATGCTCACAAATAGAACAAGCCATCAGCTAGGGAACACACACGCTAAAGATGCACGTCAGCGTATGTACATGGATAAATATAAATCATTCACTTACATATGATGTCGTACTCATTAGCTTAGTAAAAGCAATTAAGCCGGTCTTTATTTTAATCTCTAATATGAGTGCCGTGTATGTTAACTTTTTAAGAAAAAAAAAAAAAGTAAGAATTTTAAAATTAATGGTAAGCTATCGAAGTTCGAGACCTAAGTATTGAACATCATATACTGTAAAAATATTTAGAAAATAAGATTTATGTATTTTGGTGGTCTCTGATCGAAGAATAATTAAATTGATGCAATAATGAATGGTAAAATGTTCTAGGATGGTAAAATATATAACAGGTGCATAAATCAAAATTCTACTTTATAAATCATGATCTATATAATTTAAAACATAGGTGGATTTAAATTTACTATATTCGAATAACCAAATCAAAAGAAAATATAGCATCATGTGATCAAAATCTTCTATTTCGACGCTTATTTGATGATTAGGTTTGGGAATTAAAAATATGAATTTGATTTCTAATTATATTTTGTAATGTGGATCGTATTCAACTATTTGGATTTAAATATGGTTTTCTCATTGTTAATTTTAAATCGTTAACTCCTTTTCCAACAAGTCAACATGACGCATACATACATCGGCACATATTGCGTGTTCTACTTATTTGGCAGGAAGTTTTATATGAATTTTACTTTCCACCGAGGAGAGTTCTTACCGAAACAAGCAAGACGGCCATCTTGCACTGTTCTGACACTAGGGTTTAGGCTGTTGGAAAATATCAGTTAACCAAGCATCACCTTCTCAGAAAATATGAGTCCTCAAAAAATAAATACATAATTCAGTCAGTAAACATAGACATTGGAGTTATGTTTTCCCAAATTAACATCGGAATGTGCAGTACTTATGCGCTGAAAGTGAATGTAAGAAAATATTTTACGCAGACCAAGGCCTTGATGGTGGAGAAGCGTCCAAAGAGAAGCTACAAACATTGGGTAATTAATAACAACGTCATTTGTTATGGTAAATTTTGACACACAACACCCTTGCATTTGTCAAAATAAAATCTGGCTTCCGATTGTACCTTATCATTAGAGCTGACAATGGGCAGGGTCTCAGGCCTAAATTATATCTATTTTTAGCTGGGCATCAGACCGGATCTATAAAATTTGATTTTTTTTTTCTGTGCTCAATCCCCACCTATGTCCCCCAAGCTTTCATTGCGCTGGACGAGTCCTTATAGGGTGTTAAGTTGCAGTCATCTACAGGCCCACATATCTTCAATTGAGTGTAAGAGTACAAGAGCTAATGCCAAGTGGCCCTGTCTTTTTCTCATCAAATTTCCCAACCACCCTTTCATTGCTCAAGACCCACGAGCACTGTTACGGATCTTACAGTGCCCAAGCTGCCCTACCAACAATTTGTAGACGAGGATGTAGGCCAACGGGAACGAAGAAAACGCATATGTTTCATGAGACAGGTTTCTCCAGTACGTGGGATTAAATCAGGCAGATAGGTGAGGTACAAACCTGACTTCTTCATCGAAGCACGATGTTGATATGTAATAGGGCTGTCGGGTCTTGGATCTAAACTATATTCACTTTTAGTCGGACTCGAAGCTCAGTCTATTTAATATTAAATATTTTCGATGCTCAAGCCCAGTCCATGATTTGCTCTAGTGTCTAATTAGTCGTGCTCGTGAGTAGTAAGCCTAATACATCCTAATGTATCTAATCTACCTCGTGTTTATTTATCAAAATCAAAGGAAAAGCGATGGACCAGCGCTTAATTGGTCAAGCTTTTTTCTTGGGTTCAAAGGTACATTTGATTCGCAATCAAATCGGAATCATAAGGATTGAAATATTTTCATTTCTCTTTGGAATTCGAATGGAAATGAGTAAATAATTGGAGCAAAAGATGCAATCGATATGCTTCTAAGAATTTTATATCGTCATCAGTTTGGTGCCGCTGGCGACGTTTGTCATTGTGCACATCGTGTGGAGGCTTGTAAAGCCATCCGGGTCTCATTTGCTGTTGCCTGCATGAGAATCGACCTCTCCTCTCCGGTCCTTAAGGCTAAATTACCAAAGTCTACAGGTCTTGTACGTTCAACTAGAGCAGCTAGCTTGATATCGTTATCCATGGACCGCAGTTAGGTCATCGTACATACCTTGAGGACATCTATAGGAACAACGGTAAAGTTTTCCCTTTTCTTTTCTTCTGCGTTCGGTGTGGATGAATCATAGATTCCATCCTTCTGGATAAATAGTTCAACTTTGGTTCAATGCCACCGAACTTATTGCTTATTGAATGTGTAGCGCCTAGATTTTGGTAAACTGGCAGAATGGACCTAAAAAGTAGTTCAGGTACGGGCTGCTACCCAACAGTAATGGATTGGCGTATATTTTCTGGGTGATAAAAGCCACAGAAAGGACAAGGTTAGTTGGTAACTAGAAAGTATGGTCGTAGAGTGGCCACTCTGTCACATAAGGATCGCTGCAAATGGGTACGAGAGCCAAGAGGGAGGCCTGCAAAGCTCTCTTTCCATCACCCTAGTAAAACAAAGGAGCTAGAAAAACGAAGGGTTTGGTTAGGTTTGAATTCCCAGAGCGGATGATGGCGAAGTCTGTGCTCATGAATTTTATAGAAGGGAAAAAAGAGCAAGATGCGAGGAGAGCGGGGTCACCAATTCTCCCTCGTGTACTTAATTTTTGACCGCCCGGTACGCACCGACCGCACCATAAGATAAATATGATCAAATAATTATCTACCATGGTCGCTCATTTTTTATGCGGTTTAGGTATGGACCGGAATACTGAAGAGGACGTATATGCTGCAGAGCTCATTAACAGCACGCAGCGATTGCGAAGTCCTCCCGTGAGGACACGTATACGTGCAATGCTTATGGGCAAGTGCACTCCCGAGCATGTTTGGATATGGTTTGAGCTTGGTGTTTGTTAATAAGTTAAATTTAAACGCAGGACCTTGGAGATCATTAGTCTCTTTTTCCTGTGAATTATCACAAAAGTTTGCTTCGTGAATCTGAATCGCATTTCTGATTCAAGTATCTGAGTATGCATAGATATGTGTATATGCAATTATTATTAATTAGCTATATATTTATATGATTTAGAAGATTTATCAAATTCGATGAGGATCATTTTGGTTATTACGTGTGTGTAGGAGGATCATTCAATGTGCATCATTTTTGTCACTATGAGTATCCATGAGGATTATCAAACTTGATGTGGATCATTTTTATCATCACCGGCATAACATTTAAAAGGATCACTAAATTCAATATAGTCCATTTTCACTATAAAGGATCCAATAGCAAGATTCATCACTGCTGTTCGTGCAAATTAAAGGACCATTTATCTACTGAAATTTCATTTAACCATTAAAAGGCTTCCGAGTTCGTTTTTTTCAATCTTCCTCATGTATTTATTAAACTTTCTGGGTTTTATTTGTATGTTGATTCTTTTCAGCAAATCTCTTAGACTTGTATCCTTGAACCTACTGCTGAAGTTGCTCACCATATGGCATAGACAATATACATGATATGCATAGGATGGCTGCCAACTAAGATGTTCATTTTGCACAGTAGATAATATACATGCATGTCGATCTGAAATCAGATAGATGTTCTGACATGATATAACAAGAGATCTCAGACAAGCTAAGAACCAACTCCATGTATCGGTAGACTTTTCATCTACTATTACTAATATAAGTAAAAAAAATTAATTATTTTTGTTGGGGATAAATCCCGCTCCAGCCGAAGTCTAGCTCGATACCCGGCCTAACGCAACCGATAGCCGCAGAAAAGCTACGGCAGATGGGCTTCAGCCAAACTCCCAGTGGTCGAGCTTCTTCCGGACTCCCAGCGTCGAGACCGAGCTTCCTTCGAACTCCTTCGGACCGACTCCAAGCGGCCGAGCTTCAACGAAGTCCTCTCAGCAGCCGAACTCCTTCGGACTCCCACGGTCGAACTCCTTCGGACCGACTCCAAGTGGCCGAGCTTCAACGAAGTCCTCTCAGCGGTCGAACTCCTCAGCGGACGAGCCTTAGTCGAACCAACCAGCAACCAAAGTCCTTCAACCGAGCCTCAGCCGAGCTTCTTCGGGCCTCTCAGCGGTCGAACTCCTCGGCAACCGTACCTCGGTCGAACTCTACAGATGACCGACCCTTCGACCAGCCAAACTCTACAGATGGCCGACCCTTCAGCCAGCCGAACTCCCCTGCCTTCCCTTCTGTCGGACTCTCCTACGAGATAAATTGTCGCCATCGGTCTGCAGGCGACAAAACCAGACGACATGGCTACCACCTCTGGCAACGCCACTTCCTGACGATACCTTTCTCTCCGTACCGAACTCCATGCGGCCCACGACTTGCTAGTATGGCTCCCACGATCCATCGGACGACGCCTTCCTCTCCGTATCGGACTCCATGCGGCCCACGACGTGCCAGTATGGCTCCCACGATCCACCGGACGACGCCATCCTCTCCGTACCGAACTCCATGCTGCCCCAATGACTCTCTGCCAGACGGCATGGCCGTCACCATCAACTAAGCTCCGCTATAAAAGGACCTCTCCAGATACGCTAATCTCTCTCTCTGATCTCTGAGCTCTCCTCCTCATCTCTAAGCTCCGGAACTCATTCCGAGCACTCCATTCCTGTTGGCTGAAAACTGACCTGACCGTCGGAGGGTCCTGACGGAGCCACCCCCATCGACTTCGGATGGGGCTTTGTCTTGCAGATCCCCGACGGCGATCTCCACAGCCTCGACTCCGACGACCTCCGGCGGCGACGATTTTCTACACCAACAGATTGGCGCTGGAAGAAGGGACCGAACCTTCGAGGTTTCCTTGTTCTTAAAGGAGTGCTCGGCGATGATCTCTCTCTCCGGAGATCCGTTCTTCCTCACTAGAGTCCTCTCCCGAAGAGAAAGTGCCTCGAGAGCTTCGACTCGACGATCGGCTCCCATTGCAGCCCTGGCAGCCCAGGCTCCACCCGAAGCCACCATAGATGCAGAACAGTTCTGGATGGATTCGCAGCCCTGCCGAGGTGATACAAGCCGTGCGACAACCTTCGATGGAGACTTTGCCAGAAAAACCCGAGGAACCGTTCTTAAGGAAGAGCATTCGGGCATGCCAATCGCCCTTAGGAGAGAAATGGAGAGCAGAAGCTCTTCCGCAGAAGTGGAATGAAGTTCGGCGTAAAAACAGCCGAGCTCCCCAAATCAGAATGAAGTTCGGCGTGAAAAAGCCAAGCTCCCCAAAGCGGCGGAATGAAGTTCGGCATAAACGAAGGCAGAGGAAAGTTCTCCCGCGGAATGCAATTCGGCGGAAGGCCGAACTCCATAGGTCATCATCGAAATGAAGTTCGGCAAGGCCGAACTCTCCCTTTGAAGCTCATCAATGAAGTTCGGTGCAAGTGAGGCCAGACTCCACCATCACAGTAAAGTTCGGTGCAAGCAGTGGCAAAATGAAGTTCTCCCACGAATGAAGTTCGGCATAAGTGAGGCCGAACTCTGCAGCAGATCACCCAAATGAAGTTCGGCCGCCCAAGACCTGAAGGACTACGGCCTCCCCAAACGTGCGCAGTCGAAGCAAGTAAAGCCCCTACCATCGCGACCATGGCCACGACACTGAGGAATACGTTCAGCTTCAGGAATACGTTCAGCTTCAGGGGAGATTGAAGAGCTCGCCAAAAAGGGATGGGATAAATTCTTCCGACGCCAGTCTGAAGCGGGAGAAGATCGGCTAAAAGCGCCACCGTAACTAGAAAAGATAAGAAGGTCGGCCGCCTCGCGGCGTCATCAACGCCACCCCGGGGAGGAGCTAGGAGCTAGCTACATCGGCGATCCGCCGTCTCCCAGCGACAAAGTCAAGAGAAGCATGCTCCAAATTAAGGAGGCCAGCATGTAATAGAGGAGGCCGTCTGGATGGGACTCGCTGCCCGAGGGAACTCAAGGAACGACACCCCGACGACCCTCAAACGGAAATGTGCTGCGAGTGGCTTCCCCTCGGTAAAATTCTCCCCTCTCAATAATATTATTTCTGGATGCGAAAACTATGCGATGACAGGAAAGAAGCAGTCGGCCGCATCAGGAACAAGAGGGGAACCTCGTCCTAACGCGAGCAACAACCTTGGCTAGAGATAAGATCTCTCCCGAGCGACCGTAGTCAACCTCGGCTAGAGATAAGATCTCTCCCAAGCGACCGAGCCAACCTCAGTTAGGAACAGGAGGAGAACCTTGTCCTAACACGAGCAACAACCTCGACCAGAGATAAGATCTCTCCCGAAAAGACGGTTCAGCCAGAGATAAGATCTCTCTCGAAAAGCAACCTTGGCCAAAGATAAGATCTCTCCCGAGCAGTTCGGCCAGAGATAAGATCTCTCCCAAAAAAAGCAACGCCGGCCAGAGATAAGATCTCTCCCGGATGGTTCGGTCAGAGATAAGATCTCTCCCGAAAAAGCAACGCCGGTCAGAGATAAGATCTCTCCCGAACGGTTCGGCTAGAGATAAGATCTCTCCCAAAAAGCAACATCGATCAGAGATAAGATCTCTTTCCGGCGGTTCGGCCAGAGATAAGATCTCTCCCGAACAGCAACCTCGGCCAGAGATAAGATCTCTCCCGAGGGCAAAGTTCGGCCAGAGATAAGATCTCTCCCGAAAAAGCAAGTGCCGGCCAGAGATAAGATCTCTCCCGGATGGTTCGGCCAGAGATAAGATCTCTTCCCGAAAAGCAACGTCGATCCAGAGATAAGATCTCTCCCGAAGCAACAAGTTCGGCCAGAGATAAGATCTCTCCCGAACAAGCAACGTTCGGCCAGAGATAAGATCTCTCCCGGACAACAACGGCCGTCAGAGATAAGATCTCTTCCGAAAAGCAAACCTCGGCCAGAGATAAGATCTCTTCCGAAAAGCAACCTCGACCAGAGATAAGATCTCTCCCGAACAGCAAGTTCGGCCAGAGATAAGATCTCTCCAAAAAGCAACGCCGGCCAGAGATAAGATCTCTCCCGGATGGTTCGACTAGAGATAAGATCTCTCCCGAAAAACAACGTCGGCTAGAGATAAAATCTCTCCCAAAAAAAGAGATAAGATCTCTCCCGAGCAGTTCGAGAGATAAGATCTCTCCTGAAATCGGCCAGAGATAAGATCTCTTCCGGACGTCGGAGAATAAGATCTCTCCGAGCAGTTCGGCCAGAGATAAGATCTCTCCCGAAAAGCAACCTCGGCCAGAGATAAGATCTCTCCCGAAAAGCAATCTCGGCCAGAGATAAGATCTCTCCCGAGCAGTTCGGCCAGAGATAAGATCTCTTCCGAAAAAGCAACGCCGGCCAGAGATAAGATCTCTCCCGGACGGTTCGGCCAGAGATAAGATCTCTCCCGAAAAGCAACAGAGATAAGATCTCTCCGAGCAGTTCGGCCATCTCTCCGAAAAAGCAGACAGAGATAAGATCTCTCCCGAGCAGTTCGGAGATAAGATCTCTCCCGAAAAGCAACCTCGGCCAGAGATAAGATCTCTCCCGAGCAGTTCGGCTAGAGACAAGATCCCTCCCGAAAAAGCAACGCCGGCCAGAGATAAGATCTCTCCCGGACGGTTCGGCTAGAGATCAGATCTCCCCCGAAGGGATCGGGCCAACTTCGACAGTAGTAGATGAGATCTTCATCGAGCGCCCGCATCAACCTCAGCCAGAGCGCCCGCATCAACTCCGGCTAGGGATAAGGCCCGCGACGACCTCGGCCAGAGAGCTTCAACATCAACCGGCCAGAGAAAGCTATCATGTCGATCTCGGCTAGAGATAAGATCGTTGACAACCTCGAGCGATCGGGCCAGCCTCGATTATGAACAGTAGGGGAACCTCGTCCTAACGCAAGCAACGGCCTTGGCTAGATAAAGCAACTGTATCAGCCTCAAGCTGGAGATGGGATCTCCCCCGAGCTTCGGCCCAGACCAGCACAAAGCTCAGAGAAAGACTTCGACAGTCGCCTTTCCTGCACTCCCTTCTTTCGATTTTCGAACTCGGGAGTGGGGGGGGCTAGTGTTGGGGATAAATCCCGCTCCAGCCGAAGTCTAGCTCGATACCCGGCCTAACGCAATCGGTAGCCGCAGAAGAGCTACGACAGACGGACTTCAGTCGAACTCCCAACGGTCGAGCTTCTTTCGGACTCCCAACGTCGAGACCGAGCTTCCTTCGAACTCCTTCGGACCGACTCCAAGCGGCCGAGCTTCAACGAAGTCCTCTCAGTGGCCGAACTCCTTCGAACTCCCACGGTCGAACTCCTTCGGACCGACTCCAAGCGGCCGAGCTTCAACGAAGTCCTCTCAGCGGCCGAACTCCTCAGCGGACGAGCCTTAGCCGAACCAACCAGCAACCGAAGTCCTTCAATCGAGCCTCAGCCGAGCTTCTTCGGGCCTCTCAGCGGTCGAACTCCTCGGCAACCGTACCTCGGTCGAACTCTATAGATGACCGACCCTTCGACCAGCCGAACTCTACAGATGGCCGACCCTTCAGCCAGCCGAACTCCCCCTGCCTTCCCTTCTGTCGGACTCTCCTACGAGATGAATTGTCGCCATCGGTCTACAGGCGATGAAACCAGACGATATGGCTACCACCTCTGGCAACGCCACTCCCTGATGATGCCTTCCTCTCTGTATCGAACTCCATGCGACCCACGACTTGCCAGTATGGCTCCCATGATCCACCGGACGATGCCTTCCTCTCCGTACCGAACTCCATGCGGCCCACGACGTGCCAGTATGGCTCCCACGATCCACCGGACGACGCCATCCTCTCCGTACCGAACTCCATGCTGCCCCAATGACTCTCTGCTAGACGGCATGGCCGTCACCATCAACTAAGCTCCGCTATAAAAGGACCCCTCCAGATACGCTAATCTCTCTCTCTGATCTCTGAGCTCTCCTCCTCATCTCTAAGCTCCGGAACTCATTCCGAGCACTCCATTCCTGTTGGCTGAAAACTGACTTGACCATCGGAGGGTTCTGACGGAGCCACCC
This sequence comes from Cocos nucifera, assembly GCA_006176705.1. Lineage (NCBI taxonomy): Eukaryota > Viridiplantae > Streptophyta > Magnoliopsida > Arecales > Arecaceae > Cocos > Cocos nucifera. Next base: position 321,774 of record QRFJ01000130.1, read on the forward strand.
CCACCGACTCCGGACGGGGCTTTGTCTTGCAGGTCCCCGACGGCGACCTCCGCAGCCTCGACTCCGACGACCTCCGACGGCGATGATTTTCTGCACCAACAATTTCTATTCATAACAGTTGCGATCATCAACTTTTCTCAGTACTTTCTATACAAAAATATAGCATCAATACTACTTACTGATCTATAGTGTTTGAAGTTTTCGATCGATGGTGCAAAGATCCAAAAATTATGATCAAATATAGCACATACTGGATGACCGGCAGGAGTGCTAATAAACTTCACCCAAGAGCCAGAATTAAATTCTTCTACAGCATGCAACTACTTCGATAATAAGTCATATGACTTATCACAATCTCCATATATCAAGGTCATTTCTTTTTGCTTCACCTCCTATAGTTTTTTATAACTGGACATCATATAGTTGAATCTGTTCTTTATGACTGTACCAATGCTGGTGAGTAATTTTTTTTTATAAGATTCCATATTTTATTGGTAATGAAGTTTGAATCAAGTCCAAAATGATCTTGAGAAAGCATGACCAAAATATATGTATACGGACCAACATATCATGTGATTTCAAAATAATCATACCGCTTAGTCGCATCCAATTACATTCTGACTCCCTATTCTTATATTTAACTATCCAAAAATTTGAGTTTGACTCAATAATCTTAAATTCATGATATATGTCGATTGAATACTATTTTACTATAGTTTGCAGATCTACCTTATTCGCAAAATGGAGCCTTTTACCAAATTCATTACCTCTTTCTTAAGTGCTATACTATATATGCAATGTAAAAGATATTGATACATTTGCAGCCATCCAATCAATACTCCTGAATGTAATTAAAGAAGCTTCAAATAACAAAAAATTTGGATGCTTAACAATAGATGGGCACTCTACATCATGCAATGTACCGGCTTGCTGAGCATCATCGTCCATATCTTTTTCACTTCATATATCCTCTTCCTCTAATAACCGATTATCTATATGAACTGCATTATCGGTAAATATGTAAACTAAAGCTTGTCTGATTGGCACATTACTATTCATTATACGAAATTGATCCTCCATATGTCTTGAACTAGTATTCATTGGCCACATAAATACTAGAAGTTCTAATTTATTCGCTTCCCTGAGTTGTCATTCCTACGTCCTGGATAGCTCCTTCATAATCCTCCATATTAGGAACAGATCTGATATCTTTAATGGATTGCACATCAACGTACAACTCGACACCAGATAAATAAAGATACGAAATTATAGTAAAAAAGATAATCTCCATACCTTCGTCATCAGTAATCAGAACAGATTTATACATCAATATTATTGGTTGCACTATAGTGGGGTATCCATATATTATCATTATTCTATTTTTATTTCTATATATATATATATATAAGACTTTATATAACTTATCCTTCAACTCCTCAAATTTCATTTCATATTTTATTATGATAGTCTTTTGTGGTCACCCAGTATACTTTATTCTACATGGTCCTTTAACCATAGAACCATTGATATAGCATATGGACGTGACTATTTCTTTCATGCTTCACTATCTATATAATAAATTAAATAAGTTCAGCATGCTTAGAATAAAATCATCTTGCATTTACTAAAAAAAATCCATTACCATAAAACTTAACAAAAAATGTTAGTTGAGTTTGCTAGTTGTGCAAATAAGGTTCCTATGACCTTTTTATCAACCAAATCTTAAGAACAATTATGAAACTTTAAAATTTGAAATGCAAGCAACATTATTTGCATGTGACCATGGACCACCAGTAACTGATCAGCATCTACATAACTTTTGAGATGCAATGGGCTAGGAAACTGTAGAACTAAAGCTAGGAAATGGACATGAAATTTAACATTAGCCTTCACTAGTTGTAGGCATATGTGATGCACATGAAAGGATTACGTGACCGTGCAAGAAACAATTAATGAACAATCAACGTATTACTCCAATTAACATTAGTAAATTTGATCCAATCAACACCTAGAACTGGATGCATGCAGTGCTTGATAACTTACTCATATGATACTGCATTGAGAGTGGCAGAGCAGTTCAAGCATTCGATATATTACCACTGAAGTCCACGCAAGAAAAGGAGAAGGTCCTATTCATCATTAACTATGGTGCAGCCCGTAATTTTTAAGAAACTCAATCGTTAAACCACGTCATGCCATCGGTTTGTGACCACATAAATAGAGATTATACTTGGCATCAGAATCATCCTCATTCTAAACAACTAAGACTTGATGCCCGCAACGTGTCTAAGCACCTATTAAAAGAAACATGGTAAATCACGAGAAGTTGAGATAAGTGATGGTCAGGAGAAGATAGGCACGAAGTTCTTCAAAAATTCCATTCTCCATGTGGTAAAGGTTTTATCAAAAATATTGAGATATTTGAATCTAAATGAAATACTAATTTGCAAATACGAAATAAAAGAACATTAGATAAAAGCTTTCATAGATCTAAAAATATTTTGAGCTCCAATAAAATTTATTTGAAAGATAACCATCTTTATGTACTTCCAAATTTAGCTCCTTTTTCTTTTTTTTTCTCGAGGGGGGGGGGAGGTGTTCCTTAATAAACCTTCATATCAATTCAAAAAGGCCTAATTTATTCAATCAAATTTAATCCAATTAACATAGCACAACTTGATCAAATTTAATTATATCTTTAGAAATAAATATTATAAAATAATAATTTTAAAAAAATAATTTATGAAAATAAATAAGAAAGCTAGATGAAAAGATAGAGAAATGATCGAAGAAGCAAAGAACATCAAAAGCAAGATAAGACTGGATGGGGAGCTTGATGAGATCAAATGAAGGCCGAATCAAGATAAATGAGGATTAAATGAGGTCGGATGAAAAGCATGGGATCGGATGGAAGTTAGAGGGCAGAAATTTGATGACAAAAATTATGATGAGATCGGAGGGCACAAATTGGATGAGTAAGAGGGCTGGATGCATAAAAAGAGATTGGAGAGAGAGAGAGAGGGACAAAAAAAGGATCATGACCGGAGAAAAGCCGCAACAGAAATTATGGCTTCGAATCATGATTTTGTAATATGTCAATTTTGGACGCAACGTAGCGGGTGGATGCATAGAGGGTGAAATCTGGATTGAATCCGTATGTATAGATTTAAAAATAAGCTATAGTTCAAGATATTTTTAAAAATAAATTATAAAAAAATATTTTTTTAAAAAATCTGAAAGAAAATATTACCTGGTCCCAGCTAAGCTAACTACTCCAGGTCAAAGCATCCATGGAGCGCTCGCGGCCTGGCATCAGACATCACGGTGAGATACGGTACGACGGTTCGTTTCTTTTAAAAAAAATAGGAAGGGGTTTTATAAATAGGAGAGTACCAAATGTTTTAGGCGATGCAGAAGGGAGTGCGGCGGATATGAATTAATTGTAGGATTTGACAGCAGGTGTTCATACTATACGTAATTAATTGTGAATCACCGAGGAATTTGATATCTCACTGACCGTCCTTGCTCACAGGACACGTCAGTCAGACAGTCCTTGCTGTTTAGGTTCTTGTAGGCTTGTGCTTGGCCTTTGGGACGAGTGGTATTTTTTTTAATATTTAAATAAATTTAATTATATATATATATATATATATTATATTAATATTTTGAATTAAAAAATCCTCTAACCATCTCAATATATCGTGGTTCAACCATTTGAATGCACTTCTGTTGAGGTGATTCTAAAATATTTCAATTTTAAATATTAATATAATATTTTTTAATTAATTTTGTTCATAATATATAAGATAGACTAAATATATCTTGAAATTTTCTTTGAGTGAAAAATGCTATTTGATTATAAAATTTGATTGATAATTAATATTTTTGGCTTATAGTATGATGTGACTATTATTTATTATGATAGATAGAGTATCATATATTTAATTAAAAATTAAATATATCATAAAAAATTCAAAGATATTAGTGTCCGATACCACTTCATTCAAGATATTATATCACAAAAAAATATTATATATACTAAAGAAGATTTTTCTGATAGATAATCTAATTAATATGATGATCAAGATATTTATCACTCTTAAATTTAAGTACTATTTGGATTTAGTTCGTATTTTGAGATGCTTAGCTAAATTCTTAGGAGCATTGTTAGAGAAGATAAAGAGAAGTTTACTATTTTCTATTGCAGCTTGATGGGATTCAAATTAAGATGAAGATTTATTGAGTATAGCTTGAATTTGGTGTAATCCATAGTACAAATTGATCCATTTTGGACTTTCGTTGATCTATTTGCATATTTTGATTTTTTTTATTTTAATTTTTGATGGCTATATATATATATTATAATTATTTTTTTTATTATAATTTTGAGAAGCCATCTTTTGATATTTGAGCCACCTTATATTTTTTATACTTCATCTTACATTGATATTATGAAATCTTTTCCATCTTCATGTAGATCAAACATCGAACCACGTAAATTATTATATTTTATTTTTTTATATATAATATTTATTATTATTTTGAATTTCATGCTAATTAACAGATAATTTTGTGATGTAATGTTCTAGTTATTCTATCTAAAAACCTACTAGATCTTGAATGCATGAGATGAAGAATCTTATCAGACCTCCATCCTGAAATTGTATATTGCATGTGCTTAAAACCTTTTTTTTTTTAAAAAAAATGAAAATGGTACCAAAAAAAATTATATCTGGCCCCCTTTCTGAGTCCGAAAAAAAATGCATGCAGTTGAACTAAGATTGCTCGGTTTTATATACCTGATGCCAATACCGACCATCATGAAGACAGCTAAATTCTGCAAACCCTTATTCAACCATCAATAGTATACAGTGACTTGTCATTTTAAATCCACATTTTAATTAGCTATATTTTATTTGTTTACATGTTTGAATAAATTAAATATAAAACTGAAAAGGCGTAGCCAGAAAAAAGGTTGTCCTTTTTTTTTGACGGTACTCTTCTCCTGGCAGTCGAGCTTATTCATCTGGGAATAATACTGTGATGGAGCAACTAGGTTTTCTATCACATGTAACCGATCAGATACCCTTCCTTAAGGGTAAAGTAAAGACCAGTTTCCATGCAAGAAGAGACCAGGGGTAGCTGCATGATGAGGGGCTTCTTTAACCCCTGAAAAAGTATCATCAAGAAAACACGTACCAATCATCCTGGGAAGTGCCTCACGTGCGAAAATCATCTGACATTCAAATTACGGATCGATATTTTTTTCTCTCATAATAATTTTTTTTAAAAAAATATAAATATATTTTCATAATTCTAGCTTAATTTTATTTATATTTTGTATGTCTTAAAAAATATCAAATTGATCCTCTAGTTATCAATGTATTACAATATGGTCCAATCATTCACTTACCAACAAATGATGTTAGCTTTTCTCTAAATAGGTAGAAATACCCCTCGCTTATATGAAAAGAAGTGACGGTAAGAAGGAGATAGAGATGGAGGAAGCCATCATGAAAAAGAAGAATGGGGTCGTAGAAATTGGCATGAAAGAGGAGGACAGCGTTGAAGGCCTCATGGATAAGATTGGAGGAGGAAAAAGAAGAGAAGAAGGTGAGGAGGAAGAGGCCACTGGTAATAAATGGATAGAGCTAGAGAGAATATCGTGAAAGGGAAGGGCTCATGGATGGCCTTGAAGGAAGTAGATGATAATAAGGAGCAAAAGGTGAAGAAGAAGGGGAGAGAAGGATATGAGTTATTGGTGAGAAGGGGTAGGCATGGAGGAAGTCACCATAGATGGATAAGGCTCATGAGCAACCTTAGAGGAGGAAGAGGATGAGAAGGAGAAGTATATGAGGAGAAAGGAGAGGGGAGAAGAGGGGAAGGCCCATAGGCGACTTGGAGGAGGTAGATAATAAGGAGGAGAAATAGATGAAGAGAGAGGAGGGAGATGAATGGTTCACCGATAAAAAATAGTTGGAGGTGCATGGAGGGGACCACAATAGAAGGAAAGGGCTTATGAGCGAGCTTGGAGGAGGAAGAGGATGATAAGAAGAAAAAGTGGATGAGAAGGAAGAAAAGAAGAGAGAAGAGGGGTTGCCGGTAAGGAATACATAGAGGTGGAAAGAGCCGCCATAGAGGAGAAGAAATGGATAAAAGAGGGAGGGGATAAGGGGGAAGGAGGAAGAAAAAAGAAGGATGTCGGCAACTAGGTTGGAAGTGGGTTGGGTAGAATCAAGCCATATCCCTACCTGAGCCTAGCTTGAAACTTTTTTTGGGCTTTAGGTCGAGCTTAGGCCCATAGTTTTTTTAAAAAATCAAGAATGTGCCCGGCTTGAGCCCCACCCGAATCCAATTGGGCTAGCCCATGACTCACATTATCTATCTTCCCTCTCTTAATAATAAAAAAAAAGAAAAAGTATCTTAAGCCCTAACCTGTTTTGATCACGACGATGACAACCTCCTAGAGCTTGAGCTTAGCCTGGTCGGCACCGGCGATGTCAATGAAAGTGATGCCGGTCCCCGGAACATCTTGGAACATAGATTTGGAGTAGCCGAAGTCCATGAGATTGTTGAGGCCCTCTGGGGGCGACGTGGTAGAAGAAGAGGCCGACAAAGGCAAGAAAAGAGAAGTGGACATTTTTAAAAGACTGACCTTCTCAAAGGACTGGAGACGGCAAGTGCATCTACATCAAAGGCATTCTAGTAGTTGCTCTCCAGCTCCTGCACTATCACCGTCAGCGTGGCATTCTTGGAAGCATTGCTCATGTTGAACATCGTCGAGTAGCGGAGCGAACTAATCTAGTAGAGGTAGATGTCGCAAAAGCAGAGCACGGTATCGCATGTGGCATTTGGTCATACTAGGTGGATATTGTGCCACTCCAATGACCTCTGTGGTAAGTCCACGCACTTCTAGTTGTCGTCTAACATTAGCGGCATGTCTGCCACCTTTGCCATCATTGTTGGAGGTGGTCTAACCTCCAAAGCCGATCAAGCATGGGTGGCGAAGAGCTAGGCAGCAAGAATCGGACAGTAGTGGCTATGGTCGAGCGACTGGCCATAGGCCTCATCGATACCACCAAAGAGTTCATCGGAGAAACTAGGAGAAGAGAGTAGTCAAGGTCAACGGGAGCCTCAGGAAGATTCGAGGATGGTTGGGGCTTGGGGGCAAAAGGACTCAACTAAAAAAAATCTCGAAGCATATGCATGATGGATAGCGCACAATTAGAAATTAGTAAAATACAAGGGTAGCATGATGTGTTATGCACCATAGAATTTATCTTAGGAGTCTTATGTTGGACTTCAAGCGATTTATCTTACGAGTTTTGTATTGAACTTCGAGCTAGATTTCAGATTGAATGATATTGTTCATGAAAATAAATGGTTAAATCATATTAGAGCATATTATAAATAGAATGTCTAGTTTATATTTTTTAAAATATAAAAAATATAATTAAAATTAAATTAAAATTTATAAGATATATATATATATATATATATATATATATATATATATATATATATATATATATATATATATATATATATATATATATATATTAGTCCGTGTTGCCAACCACATGCATGAGTGGAATCCAAATACCATGGACCTTATAAGACTGTCCAGGTCCCCTGGCAAGTGTCCTAGAACCATCCGACCGACCCTGGCAAGTGTCCTAGAACTATCCGTCCGAACGAAAAATCGTCCGACCGACGACTCCTTTGCACCGGCGTTGGCTGGGACGTTTTAAATAAAATAACAGCCTCTAAGGAGTATTTAACATTTTCGAAATTATCCACGATTATATATTTATATAAATGGCAAAGATCAGAAAAGGAACTATGAATCATTTCCTTTTCTCTTATCTTCAATTCAAAGCCTTCTCTTGTCCTCTCCCCTCGTCTCTTCCGCAGCAGAAAATAAAAGAAAATAAATTAAAAAACGAGCAAACCACTCCATCCCCCTCTTTTTTTTTTCCTCTTTTTTTCCTTTATTTTCCTTCCCTTCCTCTGGACTCAAGCCTGGGAGAGGCGGAGGGCACCGCGGAGCTCGGAGATCCGGCGGTTCTTGAGGTCGCATTCGTCGGATGAGGATCCGACGGTCCTCTCGCTCTCGGAGCTGGAGCAGTGGCGGCCGAGCACGGTCACCGGAGTGTTGGAGCTCGACACCATCTCAAACGTCAAATCGCAGCCGTCCATCGCCACGTCTCCAATCGCGTCGCAGCACTCCAACAGCCTCTCCTATAATTAAATCCAAAGTCCAAAGCAAATTTAATCAATAAAAAACAGAAAAAAGCGACTAGAAATAAGATTTTTAGTTAAAAATGAGTTTTTTTTTTCGGGGTTTACTTTATTTACAAATTCACAGGAGGAAATGGCTGAGCGGAAGGAGGCGAATTGGATGGGGAGGAGCTCGTGGGCGGCGGAGAGGAGCGCCGCCGCGGCGATCACCGACGGCTTGAAGTCCAGCATCTTGATCTCTAGATTTTTTTTTAATCAAAAAAATTCAACAATCATGCAGGAAGAGCGGAAACGGAGGGAAAAAAAAATCGAATTTTTATGGCTTTTCTGATGGCTGGGAATGTACCGTTCTGGGCTTTGAAGAGGGTTTGGGAGGCGCGGGCCTTAAGGGCGTGGAGGAGAGGGGCCTGGGCGGGGGAGAAGAAGGAGAGGAAGAAGCGGAGGAACGAGAAGGGGGTGATGGATCGCATCCGCCAGTCCAAAGCCCCAAGAACTATAAGCTCCATCCGCCGGATCGTCTGGGAGTCGAATATGAATCCTTCCTCTCTCTGCACAAAATCGAGCACAATCGATTCAAATCAAGATGAGATTTTTATGTTGACGTAATAAGATCAATATCGAACGGATTCTTTGGTTGGTACCTGGAAATCTGTGAGATTCAAGTCGGTCTTCTTCATCTTGGAGGCGAGGGAAAGGCAGGAGATGGAGAGGAGACGCACGATCCAGGGCTTTCCGCTCTGTAACCAAAAATCGCAGCTTTATATCAGATCGGGTCTCCAAGCGTTCATTCTATCGTTTTTTACGATTTTTCTGGGTAATTTACCGGGATTTCTCGCTTGGAGAGGAAGCGATCGACGTAGTTGACGGCGAGGTAGGCCACAAATGGATCCAGACTGCAGCCAAACTGGGCCTGCCAAAAGAAACATCGTTCACTCCTCCAATGGAACAGAACAGAGTACAAAGAAACAATTGCTTTCCTTGCTTTCGTGAAAAGAGTTAGCTTTCTTTCATGGCTATTGATGGACTACCTGGAGGATTACGGAGACAGCGTCACGGCGGGCGGAGAGATCGAGGTGGCCGCCGGCCAGGGGGCTCATGTGATCGGACTCCGCGGCGAAGAGCGCCTCGATCGGGTCGGAGACGCGATGCTGTTCCTCGTTGGAGATCGTGAGCGGGTTCTCAGGGTCGTACTCCATTACTTAATCTATTATATCGGCACAAAGAAAGAAAAAACAGAGACAGAGCTCAAGAGGAGGAGGAGGTGAAGAAGAGGAGAGGAGAAGCCATTAAACCCGAAGCCGCGACAGAGAGAGGGAAGGGACAGGGGGAGAGAAGAAAGGGAGGAGCTTGCTTTATAAAGAGACAAGCTGTTGGAAGAAGAGAGACTTCTACTTCACTCCTCACAAGTGGAGCACTGCCTTACTCTCTCCTCCTCTACACTCTCTCTCTCTAACAAGCTTCAGGCTCCATCTATCTGGTGAGAGAGAAATATAATGTTTTTATTTTTTTTTGATGAATTAGAGCTCGAGGGAACAGGGAGAGCAGGCATCGGCATTGAGATGTTGTCGGAAAACGGCAAAAAGTGTCGTTGTCGCATGGGACGAGATTATGCGTCTGAGTAATAATAGAGGTACACTGGAGGTTTTCTTCATCATTTCTCCCTCTCTTCTCGAGATATTTTTTCCGCTGGTTTTTCTTCTCGTGGGTTTGGCATGGACTTAACCCCTTGCCGCGACCATAAATTGTTGGTACATTTCTCTAATTATTTTGGGTTCTCCGTGTTGCTACCTGGGAGGGTAGTAGAGACTTATTTGGCGGCTCAAGAGTATGGAATGCTTACAATTTATTGATGTATCTAAAACTATTATGAGAAGGTAGGTAGTCCAATTTTTCATTTGAAAAGTGATTCATAATCTTTCTAGTAGTACTATTTGTAATTTTTACATGAAATTGATCTCATTAGGATACGAAAATATGAGGTTGGTCCTTATTTGTTAATTCCAAAAAGTACATAACAACGAATAAAACTAGCATTTCACACTCATATGTTGAAGGGTGGTCCATAATGACTTGTTAATTTAACTAATGATAATTAAATAAAATATACAAGTAGTGTTATAAGTAGTTTTGTAGATGTCAACAAATCTAGTAGGTAAGATCATTGGAATAGGGTACCCAAGTGATAAGGTCTGAAACTTTTGCATGCTTTGATGGGTAACCCCCTCCTTTTACTCAAAAAGGATATATATATATATATATATATATAGGCAATGAATGATTGGAGTTATTTATATAAAAGGAGTGGTAACAAAAAATAATGTATTGGAGATAAACTCCGTTTCTATCGAAGTTCAGCTCGATGCGCAGTCTAATGCGGCCGGTAGCCATGGAAGAGCTTCAGCGGATGGATCCCAGTCGAACTTCTTTATCCGACCGAATTCCTCAGCAGTCGAGCTTTAGTCGGACTCTCGCGAGAGCCGAACTCCCTCCGCGCTTTTTCAGTCAGACGTCTGCGGGAGCTGAACTCCCTCCAAGCTTCTCCTTCGATCGGACTTCTTCAGGAGTCGGACTCCTCCCAGACATCTCCTTCGATCGTCCGGACTCCTCAGCGGTCGAGCTCCTTCCAAACTTTCCAGCGACTGAGCCTTAGCTGCACTCCTCTAGCCAGACGCCCATGGGAGCCGAACTCCTTCCGAGCTTTTTCTTTAGAAGTCCGAACTTCTTTGAAATCGGTATATGCCGAAGTCCACCAACCGACGTCCGCTTTCTCAGAGCTACCGTCATTAAATCTAGCCAAACGATCACCATCAGTCTGCCACAAGCGACGCTACAGATGGTGCTCCCCCTCCGTGATTGACTCCGTCAGACCTCGAGCAGCCCACCACTGTCGGACGGTATGGCTGCCACTATCGGCCTAACAATACCATCCTTTCCGCGTCAAACCAGGTGCAGCCTCGAGCAGCCCGCCACCACGCAACTGCAGCTATCACCATCAAGCTTCGTCTATAAAAAGGATCCTCCAGATACGCTAACTCTAGGCTCTAAGCTCTCCTCTCCTTCTCTAAGTTCTGCAGAACTCCTTCTCGAGCACTCCATTCTTGTTGGCCAGAGTTGACTTGATCGTCGAAGTATCCTATCGGAGCCACCCCCCACCAGCTCTGGACAGGACTTTATTTTACAGATCTCCGATGGTGACCTCGTCCTCCTCTGCTTTAGCTGGATCCGACGACGATCAGTTTCTGCACCAACAGATTGATGCTAGAAGGAGGGCTTGAACCTTCGAGGTTTTCTTATTCTTAAAGGAGTGCTCGACGATGATTTCTCTCTTTCCTCTTCGGAGATCTCTCTTCTTCCTCTCTAGAGTTCTTTTCTGAAGAGAAAATGCTTTCCAGGAGAGCTTCGACTCGACGATCGACGGCCTGTGTGCCAGGTCCATCTACTTTCGTTTCGACCCCAACAGCCCAGATTCCACTTGAAGCCATAGTAGATGTGGAGCAGTTCAACCTGGTGGTCCAGCAGGTTTGTGACTCCGTCGAGATGATGCAGACCGTGCGATAGCTTCCAACGGAGACTTTGCCAGCAAACCCATCATGAGGATGCCAGGAACCGACCTTAAGGAAGAGCATTTGGCCTGGCATACCAATCGCCCTTAGGAAGGAGAAACAGAGAGTAGAAATTCTCCCTTAAAAGGCTTCACAGGAGGCAGAATGAAGTTTGGCTGCGCTTATGACCTCCCTAATGCAAGCAAGGCCCGAACTCCCCCTCGAGCTCGCCATCAAGGAAGCTTCGACGAAGATTTCACATGAGGTGGAATGAAATTCGGCCGCGTTCATGACCTCTCTAACATAAGCAAGACCAAACTCCCCCTCGAGCTCATCATCAAGGAAGCCCCAACAAAGGGGCATGAAGTTCTTCCATAGAAGGTTTTATAGGAGGGTGGAATGAAGTTCAACGTATGTGAGGCCACCGAACTAGCCCTTGGGCTCGCCATCAAGAAAGTCCCGACAAAGGGACATGAAGTTCGGCCTCACTCACGCCGACAATGGGGCATGAAGTTCTCCCACAGGTTTTACAAAAGGACGGAATGAAGTTCGACCACACTTACGACCTCCCCAGCGCAAGTAAGGCCCAAACTCCATGAGCTCGCCACCAAGGAAGCCCCAACAGAAGGATGCGAAGAAATCCTCCTTCCGAAAGGTTTCGCGACTACGCCCCCCGCAATGCTCCTCGAACTCAAATTCTCACGAAAGTTAGAAACCAGTTATTAAGATCAGAAGGATTACGATCTCCCCCAAATAAGCACGATCGAAGCAAGTACTGCCTCTACCATTGCAACCATGGCCATGACACTGAGGAATGCATTCAGCTTCAAGACGAAATTGAGAAGCTCGTCAGAAAGAGGTAGCTGGATAAATTCCTTCGATGCCAGTCTGAAGCAGGAGAAGATCGACCAGGGGTTCAGAAACGACAAGGAGATCGACCGCTTCCTGACATTATAGACACTATCTCCGAGGCCTGGTACTTCGATGGACCGTCATCTCCCAGCGTCAAAGCCAAGAGAAGCTTGCCCCAAGTTGAGAAGGCTAGCATGAGATAGAGGGGGTCGTCCGGCCTGGGACTTAGTGCCTGAGAAAACTCGTAGGAACAACGCCCCCACGATCCTAAAACATAAAGAATTCAGAAATGCGCTGCCAGTAACTTTCTTTCAATAAAATTCTTTTCTTTCAATAATATTATTTCTAGGTGCAAAAATTATGTGATGACAGGAAGAAATAGTCAATAGTTATCGTGTTAGAAACTGGAGGAAAATCTCATCCTAACATGAGTAGATCAAAGACCTTCAACCTCGGCCAAAAATAAGATCTCTTTCGAGTTACCGAGACAACCTCGGCTAGAGATAAGATCTCTTCCGAGCAACCACGACAACCTTGGCTAGAGATAAGATCTCTCTCGAGCGACCGAGCCAACCTCGGTCGGAGATAAGATCTCTCCCGAGCGATCGCGCCAATCTCGATTGGAGATAAGATCTCTTTCGAGCAATCGAGCCAACCTCGATCAGAGATAAGATCTTTTCCGAGCGACCGAGCCAACCTCGGCTAGAGATAAGATCTCTCCCGAGCGATCGAGGGACTGCGCCAATCTCGATCAAAGATAAGATCTCTTCCGAACGACCGAGCCAACCTCAACCAAAGATAAGATCTCTTCCGAGCGACCGCGACAATCTCGGCTAGAGATAAGATCTCTTTCGAGCGATCGAGGGACCGCGTCAACCTCGACCAGAGATAAGATCTCTTCCGAGCGACCGAGCCAACCTCGGTCAGAGGTAAGATCTCTCTCGAGTGACTGCGACAACCTCGACCAGAGATAAGATCTCTCCCGAGCGATCGAGACAACCTCGGCTAGAGATAAGATCTCTTCCGAGCGACCGCGCCAACTTCGGCCAGAGATAAGATCTCTTTCGAGTGACCGCGATAACCTCGACTAGAGATAAGATCTCTTTCGAGCGATCGAGCCAACCTCGGTAAGAGATAAGATCTCTTCGGAGTGACCGCATCAACCTCGGCTCTCTCGAGCGATCGAGACAATCTCGACTAGAGATGAGATCTCTTCCGAGCGACCGCGACAATCTCAGCTAGAGATGAGATATCTTCCGAGCGACCAAGCCAACCTCGGCCAGAGATGAGATCTCTTCCGAGCGACCAAGACAAACTCGATTGCAGGAGATAAGATCTCCTTCGAGTGCCCGCATCAACCTCGACTGTAAGAGATAAGATCTCTCTCCCGAGCGTCTGCATCAATCTCGACTATAGGAGATAAGATCTTTTCTGAGGTAACCTCGACTGTAGGAGATAAGATCTCTCCTGAGGCAACCTCGGTTGCAGAAGATAAGATCTCCTCCGAGCGCCCGCATCAACCTCGACTGCAGGAGATAAGATCTTCCCTGAGGCAACCTCGATTGCAGGAGATAAGATCTCCTCCGAAATGCCTGCATCAACCTCGGATCTCCATCGAGGTAACCTCGACTGCAGGAGATAAGATCTCTTCTGAGCGTCCGCATCAACCTCGATCGTAGGAGATAAGATCTTCCCCGAGGCAACCTCGACCGCAGGAGATAAGATCTCCTCCGAGCGCCCGCATCAACCTCGATCGCAGAAGATAAGATCTCTTCCGAGGCAACCTCGACCGTAGGAGATAAGATCTCCCCAACTAAGAGTCGGGCCAACCTCGGCTGCAGAAGATAAGATCTCCTCTGAGGCAAACTCGGTTACAGGAGATAAGATCTCCTCCGAGCACCCGCGTCAACCTTGGTCGTAGGAGATAAGATCTCTCCCGAGGCAACCTCGACCGCAGAAGATAAGATCTCTCCTGAGGGTCCGGGTCAACCTCGGCTGTAAGAGATAAGATCTCCTCCGAGGCACACTCGACTGCAGGAGATAAGATCTCCCCCGAGCGTCTGCATCAAACCTCGACCGCAGGAGATAAGATCTCCTCCGAGGCAACCTCGGCTAGAGATAAGATCTCTTTCGAGCGTCTGAGCCAACCTCGACCAGAGATGAGATCTCTTCCGAGCATCTGAACCAACCTCGGCTAGAGATCAGATCTCTCTCGATCGTCCGTATTAATCGTGACTACAGGAGAGAAGATCTTCCCTGAGTCAGCCTCGACTGTAGGAGATAATATCGCCCCCTCGAGGAGCTCAATCTCTGATCTCGACCGCAGAAGATGAGATCTACTCGAATCTCGGTTGGAGATGACATCTCTTCCGGGCTTCAATTTCAACATCAACTTTGACTGAAGATGAGATCTCCCCTCCGAGCTTCGATCTGAACCAGCACAGAGTCCAGAAGAGGACTTCGACAGTCGCCTTTTTTGTACTTCCTTTCTTTGAGTTTCGAACTTGGGAGTGGGGGAACTATTGTTGGGGATAAACTCCGCTCCTGTCGAAGTCCAGCTCGATGTGCAGCCTAATACGGCCGGTAGCCATGAAAGAGCTTCAGCGGATGGGTCCCAATCGAACTCCATCTGACCAAACTTCTCAGCAGCCGAGCTTTAGTCGGACTCTCGCGAGAGCCGAGCTTCCTCCATACTCTTCCAGTCAGACACCTGCGGGAGCTGAACTCCCTCCAAGTTTTTCCTTTGGTCGGACTTCTTCAGGAGCCGGACTCCTCCCAGACATCCCCTTCGACCATTCGGACTTCTCAGCAGTCGAGCTCCTTCCGAACTCCTCAGCGATCGAACCTTAGCCGCACTCCTCCAGCCAGACGCCTACGGAAGTCGAACTCCTTCCAAGTTTTTCTTTAGGAGTCCGAACTCCTTTGGAGGTCCACCAACCGACGTTCACTTTCTTAGTACCATAATTAAATCTGATCGAACGGTCACCATCAATCTGTTACAGATGACGTTACAGGCAGTGCCCCCCTCCGTGACTGACTCCACCAGACCTCGAGCAGCCCACTACTGTCGGACAGTATGGTTGTCATTATCGACCTAACAATACCATCCTCTCTGCGTCAAACCCAGTGCAGCCTCGAGCGGCCCGCCACCACGCAGCTGCATCTGTCACCATCAAGCTCCGCCTATAAAAAGGATCCTCCAGATATGCTAACTTTAGGCTCTAAGCTCTCCTCTCCTTCTCTAAGTTCTATGGAACTCATTTCTGAGCACTCCATTCCTATTGGCCAGAGCTGACTTGATCGTCGGAGGGCCTGCCGGAGCCACCCCCCATCAGCTCCGGATGGGACTTTATTTTATAGGTCCCCGACGGTGACCTCGTCCTCCTTCGCTCCAACTGGATCCGGCGATGATCAATTTCTGTAGCAACATAATGTATGAGTGTAACAATGATCAGATATCTACCATTACAATGCAAATGCTTTGAAGCATGATTGCTTTTTAAAATATTTCAAAATATTCTTCTTAAACAGTGAGGGAGTTGAGTCACACCATCTTTGATTCTTTGCCATGAATTTTGATCATGTCGGCCCTTTTCATTGAAGTGGCTTCTTTTTGCTTGAGTTTTGTATCTTATATGCAATGTATATATTTGATGGTAGCAATTAATAAAAAAAAAAGATCTCATCTTAGAGAAATATTTTTTGGCAATATTAATTTGCCATGCAACCTAGGTAGGTGGACACATTGAATTAGATAATTGTGTATCTACCTCCTTTTTTTTGATATGGAAGTGTGGGTTATTGATCCATTAACCATGGGACCCGATTATGACCTTCCTATTTTCTTGGCCTAGGCAACATTTGACTTGGTGTCGCTGGGGAGCAAGAGAGGCAAGGTTCTCTTATACTCAGGCACGGTGACGTGATCCAGCGAGATAAACTTCGATTCGTGTTAAACAGCACAGGCGAGAAATCGGGGGCCGTTTAAAAAGACTCCAATTTGAGCTGCATCGAGTTCCGGTTCCGTTGCAACGGTCAACAGAAGCTTCCACTTGAATTTACGGAAGAACCCCCAAATATTTTCGAATTTATCGTTTTCACGCTTCACTAATTACTCCCTGCGCACAGATCCATCAATCCGAACCGTCGAAACTACGAGCCTGCCTCCGTCCTGATTGTTGAGAAATTTGTTAGGTAAACCCGATCTACCAGTAGTAAAAGGACAAAAAAAATTATATCATATAAGCTAAGCTTTCCACAAAATAATAATAATAAATCATAGAATTCTTGATTTGCCAAGCCATGCGGCTGTCTCTTCACTCAGTTCTTCCTCTAGAGCAATGGACATGATCCAATTGATAATTTTTCAAGACGGTTGCAATCCTCCATGCTAAGGCGCCAGCAGCAAGAACATGGATGAAGAAGAAATTTGAGATTATTTTATGTCGCATCAGAAAGATGATGCCTCTTAGAATGTCACAAGCCCTCGGATCCAACGATGAACCTTCAATAGTTGTGTGTAGCAGTTTTGGAAGCAGTAGATACTATTTTTCATACCCAATAAGAAAGTATGAAAATATACGTTTTTTCTAATTTTTCGGTGAAGAAATGAATGCGGTGATTTGGGCTACAGAGGTATCAACCAGCATAGAGATTCTTCCGCATGGAGGCACGAGATAATGTTAATTTCTATAGCATAACTTAATTTTGTTGAGTTCCTTTTTTTGAATTTTGCAGATTAGCTGCATAAAGAAGTTTAGCATTGCATATCCCAAAGTCCTATGGCCTAGATTACAAATCTATCAAACCAATGTACCCTAGTAGTTTAAGTTTACCTAGGCTTACTCTCTTAACAATAAACCTAAGTCTTGGTGAAATTATATATGCAGGTAGATTACTGCCGGAGTACGTACTGTTTTTCTTATGGCAATGTTCCCATGTCGCGCGTGCCGACTGCCATGCTTGTTTGTGTGCCAAACTCGAGGCATGGATTCATGCTATTGCTGTTAAATGTCGCGATCACACCTATAAACATTTTGAGATCTTGGCTTTCATTTATAGTTTTAGAATTATTTAAATGATATTTTGAAAAAATTTCAAAGTTTCTCGATAATTTGACTAAAAAGCATAACCTAATTTTACAAATGTAAGTGCAACTTCGAAAACAGCCCAAATGGAACGGTGCGACCAAAGTTAAAAAAAAAAATAATAGTAGGTTGAATTATGATAGTTAATAGTAATTATAGGATAGAGTTGTCTGATGTAAATCCATTCCATGCAACTTTGATTAGGTAGCCTTTTAAGATAGTAACAACTAAAATTCTCCTAATGTATTCGCCATGTTAGCTCATTAAAATAAACATTTGGAGGGCGTTGGCCACTCTCTTAAATCTCTTGGTTCAGATAAGAAGGATAGATCGATCGATTATTTCCTCAAAATTTCATCTCTCTTGTCATCAACTTTCTTAGCAGCATGAAATTGGTTAACCATAAATAGATGAGGCAGATGCAGCAAAACTGGTCCCTTCAAAATACCTACCTATTGGAAGCCACCTGATGTCCACACACTTGAATATATGCATCGAAATTAGGTGCTGCACTTGAAATGCTAAAATATGTACATCTTATTATTATTATTATTATTATTATTATTATTATTTAATCTCCTCTTCTTTTTCTCTTATTACGCTATGAAGGTGAACTCTGAGGGAGGTAAAGGACATGCTCTGTTGTTAACTTTAACTAAAGAACTACAAAACATTCCCTTGTTTTCACCTTACGGATTTAGATGGTAAAGTAGCGTGGGGTGGTCATCCCAAGCTCTCCATCCCGGGAAATTAAGCTTACACGGGAGCAAGAGGCAAGGGCCTCCTGGATTTGTTCTCTTCCCTCGTTTAAACCAGTTGTTCCGGTTTCACTCATAAAGCTCCGATGCCCATGCCTGGCTCTCCCGTTTGTGAGAGTAGCTTATGCACGGATGGGGAAATGATTTGATATCTTGTGCCAGTTGCCAGCTATTTCGTCATGTCCTCCGAGCCTTAGGGCACGGAAAAGTTGGGGGTCCTCCGTTTAATATGACCTTGGCTTTTGGTGAGTGAGTACATCGCTAGGAAAACCCAAGGGCCAAATATATATATACTTCATTCGCTTCATAATTTTGGAAAGTTGTCCATCTGGTTCTAATCAAACCCCATCTACCTTGGATTTTTTGCTACCAAAACCTAAGAGAGAACAGAACCGATATTTATTAGCTAAATGATAGGGCTAAATAGAAAATCTTGGGAATGAAACATTCTTTGATCCCTAGCATGAAAAGGCTCGAGGAAGACCATGTTGAGGGGCTTGGAAGGGTGTGCAAAATTATCCTGCATTGTGATGTACCATGCATCTTAATTTTTCATGCATCATGTGCTCGTCTCAAATTGCCAGCCTCATCTTGTCTCCATCTGTTCCCATGGTGCATCACTGATATGGTATATACCGTATAGGGTATAATTTCTGATGATTGTAGGAAATGAAGGGATGCCCCATCTTTTGCCACATAGAAGTTGTTAGATTTCTTTTAGCCATAGAGGTATAGCATGCAAAAAAGAGACTCGGCCTCTGTCCATCTTAATCGGTAAACATCTATTTTGCAGATAACACCAACCCTCCTTCGCATTCATATATGAAGCATATCTAGCTGTCTGCAACTCCCAACCCCTCAATTCTATCCTATGCCATCTCCGCTTCTCAACATCAAATGGTTAGGGCTAACCATGAGATTCAAAGTTCAAATTCTTCATCTAATATTATTTATTTATTTTCCTAAATAAGCCTAATACATGTTTATTGTATATATATATATGCCACATTATCGTAACTCAATACTTCATACATGCCTCCACGTAAAAGAATTAAGCATGACGATATCATAAACCTTTATTGTGATTGCGGCGGCATTCCGTCGTTAAGTTACCCTAATTTTATAAATAATGTCTTTCAAATTAAGCAAGCATTCACTAAAAATATATATATATATACCTTCTTTCTTTCTTTTTAAAGTGGAAAAATACCTCTCCGATTTCTTTTTACAAATACAGATAGCAAGATAAGAAGGGGTTCAAAGCAAGGAGTAATGCTTAGCCCATCAAGAGATGCTTGGTTTGTGATTGAACCTGGAATCGAAATGGATATCCGAATGGATTGGAATCGAAATTGGAATAGTCTAATCCTGTGAAGTGTTTGGTTCATGATCGGAATTGAAATCAAAATGAAAATAGGAATGAAAATTTGAATTCATAGAAAAAAATGGAAATTGAGTTTTAGGTAGATTGGATCATTCTCATTTCATTTTGAAATCAAAATTAGAATGAGACTCCCTCCAACCAAACGGTTGGAATGAAAGTCATCCATTCCCATTCCAATTCTGGATTCCTACTTTTCCAAACCAAGCACTTCCAAATGTAGTCACGACTCACATCGGTTAGAGTATACCATGCAATCATACTCGATCTCCAATAGTTATTGATTTGATAAGCCTCGATGGAGACATCATTAGGGATTTCTGAATGCTTAGCATGGCAATTCTTCATCTTGAGACGGGATCCACGTTAGAATGCATGGTATGGATGGCTACATTTGCAAGTTCAAGATTTTCTCTAATTAAATTTTAACCAAGTTCTTTACCCGAAAACATCTGGGTGAACCATCTGAAGATAAATCCCGTAGGTTGAAAACATCGAAGCCTGTCTACTTATTGACGTCTTGCAATACATTGTACGAACTAATTTATGTGAAGAAAGTGGTGCCAAGTTATCATGATAACGTTTCCTCCGAATGGTGACTCGATCGTCGGGACGATCGACGAGGAATTCTCACAATTACCGTTGTTGCAGGGGCAGACGCAGAAGCCCCCAGGGAACATTCTAAAAGCTTCCTCCTTTCCCTCCGTCCCCTGAATAGCCCCAAGTTGTCCTTGCCTTTTCATCAACTCAAGCAAATGCAAAGATAAATGTGAAGCAAATCAAAAAGGCCTATCAATCATTCGCTTCTTCATCAACGGCACTGCCTTATTTCCATCTGTACTAGTAATGCTTGTTAACTTAAAACCATGTATTCCAATTTTTGATAAACATCTTCTAGCTTTTTTACAATCATTAACTGGGTTGATCACCCGTCATAGCAATATATTCCATTATGGTTGCCCAACAAATTGCAGTGATGACACCATCCAAATGATTGAAAATTTTCAATTCTATCGAGCTGTATCGAACCAACCAGTTGATTACCTACGGGATTTAAGCAACTCATTTTTGGTTAGGTAGCTTAATTGTACTCTTTCATCACCAAGAGGGGGAGAGAAACACGTACGTACGCACAGACGAAGAGGACCAGCCATGGTGCCATTCTCTATGAAATAGATGAGAAAGAGGAGATTGCAATCGTGGTCCTTTATTTTGAAATTTTTTTTTAATTTTATAATTTTGAATTGAAGTCAGCATGCTATATGCTTATTTTTTTTAAAAAAAATATTAATTTTAATTCAAAATTTTAATTTTTTTAAAGAAAAATTAGAATGCCTCCGAATGATATGACATAGATTCGAACCGTATCATACCGATTGTTGATAGATATACCATCCGGTATTGATTCAATGGATCTATAACGTCATTATAACGTCATTAACCTCACGCTTTTAAAGAGAACCACTTATTTGGTCATACTAGTAATTATGCGCAAGCACGAGAATACTTTGATATTCTCCGTCAATAAAATTAGCGTGCCATGACATAATCACTGTTTTGCTTGATTAGCAAACAAAACCACATCTTTATGCTACCATAAAGTCTTATATGCCACCAGCTTCTTTACTTGATGGTGGTCCCGCTGCAAATGCATCACTCATATGACTTCCTTCCAAACTGCTACCTAATTTTGCCATGCCTTCCACGGAAGAGCATTCGTTTCGTTTGGCACGAGGATGCAACAATATAGTTTCTTAGCGCTCCATCAAGGAATATGCTTTCTTTGTTTTTTTGTTTTTTTTTTTTTTAAAAAAAAAAGCAAAAGTGTGGTTGTCGACGACAGATACACTTTCTTTTTATTTTTGGTTAGAATACAGATACACTTTCTTGATGTGAAATAGTTATACATGCAAAAAGTGCTTCATATCTCTTCCACCTCCCCTCCTTCCTCCGGAACGTGGATTCCCTGCTGCATGGAAGCAAGAGAAAGACTAAAGCTGATGTGCCTCGAAGGTAAAGGGCGAGGGAGGATTCTCCATCTCCACTCGCTGGGAGGAGAAAGGACGGGGTGTTGGCAGGGCAAAATCTGGCACTCAACATGCTGGTGTCCGCACGCTGGAAATGATGCGGTAGCCGAGCCATTATTAAAATAGCAGTTGGGTTAAGTCTACTGTGGTGCCACATGAGTGCATGCTCTCGTGCCTTTCCCCATGCAGCGAGCACAATTATTATACCACACATGTGCCTCCATTCTCGACCATCATGTGGGCCACGGAGAGAGAAAGAGAGGTGATGGAGTTCCCAACAAGGAGGTGGTTGCAACTTGCAAGGGAGGCCCAGGGTCGTAACTTGGCTGCTTTCTTTCTTATTCTTCTGGTTCATCTTGTGATGACAGCGATAACTCACTTCAATGGAATGAAGGGACGCCCTTTGCGTCCGCTCTAATATAATAACATAAGTTAGGAAGAAAATTTTCAAAACAAATCCTTAATTTCCACCTTCTACGAACTTGCTATTAATGGGGTTGTCATTTGCCGAGTCATTTCTTACGCAGTTGATACTAGACAGGACGTTGAGTTCACAGTTTGGGCTGTCGTGACTGGGCTTTGACCTTGCAGTGGGCTCTTTTGGTGTCTTAAGTGACCCAAGCAATCCTTTTATTTCCTAGTTAGAAAATGATTTATCCTGAAAAATCATTTTTAGAGGATCTCTAACTTCAGCACAAACGGATCAATTGAAAGAATTGCATTCTAGTATTAATAACTTCAGACCTTCTAAAATGGAGGACACACCAACTTGGAAATTATCCCATAATGGATTGTATATTATTCACTCATTATATAATTTTCTTAATAATGATGGATTGGTCGATCTTTACCACCAGGTGATCAGGAAAACCATAGTTTCATTGAATGTCAAAATTTTTCTATGGTTGAGCATGAAGAATAGAATCCAAATATGGGCCAAGCTTGTTAAAAAATGGTTGAGTACCGACCAAGGGTGCATTCTTTGTGGTGCATATGAAGAAACCATATCTCATCTCTTTATTTATTATCTGTATGCTCTCAAATCGTACCTCAACATTATAGATTGGTCAGATAATTTCAATGATGATCGATCTAGTTGGAGAAGGAAATAGTTAAATACCACAACAAGAAGAGCAGGGGATCAACTCATTGTGGCTCTATGTTGGAAAGTATGGCCGAAAGGATCTTTATAAAAAAAAAAAAAAAGCACACTGTATATTTGGTCCTCTAAAGAATATTTCATAAATTCAAGATGTGAAAGAATCTCTGCACTTGAAAAATAATTGTTCGACATGAGGTCCTATGGATTAAACTGCAGCGATTACTTCCAAGCTCTTCAAGATCTAGTAGATCTATCAGCTCACGACCGTCCATGCAAATTTACCGGCCATCCTTTGAATCGGTAATATGCTAGTGGTATGAAATAAAATGAATAACATACCGGTGAATCTAGGTAGGACTTGTGCCTTGATGTACCGTCTAAGAGAAAGACTTATGCGGTTGGTGGCTGATCCCCTATGTGTCCGTCCGTATATATTATGAATTGAAAGATCCGTGGTCCATCATCTAGATATGAACATGCATGATATATATTTTGACATGGGTTAAGGGAGGCTGATCTGTGTTGTAGGCATCATAAATTGTAACTTTTCTAGCGAGATCCACACTAAAAATACATTGAAAATTTTCTAATCAAGGTTATCTTTTTGTCGAGAGCCAAGCACAGGCACCGAGATAGAAGAATGATATTTTTTGATACGAAATGATGGAGGAGAGAGAAACTTCCTCCACGTTTCTTTAGAATAAATTAAAAGATAATTTTAGAATAAATTAAAAGATAATTTTAGAATAAATTAAAAGATATTGTTTATTCTATTAAATGGATTGTCCTTGTGTATTCTAAAAGTGGTCACGATTTAAGTGCTGGAAACACAAAGTAAGTCCAATTCCATGGAAAATCAAATGAAATGATCCAAGATAAAATTGGTAATATTTTGCATCCTTTCTTTGGCATTATCTATACCTTACTCTCCTTTTATGTACCATTGTGATTTATGATCTACTAACTTAAAGTTATAGGGGAAATATGATGGTTGAAAACATTGTAAATGTCAGAAATCCCAATCACAATGACATTGGATCATCATGGATGCCAAATAGTCTCGTGTTGTTTCAAAGGAAGAGAAGGGAGTATAATAAATTAAGTAAGAGAATTCAGTTGGATACTTCTAGGAAGAGTGATTCTGTTCTCTTTTAGATGCAAAAGTACTTTTAGAATCGGACTCCAATTCTTTCCTGATTCCGCTAGCTAAACGAATCGGACTTAGGTCGATTTTATGGTTTTATTTTTTATTTTTTACCTTTTTTTTTAAACAATCTTAGTTAGCAGTAGGTGCGTCCAAAAAAAAAAAAAAATTTTTTTTTTGCACGAACTAATAGATGCCTCTATTAAAATCTCGCATGCACGTGAGCATTAAAAAACCAACAAAGTGTATTACTTTTGTAGATTTGGAGCGACTTTTGGGAAGAAAAAGAGGTTTTCGTACCCGCAAACGTGACCTTCCATTAGTACTCTATAGCCAATTTTTAATAATGATAATGAGTAATTGTATGGAGCCCAACCTTGATTAATAATAAAAAAAGGTACTGCACCTTGCCGGCATGCCACGTACGGGGAGGTTCATGAAGTTAAAATTGGTACCACTCATGCTCATGATATGATATAAAATATTAATTCACACGTAGCACGCATGGCGCTTTTTTTTTTTTTTTTTTTTGAGAATTAGCGTCAGGCACCGGAGCATTTTTCAATGACATCCTGCTGTTCTATATATTCTCAATAATACCATTTTATCCCCTGCAACTCTCTATCATACTATGCAAAAATAATCCATTTTAAAATAAAAAAAAATATTTTAATTGAATTGAAAAAATATAGATGTTATATAATAATTAAAAATCTATCATCATCATGGACGACTGATGTTTAGGCAATGAAGTTATATTTACTAGATATTAATTGAGGATCTTTATCCTACTCTTTTTTATGATTCATCTTATTTGTTAACTTTAATTATCTTAAATTTTTTATTTACATTATTTTTTATTTTAAAATATAATTTATTATAATTCATAGAATATTTATTATCTTTTAATTAACCCATAAGGAATCTTGTTTCAGTTTTTGATTGAATTTCAAAATCGTAAAGCATGTTTCAGCATAAATTTTTTCTCTTCAATTGGCATTCTTATATTCTTCCTATTTTCAATATATATTTTAGAAATAAAATAAAATATTTTAGTTAAGGAAAATGATATTTTATTAATGTGACAATAATTTTGCTAACATAGAGGTTGGAAAAGAAGCTATATTTCAAGATGCATGAAAAGAAAATGATGCATCAAAAAAATTCTAGTTGGTCTTATCTAAATCTGTTACCAGAATCTTCTTTTAAAAAGTAAATAAAATATTTAATGAATAAGAAAATAAATTTTAGAAAATATGATAATGATTTACTAGTGCATGGAGCGAGAAAGAAGCCATGTTGTACGTGGATACAAAAAGTCCCAAATGGTCTTATTTAAACTTATTTTTTATATTTTAAAAATAATTTTTTGGATAAGAAAAGAAATTTATAGGAATGCATCAATGGTTTGCCATCGTATAAAATGAGAAAGAAGCCACTTGACCATGCATGAAAGGAAGACAATGCATGGAAAGAGTCCCGGCTAGATTTTTGAAACTCATTTTCAAATCCTGTTTAAAAAAATATTTTAATTAATAGGAAAATAAATTTCATAGAATATGGTAATAATTTGTAACGCATGGAGTGAGAAAGAACTCATTTTTCACCATGAATGAAAAGAAATGATGCATGGAAAGAGTCCTGATTTTTATCGATGCATGTGAGGGAAAAGATACAACGTTTCATAACGCATGAAAGATAAATGACGCATGGAAAGAGTCCTCATTGGTCTTATTTAAATTGGCTTCTATAAATAAAAGATTATATTTTTAAGAAAAAAGAGGAAAAAATGTAAGAAAATAAAGATGAAAAAGAAAGTGTAGAGGGTCTTTTAGAATTAAAGAGATGGCAGCTCAAATTTTTAGATTTGTTATTTCAACAATTTATGTTTCATTTATATTCTATTTATGTTTTATGTTCTTGATTTTTATTCTATTTCTCTAAAAGTACTATTTATTTATTTTATTTTATATATATATATATATATATATATATATATATATATATATATATATTTTCACTATCTTAAGATTACCTCACTCTTCATAAATCAACTTTACGACATGGTATTATGTAATTAGGTTAAACATTATTGGGAATCTTATATCAAAATATTGCAGCAATAAGAAAAAAGAAATAAAAATAATATAATCAAGTGCGTGATCAGCTTAAAGACTCATCTCAGTATGCAAAGTTTCACTATGAGAAAGAAACAAAAACAAGAGGAAATTATCTACTTTCAATACTCGTATATAATTCTCTCAACTAGAAGCTATCTTTATAAAGCTTTCTTTTGAAGATCTCATGAAACGACCTCTATCCATTGCCTAGTTGTCTACTTGGAGCCTCCCGCTCCTACTGTCTGTTGGCACTCTTTAGGATCTGACGACTGCTGCCCGCTGAACTTGACTCTCGACAGATGTTGGAGATCTGCCGAAGTACACCACCTACTCTTAGTTTACTACAGGCTTTTTATAAGCTTGAAATCGAGTTCAAATCGAAGAACTATCTTCGTTTGCAACTCAAACATGCCTTTGACCGTATCCGTAAGCCTCTAAGCTGTTTGATCTTGACCGGGAGCGATAATTGCCATCAGATCGTGCAAATAGTTCATAAAAAATCTTAAAACTACATGAAACGTGGTAGAAAATACCCCCGATCCATGGTGGACTGCATGAAATGATGCAAAAAAAATGCCCTCGGTCTATAGCCACGCATGGACCACATGAAATCGAGCCTACACATGCGTGTTTACCTGCACTGGACCGCGCTCGTGCTGGGCCCTGCTGGCAGTCTATGGGCCGGGCCATACCAACCTGCTACTAGTCTTTTTTCATACGATCTTCTCCATCTGAACTTTGATTGAGATGTTCTTGGGCTCGTTGGACTCCGTTCGTCATCCTGAACCTCGCTGTGCACTTATTATGAAAGAATTCAAAATATTTTTCTCAATAATCTTCATTTCGATTCGATATTCGATCTCGATCTATCTGAGAGCTTGTCTCACACCCCCATGCCTTAAGACAATCATTTGCTGATTATAGATGGGCATACGTGGGAGTCGAGTTAAGCCGCTTGATCCTATCTCCGTCAATAGCTATAATTCTTTTGATCTGAGATCTGCTTGAAAAAGTCTTCTATGATAATAGAAACTTCACTCTATGATGTTTCTATCATCTTTCCAAGTCTCCCATCTTATACTCGATCTATCTTCACCTAGAGCTCCACCTCGCACTGGGCTTTTCGCTATCAGGTAGTATTCTTCATACTTTTTTCTCTAATCATCATCCTACTGTCGTGCATGACTTTCAGGATTCCTCCATTAGCTTTCTATTTGAAGCCGATCAAATTCAGTTTGCTTAGTGAGATTAGATTTTATTACTACAAAAATGATCTATGGCAGTGCATACTATGATAGCGATTTTTGAAACTGCTGCCATAGATCTTATGACAGTGATTTTCGTTAACCACTACTATAGATCCGACTTATGATAATGATTTTTGTAACCACTGCTATAGGTCTGACCTATAGCAACAATTAACGAAAATCACTGTCATAGGTCGGACCTATAGCAGTAGTTAGTAAAATCGCTGTCATAAGTTGGACCTATAGCTGTAGTTAGTAGGAACCACTGTTATAAGCTTATTTATGGCAGCGATTAATTATAACCGCTATCATATATATATATATATATATATTAAATATTATATAATTTTAAAATTTAATATCCATCTTTATCATTCATTATCTAAATAATTATCATTAGAGTATTATCGCAAAAGATCATCTCGATTCGATGGCTCTAGCTTCGTCGATCAGAAAAATTTGATTTTGATGACCACGAACGATGATGCGATGATCTGATAAATGAAGACCTTTGATGAATTTAAAAACCTGCAATGATGATCTTAGTGATATTTGTAGCATACTATCAAAGTTTTACTTCAATCAGATATCATTATCTTGGTCAATTTAGTATAGATTAGTTTTGGCCATTAAATGATAAACGAGTGATCAAAGGACCAAACGGTGTCCGATTATGAGATAATTTTTTTATAAATAATCTTAGCTACTATTTTAATTATTTTTTATGATGATGATTGTTGGGGATAAATTTCGCTCCTACCAAAGTCAAGTTCGGTGCCCAGCCTGATGCGACTAATAGCCACGGAAGAGCTTCAGCGGATGCATCTTAGCCGAACTCCTACATCCGACCGAACTCCTCAGCGGTCGTGCCTCAGCCGATGTCCTTCAACCGACCGAACTCTCCAGCTGTCGAGCTTCGGACTCTCAGCAGTCGAACTCCTTAGCGGTCAGCCTTAGCCAAACCACTTAGCAGCCAAACTCTTTCTGATTGCCCAATTGTCGAGTTTCGGACTCCCAGCGGCCAAACTCCTCAGCGGATCAGCCTTAGCCGAACTCCCTCCGAAGCTCCCTCTCTGGCTGAGCTTCTACGAAAGTCGGACTCCCTGCGGACTTCTCCAGCAAACGAGCTTCTATGGAAGCTGGACTTCATGCGGACTTGTTGAGCGGACGAACTTCTATGAAAGTCGAACTTCTTATGATGAATTCCTGCAGACGATCTCGCTACGGTTACACGATAATAACAATCGGCAATAATGATCGATATTTATCGACAATAACGATCGGCATTGATCAGGATAGTTACGACACTTATTAACCAAGGCGGTTACAACAAGCTCCCTCTATAAAAAGGACCCTCCGGATACACTTATGCCAGGTTCTGAAAACCCTTTTTTCTTCCTCAAAACTCTATCGAGCACTCCATTCCTGTTGGCCAGAGTTGACTTGATCATCGGAGGGTCCTACCGGAGCCACCCCCCATCGGCTCTGGATGGGACGTTATTTTGCAGGTCCTCGGTAGCGACCTCATCAGCCACCACTCCATCGGATTTCGACGACGATCAGATTTTGCGTCAACAGTTTGGCGCTAGAGGAAGGGCAGCCCGACAATGATTTCTTTCTTAAAGAAAGCTAGGGTTTCTTTGTTCTTAAAGGAGTGCTCGAAGAATCTCTCTTCCTCCTCTTTAAAATTCTCTTCCAAAAAGAAAAGATGCCCCCCAAAAGAGCCTCCACCCGACGATCGGCAGCCTCCACGGCTCGATCCCATTTCGGTCCGTCCGCTCCCACTCCAGCCTCGGTGACCCAGGCTCACTCTGTAGCCGCGATAGATGCTGAGCAGTTTAACTTGCTCGTCCAGCAGGTTCGTGGCCTCATCGAAGCAGTTCAGATGGTGTAGACCATGCACCAGCAGGCCTCCGTACTAGTTCAACTGACGCAGGATTCTCCAGAGCTGTGTGGTCCAATCCAGAGGCAATCGACATGGGCTACCCGATCTCCAATCCCTGAAAGAGGAAGGCAACGGAAGGAGAGCCCTTGTTCGGATCGCAGCTCATCCCAGGATGAAGCTTTGCACCTATTCAGCAGGAAGACCTTGGAGATCAGAGACTGCGAGGATCTCCTAGATCAAAGGCTCTTAGAAATGAGTCGACGAATTGAAGAACTCCGTCATAATCTCTCTTCATGCGGTAATGACATCTGCACTGACCTTCCTTTTTTGCAGAAAATCATGCAAGAACCGATCTCGTCGAACTTCAAGCTTCCACAGTTTGAGAGCTACGATGGGACCACCGATCCGGTCGACCATTTGGAAGTCTTTCAGATAATGATGTTGCTCCATGGTGCGTCAGACGCTATCTTGTGCCGGACTTTCCCATCTACCCTTAAAGGGGCCGCTAGGAACTGGTATTCGACGCTCAAGCCAAACACCATCTTATCATTTGATCAGATGAGTCAACAGTTCGCGGTCCACTTTGTTAGTAGCCAACGTCCGTGCCGAGGTTCGGAGTCCTTAATGGCTATCAGGCAAAAGGAGGGGGAATCCATCCGAGCTTACATTACCCAGTTTAATGCTGCTGCATTGGAAGTTTGGGATTTGGACTAGTCTATCGCGATGGCCGCACTCAAGGGCGGCCTTCAGAAAAATAACTTACTGTTCTTCCTGAAGAAAAGGTATCCTTGGAACTTCGCCGATCTACTGGCTCGGGCCAAGAGATATGCCCGTACGGAAGAAGCCTTCAAGTTGAAGGACGAAGAAGCCTTAAGAAAGCGGCTGGCAGGTAATGGGGAGCCGAATGAAGTTCGGCCGTGCTCATGGACTCCCTCCGATAGCAGACGGATCCGAAATCCTCGAGCTCACAGAGAAGCGCAAAGAAGCCCTCCTTCCAAAAGATTCCGCGACTATGCCCCCCTCAATGCTTCTCGAACTCAGATCTTCACCGAAGTTAAAAATCAACTGCCAAGACCAGAAGGGTTACGGTCTCCCCCAAACAAGCGTGATCGAAATAAGTATTGCCTCTACCATCACGACCACAACCACGATACTGAGGAGTGCATCTAGCTCCGAGACAAAATCGAGGAGCTTGTCAGAAAGGGGCGGTTGGGTAAATTCATTCGACGTCACCCTGAAGATCGGTAAAGGGCGCTGCCGTAATAAGAAACAATAAGGTCAACCGCCTCACGACATCGTTATCCCAGATTCCAGCGTCGGAGCCAAGAGAAGCATACTCCAAAGTAAGGAGGCCAGCATGAGAAAGGAAAGGTCGTCCGCATGAAGAAGGGCGAAGGAACAACGCTGCCACGACCCTAAGTCACAAAGAATTCAAGAATACATTGCCAGTGGCTTCCTTTTAATAAAGTTCTTCCCTTTCAATGGTGTATTATTTTTAGGCGCCAAAACTATGTAATGATAGAGAAAGAAGCAGTTAATAGTCGCCGTGTTAGGAACAGGAGGAAGACCTCGTCCTAACACGAGCAGGTCAAAGACCATCAACCTCCCGAGAAGTTCGGCCAGAGATAAGATCTCTCTCGAAAAATAACCTCGGCCAGAGATAAGATCTCTCCCGAGAGCAAGTTTGGCCAGAGATAAGATCTCTTCCGAAAAGCAAACTTGGCCAGAGATAAGATCTCTTCCGAGAGCAAGTTCGGCCAGAGATAAGATCTCTCCCGAAAAACAACCTCAGCAGAGATAAGATCTCTTCCAAGAGCAAGTTCGGCCAGAGATAAGATCTCTCCCGAAAAGCAAGTTCGATCAGAGATAAGATCTCTCCCAAAAAGCAAACTCGGCCAGAGATAAGATCTCTCCCGAAAAATAACCTCGATCAGAGATAAGATCTCTCCTGAGAGCAAGTTTCGGCCAGAGATAGATCTCTCCTGAAAAACAACCTCGGCCAGAGATAAGATCTCTTCCGAGAGCAAGTTCGGCCAGAGATAAGATCTCTCCGAAAAAGCAAGTTCGGCCAGAGATAAGATCTCTCTCGAAAAGCAAACTCGGTCAGAGATAAGATCTCTTCGAGAGAGCAAGTTTCGGCCAGAGATAAGATCTCTCCAAAAAATAATCTCGGTCAGAGATAAGATCTCTTCTGAGAGCAAGTTCAGCCAGAGATAAGATCTCTCCCAAAAAGCAAACTCGGCTAGAGATAAGATCTCTTCCGAAAAACAACCTCGGCTAGAGATAAGATCTCTCCCGAAAAGCAAAACTCGGCTAGAGATAAGATCTCTCTCCGAGAGCAACCTCGGCTAGAGATAAGATCTCTTCCGAGAAGCGACTTCGGCCAAAGGAGATAAGATTTCCCCCGAGCGACCCTGCCAACCTCGGTCCAGCTTCGATCCGGACCAGCACGGAGCCCAGAAGAAGACTTCGACAGTCGCCTTTTCTGTACTCCCTTCCTTCGAGTTTCGAACTCGGGAGTGGAGAGGCTAGTGTTGGGGATAAATCCCGCTCCTACCAAAGTTAAGTTCGATGCCCAGTCTGATGCGACCAATAGCCATGGAAGAGCTTCAGCGGACGCATCTTAGCCGAACTCCTACATCCGACCGAACTCCTTAGCGACCATGCCTCAGTCGATGTCCTTCAACCGACCGAACTCTCTAGCTGCCGAGCTTCGGACTCTCAGCGGTCGAACTCCTCAGCGGTCAGCCTTAGCCGAACCACTTAGCGGCCGAACTCTTTCTGATTGCCCAATCGTCGAGCTTCGAACTCCCAACGGCCGAACTCCTCAGTAGATCAGCCTTAGCTGAACTCCCCCCGAAGCTCCCTCTCTGACCGAGCTTCTACGAAAGCCAGACTCCCTACGGACTTCTCCAGCAGCCAAGCTTCTACGAAAGCTGGACTCCATGCGGACTTATTGAGCGGACGAACTTTCATGAAAGCCGAACTTCTTATGATGGATTCCTGCAGGTGATCTCGCTACGGTTACACGATAATAACAATCGACAATAACGATCGGCATTTATCGGCAATAACGATCGACAATAACGATCAACATTGATCACGACAGTTATGACACTTATTAACCAAGGCGGTTACAACAAGCTCCCTCTATAAAAAGGATCCTCCGGATATACTTACATCAGGTTCTGAAAACTTTTTTCTCTTCCTCAAAACTCTACCGAGCACTCCATTCCTATTGGCCAGAGTTGACTTGATCGTCGGAGGGTCCTACCGGAGCCACCCCCCATCGGCTCCGAACGGGACATTGTTTTGCAGGTCCTCGACGGCGACCTCATTAGCCACCACTCCATCGGATTCCGACGACGATCAGATTCTGCATCAACAATGATTATAAAATTCAACTCGTGAGATGAAGAATAATCTAAAACTATATATCTCCTGATAACCATTCTGAAACTTCACTGGTTGTTATGCTTATGCTTTTGCAATATCTGCTTAATATGAATAGTTTATACGAAAATGATTTAAATTTTACTATCATCACTGTATAAAATATTTAAAATTATAATAAATATTATTTAACTAAAAAATTATCTCATAATCGAATGCCATTTAATCCTTTGATCGCTTGTTTCTAATTTAACGGTCGAAATTATTTCATACTAAATTGACTATGATAACAATATCCGATTGAAGTAAAATTTTGATAGTATGCTACAAACATCATCAAGATCATCATTGTAGATTTTTGAATCCATCGAAGGTCTCCATCTATCAGATTATCGCATCATCATTCGTAATCATCGAAATCAAATTTTTTTAATCGATGAAGCTAGGGTCATCGGATCGAGGCAACCTTTTACGACGATACTCTAATAATAATTATTTAGATAATGAATAATAAAGATGGATATTAAATTTTAAAATTATATAAGATTTAAAAAAATAAAAAAAAAATATTTTCAATCTATGGCAGCGATTATTAAAAATCGCTGCTATAGATCTACAGCAGCGGTTATAGAACCGCTGTTGTAGATCTATGGCAGCGATTTTGGATAATTGCTGTCATAGATCTATGGCAGTGATTTTGGATAATCGCTGTCGTAGATCTATGACAGCAGTTCGATAACCGTTATCATAAGTTAGGTTAAAAATCTCTAATTTTTTTCTATTTTCCTTCCTTGCGTGCTCGATCTCTCTCTGTCTCTCCCCGTCCTCTCCATCGCCAGTGAGGCATCTTCCCCCTCCGACCGGCACCACCCCTCCTTCCCCTCGACCGACACCGCCCCTCCTTCCCCATCCCCCTCCAGCCCCACCATCCCCGACCGCCCCTCCTTCCCCCATCCCCGACCGCTCCTCCCCGCCACCCGCCACACCCACCAGCCCCCCCACCCTCCACCCTCTCCTCGATCGCCCCTCCTTTCCCTCCATCCTTGGCCGCCCCTCCCCGCCATCCTATCACCCCCAGCCCCCTATTCTCTGACCGACCCTCCCACCACCCCCATCCGACCCTCTCACTCCCCACCCTCCCCCGACCGCACCTCCTTCCCTCCCATCCTCGGCCGCTCCTCTTTGTTACCCCCACCCTCCCCCTGGCCACCCATCCTCCCCCATCCCCCGCCGCCCCTCTCCACCATCCTACCACCCCCACCCCCCAGCCCCCCTTCCCTTGGTCGCCCCTCTCCGCCACCCCCCACCCCCACCCCACCACTCTCCCTCTCGATCGTTGATCCTTCCATCACTGTACCTCCTAGGCCTCCTCGTCACTGTGCCCCCTCCTCCTGACCCTCCTTTTTCGGCCATCCCTGCTC
The DNA here is from genome assembly GCA_006176705.1 of Cocos nucifera. NCBI lineage: Eukaryota > Viridiplantae > Streptophyta > Magnoliopsida > Arecales > Arecaceae > Cocos > Cocos nucifera. The sequence goes on from QRFJ01000130.1 coordinate 355,974, forward strand.
TCTCTCTCTTTCCTCTTTCTCTCTCTTCTCTATCTCACTATCTTACTTTTATTTCATAGGTTACCTCTAGTACCGTTGTCCTCCTCTAGCATCGTTGTCGGCAACCTTCGGAGCTTTCGGTGCAATCCGCTCTCTATATCCATAGGTATATATATTTTTTTAATTTTATAGTATTATTTATTAATCATATATATTTATAATAATTTATAAAATATTTATAATAAATATTATAAATATTTATTATAAATATTATAATTATCTGCATGCCATAGTTTTTGGTTCGTACCGTGGTGGTAGTCTTGGGCTGTGCCATGTTGGCAGCTGTGGACTAGATCTATCAACGAGTTGGGTTCGGATCAAAATCTGGATATTCAGATCTGAACCCAATTTTAATTACTGGTATTGAATCCGAATCCGAATCCGAATATCCGATGGGTCTGTACTTGAAGTACCAGATCCAGACCCTAATGGATCCCGAAAGGTCGGATCCAATTTTGGGATTCGAAATTAAGAAATGAAGAGACTGAGAGGGAGACCGATAGATTGAGAGAGGGAGGGTCGGTCGTTCACTAGCCACCGACAAGGGAGATCGAGAGTGGGAGGGAGGGAGGGAGGGGGTCCGACCTTGCCACCATCGCCAACGAGGGAGATCGAGAGAGGGAGAAAGGAAGGAAGGGATCCAGCCTTGCTGTCATCATTGGGAGGGAGGGGATCCGGCCTTGCCGACGAGGGAGATCGAGAGAGGGAGAGTGAAAGGTCGAGAGACGAGAAGAGGGGAGGAAGGGGGTTCGACCTCATCGACATCACTGGGAGGGATGGGGTCCGGCCTTGCCGACGAGGGAGATTGAGAGAGTGAGAGAGGGAGGGATGGGGTCCAACCTCACTGGCGAGGGAGATCGAGAGAGGGAGAAAGGAAGATCGAGAGATGAAAAAGCAGGGAGAAAGGGGTTCGGCCTCGTCGCCGTCGTCGGCAAAAGAGATCGAGAGAGGGAGAGAGGGAGTGATCAAGGGATGGCACACAGCCAAGCCAGCTCGGATATGCAATCGAGCTAGCTCGGGCCATGATCGAGTCGACTAGAGGAGGACCCGAGCTGGATGTCTCAGGCATGGAGCTGGCTGTCTCAGGTATGGAGCTGACTTGACTTCTGAGCGAATAGAATTTGATATATCTCTCTAAGGTTCCAACTTTAAGCCCTAAGATGCCATCATCATCTACTTTATTATTCTTTCAGATTTCTGGATTAACACCAAGGTTCATGCGAGAGATCGGATCTACGACTATTGCTCATTCTTAATTATTTATGAATGTAATTCATGTTGTAGAATTTATTGCATAATATTTTTTGAATGTTTATATCTTGTTGCTTTTGTTTATTGCATTGCATAACGATAGACCTGTCAATTGATTAGTGTACATATTAGAGACTATTTATTGATGCTATACTAATATTATTATTCAACATGTTATATTGATTAATGTTCATTAACATTGCAAGTCATGATGGCCCGGATACCTCTGAGACTTATGACCATCTGTCTCAGGTCTTAGGGCCTGAGCACTTTGGGAGGATCCAATGTAAGTCCGGACACATGCCGATGAGCTATTAGTCTAAGGCGAGCATCTCCTCATAGACTTATAGTGTCATCAATTGGGAGGAGCTTGAGGAGGTATTGGCACGTGCAGATCATGCTATGACATGGGCAGATCGGGCTGAGGAGCGCACATCTCATCTAGAGGGCATCGTGAGAGACATGATGTCGACGTTGAGCATGCATTTTGGAGTCACGAACTTCGAGAATATATTGGCCCATATTTCAGCTTCAACTCCAGCTCCAATTTTGACTCCGACTCTAGCATTAGCTCCAGCTCTGGCTCCGACTCCGGCTCCAGCTCCAGCTTCGACTTTTGATAACGATGACGATGATGTACATTTAGGAGACTTTTGATTATTTTATTTTTTTAAAAAATATTATAATAAATTTTATTTAATAATAAAATTTTAGCATTTCAAAATAATTTTTATATTTATTATTTTTTTTGTATTATATATCTATATTTATCAGGTAAAATATATAAAAAAATAAAAATTTTAATTTTTTTAATTATTCAAGATCTATGATAGTGGTTTTATAATTGCTGTTATATTCATGCCAATCGCTGCCATAGTCTCTGATGCAAATGGTGTCAACCATTGCATTAGACCTATGGCAGTGGTTAAAAAATCGCTACTATAGATAATCTATGGCAGCGATTATATAATCACTGTCATAGGTCGATCTATTGTAGTGATTTATAAACCGTTGTAATAGGTTATCTATGGCAGCGGTTCAAACAACCGCTGTAATAACCACTGTCATAGAGCTATGACGATGGCTGTAGTAGCAGCGATTAGAGAACCGCTGCCATAGCTTATGACAGTGGTTTTTTGGACTACGACAGCGATTACGAACCACTACCATAGCCTTTTTTTGTAGTAGTATTCTTCTTAAAGCTGGATATGTATTGGATCTCATCCAACTTCTTTACTATTCTATCAGAAAGTTTCATGCTGACCGTCCTACTATCTTAGATCTCATAGCTCGATCTGTATAGCAGGAACATAGTACCCTTACTGGTCTTCTGGAAGTCAAAAAGCTTCTCTCTATAATATACATGATGGGAACAAGCAAAATCCATAATCCATTGGGTAGCAAAAGTAGATATTATTGAAAATCGATCTAGAATTTTGGGGTTAGATTTTAAAATTTTTTAAATCTATGCAGTAGAGGACATGAATTAATCATATTAATTCATAATAAAATATGAAAAGATCTAGATCTAGGATCCTATTATATAATTATAGCATGCTATTAAATCAAAAAATAAAATATTAAAAGAAAAAATATTGATCACATCAACATAAATCTATACTATATCAAATGTAGATGTGTAACAGAAAGATCAAATCATCCTTATCTTTGCAACTTCAGTTCCTTAACTCGCTGATCCAAGTTTGAGGTTGTTGCTCCAAGCTACACATGCGTCCAACCTCTACAGGTTATCCACATAAGCCCTCGATCATAGATCTAAAGTCCGATGCTCGAAAATCAGCATAGTATGCTAGTACTGTGCTGATCCTTTTTTGATGGTCGATCTAGATCTTTCTTCTTTAATTTTTGGATTGTCTAATAATCAAAAGATAAGGAAGAAGATTTTAGACCTAAGACTCCTCTCAAAATCATAAAAATATTGGAGGAAGAGGTGTAGAAGAAAATCCTAGAAGAAGATCCTCTTCTTTTTCTTTGTTTCTCTCACCAAGACACCTTGATTGGTGTCTCTACAAATCTCATGCCTAAGCCTCTCTACACCCAACCTTTCCCACACCCAAGAAGCTCTCTATAATCTCTAGGATCCCTAAAAAAATCAGGTCTAAAGACCCCTTTTACAGAGAGATATGGACCAAGTCGTTATCTAGGTCAAATAACTAGCAAACCTAGTTTAATTAGGTCAAGACTTGGGGCACCCAACTCTTGGGTGTCCCCTTCTTTCTTTTTGGCGTGGACCACCAACTATTGGTGCATAAAATCTCTTCTTTTCTACATAGAAAATCAGAGAATTATCTAGGTTGTGGGTGGCACATAAGGGAGGAGTTTGGTTT